>JAZKJV010006292.1:0-492052 GCA_037367405.1 Ottelia alismoides
TTGATCTCTAGTAGGAGATCTAATCTAAACTCTTCACGTCGAATCGTCATCACGTATACCAGGGACACCACATGGATAAGTCAAGCAATCTTAACCGTCTGCTCGTGCGCAATGGTAGGTATTTTCCACTTTCCACCCTCTCATTTTTGTAATTTAATATTTAAATTATATTTCATATGTAGTGTTAATTTTTTTGGTAAAATTGCATAAGAAACCCTCAACTTTATTGTATTTACATTTTAGCCTAGTCCACATCACCTTACGTGCGGTCCCATGTGAGGTGGCGATTTTGTAGAGATACCCTTCCTAGTATTTGTATATCATTTTAGTCTATAAACTTTTAATATTAGTTATAATATTTTTATATTTTGCAATAAAAACACCCTTGACTTTATTGTTAATTGCACACCAGCCTTTGTTAGTGCATGTATTTTATGAATGTTTTCTATTTATTAAAATTATCATCCAAGTTCCCAAAAATTTCAAAAAATAGGATTAAGTGCATGTTAGCATTTACTTTCATGACCAATTTTTATTTTTGTGTTGTAGGAACTTTAAATATTTATAAGAAATCAAAAGGAGCACATTTTGGACTAGTTTGAATAAAATTTATAAAAAAAGTTTTGCAAAATTCCCAAAAAGTATATTTTAAGTATTTTAGTATTCTCTAGCTCCAGATCAAAAACTAATAAAAAGAAAAAGAAAAAATACTAAAAATAAAAAATCTCGAAGATCCTTTAAAAAATATTAAAAATCATTAAAAAATCCAAAAAATATTTATTTCTCTCTGAATTTTCTTTTTATTATATAATATTAGTTAGATATAGTTTTGGAAATTTTGCACTTTATTTTTTTATTTTGAAATTCCTGAACAATTCAACCTATTTATTTAATCATTGTTTTGGGATATGTTTTACTTAAAAAATATAAAAAAATTAGCAAAGTTATCCAAAAAATAACAAAAATAGAAGAAAATATAAAAAAATACTAAAACATTTTAATTCATGTATTTTGATTATTTTTAGTTGTATTTATAAATAAATTTATTTAGAAAGAAAAATAAATTAAAAATTAGAAAATATAAAAATAAACCAAATAATATAAAATAAAAAACAATTAAAAATACATACAAATTGAAATCCAGAAAATATATATAATTGAAAACCCACATAAAAATACATAGACAAGAAGAAGAAGAAGCACAATTTTTTTAGCATTAATTTTCCTAATCTACTATTTGCTCCATGTGTTTGGCACTCTACATGCATGCAGTATACACACATTTTTTAGAGTTAAATAAAATAAAATTTAACTACAGACATTTATTTGCAATGGTATATTTATTTTTTGGTTAATTACTGAATTAATGAGAGGTTCTCATTGGTCGCTTTGACGACTGTGTTCCCACCTTGTGTTAAGCACAAGAACGATTTAATTTTTTTCTTTTCAACCCCTATATATTCTAGATCTAAGGCGATTTCCCCCTTGACGTACATGTTTTTAGGAATTGATTAGGATCCATTTACAGTACCGCTATATATATGTATGTTTGTATGTTTGTATATATGTATGTATTCTTAAGTTAAGGCGTGAGTTATCCGAAAGTCTCATTCTAAGAGAGCACCATTTCCTAGTGTTTTGTAGATGTACTCCAACTGTTTATCACAATGGAACCATTCTTAGCCAATGATTCTTCCCAACTACATGAGTGGAGTTTTTCCATGTAAATCATTTGCTCTTCGTGATTGCTTTTGGTTTATTCGTGCTTGGATCGCCAGTTACAAATTGCTATCAAAGCTTTTGGCGATTCTCTGTTTTGCATTGAGAGATCTTTTTAGATATGTCTTGCTCACCATTTTTGCTTTGTATTGAAAACTCCACTTTAGATCATCTTCTATCTGATCCAACACCCACTATGAAGACAAAGTTTGAGACTGAGAAGTTTCATGTCAACGCCAACTTTTGCCTATGGAAAGTTATGAATGCATATATGGCTATCTTTATTTGGTGTCTTTGTAATACGGTGACATACACATCAATCAGAATCGTGTTGGATATTCCCATGAGGTGTGGATTAATTAAATTATTTCTTAGCCTGGATAAGTCCAAGGTCGATGTCAGAGACACAAGCAATAATGGTGATCAATTAAATCCTAAAATCTAGATTAAGCGATTATTAAGGTATCTTGGTCAAATAATACAGAAAAAAAGATGTAAGACACAACATATGGGACAACATGCATTTTCAGTTGATTTTATGCAAGTTAGTTTTAATGAGATAACACAACACAATGTGATGAAATATAACTTAAGAATAATACACAAATATATAAAATTATGTCCATAATAAGATCAATTAATTGAGAAACAAATAAATAATCAATTTCATGATTTAATTGATGCATCAAATTAATTTCAATTTCACCTCATGGCATTTAAATGATCAAGCTACTGACACAATGCATCTCTAATTAAATCATATTATTTCAAGTGATAACTCATACATTAAAGCATGCCATTAGGTAGAAAGTTAAACAAGCATCAAGATGATACTAAAATCACTAAAATTCGAGTTTGAATGCTAATGTTATAAATGAAATAATATAGGGGAATAAATGAAAGAAAACATGACGGGAAGAAATGAAAGGAATTATGAGGAGTACATTGTCACCGCTGATCGCCTTATTTTAAATGTGTCGTGTTGTTACAGTCAGGCAATAATGATCGAACAAAAATTAACCATGAATTGATGAATCAATGAATTAATTTGAAATGTGGTTTTATGTATTTTAACTTGGGAAAGCCCCAAGGTTGACTCAAGGAGGTAAGGAACAACTTCGGATCAACTTATATGATTTAGCTCAAGGTTTTCCAAACGTTTTTTTTTGTATTTTTAATGCAGAAGAAATGCAAATGTAAAAATACAGATAAACTAGGTAATTAAGAAAATAAGAAATTTATCCATATTAATTTTAATGTGAACCTAATCAAAGTCAGCCAAGTTGAACTTTTCATGGAAACCAAACCCAATGATGAATGCAAAATATATTTTTTTTGAATTTTTTGGGGTTAACATGCAACAATGAAAATACAAACTTTTTATTTGTTTTTATGTAACTTTTTTTGCAAACATTTACTGGAAGTGAAATATAATGAAATGAAACAACAATAATATTTTTGGAATTTTCTAACAATATGTGATTTTTTATGAATATTTTAACAAAAATAGAGTGATTGTAAATATTTAATTCTTAATTAATCCATGAAATCACATTATCTAGAACAAATTTATCGCAAAAAGATATTTTATTAAGCAATCCGGGAGAGTTGAAATTTTACAAAATAATATTAATGTATTTAAATAAAATAAATTACAGAAATCGCTCAACAATTTAATTCATGAAAAAAAACAAATACATTTTTTTTATGAAGTTTAAAAAGTAATTAAAGTACAACAAGAGGCATCATCTATAATTTTTGCACACATTTTAGAGCAATATTTAATTAAATACGAATTTCAAACAATGTATTGGCTAAACTAAACAATTTCTCACAAAAATAATTTAAGTTCACAAAATTCTAATTAAGTAGGCAAGAGATAGGGAATTAAATTCTCTACAACATACAATTTTTAATAAAAAATAATGCAAAATTAATGTCCTGAATAATGCATAAATGCTAGGGTGTTTTAACAATAGAAAATTAAAACTCAACAAATAAACTATGCCTAAGTACACTTCTACAATTAAACAAGCATGATGGGACTCTAATGCAATTTCCACAAATAAAAAAATAAAAAAGGAGAAGAAATCAACCTGGTTCATGGAAACGTGGGTTCCAATCTTGGAACCCATGCACGACTAGGAAAAGGAAGAAGAGCAACGCATGGAGTGGTTATGCTTTGCGTTGGGGTGTGCAAGATGGAGTGGAGGCACGAAGGAGGAGGCCAACCTATGGGGGCGTGGGTCGGCGAGAGACACACCCATTGAGGAGGAGTGAGGTGGGGTGGCGGTCGAGGGCCCGAGCACCCAGGTGACGATAGGAAGCGCATGGTCACACGCGGACTGGAGGAGCGACTAGGGAGGACGTCGACGAGCGGCATGAGAAGGGGTAGTGCACATGAGGCAGAGGGGTGTCCTGGAGGAGAACGAGCACCACTGGAGGGTTGCTGCGCATAGGAGGGTGGGCGGGAGCACAGGTCCGAGGGCTCTGCAACCAGGTGGTGGCACACGATTGAGAGGCACGGGCCGACGATGGTGTTGGAGGAGCGCATGACCGCTTGGTACTGGTCGTGGTGGGGTACGACAGGAGGCGTGGGGAGACACAAGCCGCAGGTGGCTGCGGAGGTTGGCTATGGTGGAAGGGGAGAGGGAACTGCAACCGCAGATGTGACAACACATGGTGGAAAGGGCGGTTTGGTGTGCTTGGTTGTGGTTTGAGGTATAGTAGGAGGAAGGGCGATCGTAAGTGGCTACGCCGGTGATGAGGTAGCATTGGGGCACACACACGAATGGTGGTTGGGTGTCATGCAGAGGTTGGCGGTTGCGCCGAGAGTTGCAGCTTTTTTATTTTTTTATTTTGATTTGATATTTATATTTTATATTTTTTTGTTTTCTCAATAGTACATAAAAATGGATAAGAAGTGGTAGTGATGAATCAAGATGAGCGAAATGATGTGAGTATTGAACAAGAAAAACAAAAGGATGTTAGAAAAAATATAAGAAAAAGGAGAGAGATACTTACCAATGTTGGTTCTCCTGAAGGTGGGGCTGTGAAGTACGGCTCCCGTCGTGGCCTCAATCAGCTTGGTGAAAAGCTAAGCTGCGACCTGAAGAGACGCACAGCGACACGAGGAGGAGACCTTGTGGATCTCGCCTTTGAGACCATTGTTGCTTGACCAGATGGTGTTGAAGCTGTCACCAACAGTACTCGAGGCCGGTGGTATCTCCCTCTCAATTGAACAAATGACAGATGAAAATGAATGAAGATGTTGAGGGGAATAAAAGGAGGAGGAAGATGAGGGGATGTTGGAGAAGAAGTGGGGTGGAAGTTTGAGGAGTGGTGGAAGATGAGGGGAGAATGGGAGTTGGTGGCTTGGGTAGTAAGTTGGAGAAGAGAATAAGTAAAAGAGAAAAAATATAATATATAAAAAAATATGTAGGCTACTAAAAATAATGAAGAAAATAAAAGTAGAAGAAGAATACAAAAAATGGAAAATAAATAAATAAATTTAAAAAATAATGAAAATATTAAACAATTAGAATAAATAATAAATAATATAAAAATAAATAGTATAAAATAATATATGAAAATATTTTAA
This sequence comes from Ottelia alismoides, assembly GCA_037367405.1. Taxonomy (NCBI): domain Eukaryota; kingdom Viridiplantae; phylum Streptophyta; class Magnoliopsida; order Alismatales; family Hydrocharitaceae; genus Ottelia; species Ottelia alismoides. The sequence continues at coordinate 5,321 of JAZKJV010006292.1, forward strand.
AAACACTCCTAGAAAATTCAAAAATTAAATGTTGACAAAAATAAAAAATAAATAACAAAAGGGGCAAATAAAAAAGTGGTCCACATTAAAGTTGGACATCTCGACGAGATATACGACTTTTGTAAAGGATCAAAAATCAAAAGAAGTCATATGTACAAAGTGCATTTTTGGATAGTATCTTATAGGTATAAATACTGTATTTTATCTTTCACGGATTTTTTAATAAGAGAAAAATCAAAATGAAAATAGATAAAATACGAAAGGAATATCTACAACTTAATCTATTTTTTGAATGTTAAAAAATTATAAAATAAAAATATAAAATAAAAGGTAGTTTGTTCAATATGCACAATATATAATTAAGGCCCAAAACCTATGTTTCACATCCGATCTCCGATTTTTATGAAATTGGTCTTGTTTTGAAGGTCTTTCAATGTATATTATTTTAAAAGTGAGTAGACATAAATCAGACACTATGTGAGAGAGATATGCATATTTTAATGTTCTTAGTCTCAAACTAGGGTTTGGGTTTTATTGGTTAATTTTACAAGTTAGTATTTTTTTGATATTTTTACTTTATTAGTGTTAGTGATATATACAATATAGAGTTTTTTTTATTGGATTTCAAGTTAGTATAAAACATATACAAGTAAGTCAATTTAATTAATATACTTGTGAATATGTACAAGTGAATTTTGGGTCCTTGTTTAATGCAAATATGCACGCCAAAATGTGAACATTAATTCTAAATGCATGTGTGCGAATAATGCACAATAAAGGCAGATATGTAGCTAATTGCTCAGGAACGAAGATCTGTTTTCAACTTTTATAGTGATGAATCATAGATTCATCAATCCCCTATGCTTAAACCATGCTCGTCCCTGAGCAACTAAATTGGAATGAAAAAGTGAAATGATTTTGGGTTCGATACCAAGGTCATGAATAAAAGGCGAAAATGGAGCTTGAATCGATGTTTGGATTAATAGTGTGGTAGAACCTTATTGTGAATTGAATGTCAGACCTAACATCCATTATGTTCCACAAGTTTTCTATTCGGGCCCTCTCAATAGTCAGGTCAGAACAGATCCTCATACGCAAATTCTGATGACCATGAATCTTACTTTTACTATGTAATGAAGTATATCTATCCACATCAGAAATGACAAAGAAGCAACCTCCTCTAACAAGGAAATTCTAATTCTCCGGTCTAGCAACTCTTTCCTCGAGGAACGAGGTATTCCCTTCTAAGTTCAAGTGCAACCAGCTCAAGAAGAGGGGGTAGAGAAGAGAATGAACTATGACTAGTGTAGTCAAATATTTGTGGAGCTTGACTAGTGTAGCCAAGTCTCTAGCTGCAAGCTTCCTTGGTACGAGACCTTGAAGCATATGCCTAGCAAATATACATACTCCAACAAACATTTTATTTTCAATCAGGATTGTCCAATTTTTTTGGAGTTCTTTTTTCCTCTCTCTCTCTCTCTCTCTTTCTCTCTCTTTTTGACATATGCAAGGTTCAACATGTACACCAGGAGTTTTTCTTCTTGAGCCAGTAGACTAACCCTCTTTTGAAGCATTATTGCAATCCACAACATCGTTGATGAATCTGTAATTCATCACTCTTAAAGTTGAAAATAGAGTCTTGTTCCCAAGTAATTAGCTTCATATTTCCCCTTATCTTGCATAATTAGCATTTATGCATGCATACATAATATATGCATTCTAGCATTCATATTTGCATTAAATAAGAAGCCAAATTCACTTGTAATTATTCACCTACATATCTGTATTTTATACTCACTCCAAAGTCAATAAAACCAACTCTATAGTGTATATATTACTAACACTAATTAAAGATAAATATAAAAAATATTAATTTGTGAAATTGATCAATAAAACCCAAATCCAAGTTTGAAGCCATGAGCCTTAAAATGCGCATATCTCTCTCATACATTGTCCCATTAGATATACTCACTTTTAAAGTAATATACATTCAAAGACCTTCAAAACAAGTCCAATTTCATTAAAATCGGAGCTCGTATGCAAAACTTGGGTTTTGGGCCCCTTTTGTATATTGTACATATTGACCAAAATAGCCTTACATTTTATCCTTTAATTTTCTTACTTATTAAAATAAAAAAAATAGACTAAGATGTAAATATTCTTTTCATATTTTATCTAATTTTATTTTGATTTTTCTCTTATTTAAAAATGACAGAAAAATTACAAAACATAAAATGCGGTATTTTATATCTGTAAAGTACCACCCAAATATACAATTTGTACAGATGACTTCTTTTAATTTTCGACCCATCACAAAAGTTGTAGATCTCGTTGAGACGAGAAACTTTCATGTTTACCACTTTTTGATTTATCCTCTTTTATTATTTCCTTTCGATTTTTTTTGCAATTAGTTTTGGATTTTTCTTGGAGTGATACGGGGCCGCTCCTGGAGCCGCCACGTGTCAACCCCTCCTTTCTCCACTTACTCTCTTTACTTTGGACCGTTGGATGAAGGATGCTTCATCCAACGGCTCAAATCCTTTCATCTCTCTCTCTCTCTCTCTCTTTCTCTATCTCCCTCTCCATATTGTGTCTACCACCTCCCGACTCTTGCGGGAGGAACCATCAATCACACACTCCACCTGCGTCGCCCACTCGCACACCCTCTCCCCTTCTACGTAAGGCTCCACTCCGCCCACTTCCTCCCTCGATCTCCACCTCGCCCTCTCACCACTCACCAACGGTCTTTAAAATGATCGCCACTCCTCCCTTCACCGATCATCCGCCATCTTGTGTGAAGACCTCAAGCTCCGTCCCTCCTTCGGTGACAGCGAGAGAGAGAGCCTCCATCAAGTGATAACAGGTCTTGGCCGACGAGATCCAAGGAAGCTTTGTTCCTTGCTACAACAGTTCTGAGCGCAGAGAAGCTCAGCCTCGCTGCGGCTTTGAGCAAGAATTAGGAAGCCTCAAGCTGCCCTCCCCAGGCATTCGAATCCACATCCAGGTAAAGTACCTCTTCTCCCTTCTTTTCTTCCTTCTCTCCCCTTTTTCTTGCTTCTTCTTTATCATCATCTTCTTCCTCTTATACACCCACTTTCTCTATCCTCGATTTCATCATCTTTTATCCACCGAATTACCAAAATTTTTACACATTCACGGATAACTCAAATGTTTTGGATCTAATGGTGATTTTTCTTATTTTTTGCTGCAATTTCATCAACCGATTAATTAAACATTTAAGCCAACTAAACAAATGCATGGTGAAGCAGAGGAAGTTGTGAAATCCTCTATTTTACCATACAATTCTCTCTCTCCTCCTCCTCCTCTCTTCTCACCCTCTTCTTGACCATCTACCGCCGGCCATCACCCACCGCCTCATGGGAGCCTCGCCCTGGTACGCGCTTCTCCAACTGCCAACGGAAGGCCTTGCCTCCATGCCAGCCTATCAGTGAGCGAGGACTACGTCGCCATCCTCAGAACCGCCTCGCGCACCCCTGAACGCACCTGCAAGCTCCTCCGCGCGGCACGTCGACGTCGTCGTGTGCCTCCTGCTAGCCATCCTGCTCCAACCGCACCCTGTATGTGTTCGTCGGATGTCGGGACCGCCCAGGTCAGCCCCGCCCAGCAGGCAGTCCAATCGCTCTCCACCACTTGCATCCGGCAACTCATCCATTAGCTTCGTCACCGAGCTTCACCAGCACGAACCTTTAGCTGCCATCCGCACACAACACCAGCGGATGGGCGCAACCATCTCTACCATACGTGCGAGCTCCTTGGCTTGAGTTAGACGCACTGCCGCTCCAGCAGAGCCCATCCTCGACTGTGGCCTCTCCTGGGGTAGGAGTTTGCCTGCTCCAGCGGTCTCACGCTCCACTGTAGCCATCGTTGCCATCGGATCTACCACGCACGGTCAAACCACCTCTACTCCAAGCTCCTCCACACGCTCCCATGTCATGCGTCTCCGTCCGCCTCCACCAACTCCTCGGCCGCCTCCCACGTCCCATCCCCAACCCACTTCACCGTCGGCCTTCGCGGCCAACTCCACCATTGGCCGTCACCTCGCGCGACCCTTCTCCACCTCTCAGGGCGAGACGACCTTCGGCGTCATGCAGTAGGCGCCAATACCATGCTCCTGGACTCCAAACCCACCTCACGTGTCTAATACCCGAGGGGCGGGTCAATTACAGAAGGAGCCCCAAAGTTCTTGGGATCACGTGCAGTGCAACCACGTTCCACAGGTAAACTACACCTGAGACTCTACTATCTCTGGAAAATAGCAGTCGTACCCCACTGACCTGGAGCGTACGTGGGAAGCACATGTTCCAATGCACAAGTATAGGTAATTGCATGTGAGTCTTGTAAGCATATTTCTTTAATCAATTTTGTTTTTGAATTATATTTAAATCCCTGTGTTTACACGTTTGTTTAGGCATTCATTTAGATTCATTTTCAAGTTCCAAAAATTGCATCTTGTAGTTTATCTTACGATTTATCATTGTGAATATTGATTACATTTTTATGAGCATTGCTTTATTTAATATAATTCATTTTTGGAGAAAATAGTATATTCTTCCCACTATCTGTTATTAATGGATTATTATATTAATCGATGCTCTAAAAATTATGGAAAAATCATAGTAGGTAGAGTCTAAGTATTTCTACACAGTGCCAAAAAATAGTATCATTTGCACGCATATCTAGGTCGCAATGAATTAATTGGTGATTTGTGTGATTAATTTTCAATTAATTCCTCACTTAATATTTATAGGAACCAAAAGTTGTTCTAGATATCTCTCACATAGATCTAGAAGAATTTAGTTTCTGAAAAATATTGACGTTTGGTATTTATTAAAATTAAAATTGTAAAAATCACCCTACATTCATCTTTAATTCATAGCAAATTCATAGAGTGTCAGAAAATTCCAAAAAAACTACTGTAGCTTAGTTTCATTGCATTCCATATTTTGGCCAAGTTTCACAATTTTTGGACTTCATTTGATCATATTTCTGATTTAACCTTAAAATTTGGCTTGAAATTCCATTTATTTTTTTCCTTTGTTGCATAAAAATTGCTAAAAGAAGACCAAAAATAATCCTCTGAAAAATCTGACCTGGAATTAACTAAAAATTTGACCTAAGGAGAAAGCTGCCTCCCTGAGTTCGACCTTGGGATTGCCCAAGTAAAATAAATCTGCCGCTCGCGATTAATTAAACCTTAATTAAAGTGGTATTTTTACGTAGCCTTGATTACCCTACTGCAACAAAACTTAATATTTAATTTGATCGTTAATTTGATTGAATTAACAAGGGTGGTCCGAGACACGTCAAAATGGCACCGTTGCTGGGGAGGCACGGCTTTGGTTAATTTTTAGAGAATTTTGAGGATTTGATTTTCCATCCCCGGGCAGTTTGATTCCCGATTTTCTTATTAATATTTTCCTGTCATTTATTCTTGAGTATTTCGTGTCATCCTTTAACTGATCTCAATTTGTTTTTAGTTGCACTAGCGGCTCCTAAAGCCACTTTAGGACTTGCTTGTGCCCGTAACATTCTAGGACCACACATCACATATAAAAGATGCACTTAGACCACAGTGAAGGATATTGAGAATCCTCAAGCGCATCATGTAAGCGTGTCGATCGCGTCGTATGCAATCGTAGAAACTAATCGCACTAGTCTCTAGATGCGACGTAAATTAAAATTTTTCTAAACTACAGATGAAACCACATGATCACGAGAACACTTCTCGGATCGTTTCATCAAACCACAAAGTATAAGGAATAACTCTTGGAGCGTGGTTGTAATCGTGAGATCCCAAACAAGAGATCCTCTTGTCTTAAGTCCGATCCCCAAAGAACGTACTTGCGGGCGCGATGATGACTCACGTTCCTCCCGCAATCCTCGATGAAGATAAAAGAAATGAATACCCTGATTTTGTCAAACAAAATCCGTCGTCTTCCTCTAGAGCAAGCCGCCCCAAAGAAGAAGGAGATCCACGAGTTTTCGAAGGCGAAGGCGAGAGTCTCTCCTTCTCAACACATAAAGTGGATTGCCACTTTGAATATATATATATAGAGAGAGAGAGGCTAGGCGAGAATGAGAGAGAGAGAGAGTAGTTGGCCTTTAGGACTCTTAATAATGTACCTTGAAAGGCTAGGTTAGCCCTCCTTATATACTAGTTTGGGATCCAATGGATCTTAATCCATGTGACACATAGATCCAACGACCATGTTGATCTATGTATTAATCAATGGCCATGATTGTTGTTGGTTAAAAACAAACAACAATAATTTATATTAAATTAAATAGATGTTGCATTATCATCAACATAATTTAATTCAATAAATAAATCAATAAACACAAGATAATGACATGATAATTTAAAAGATAATTATCCACCTAAATCACATGGATAAAGATAGTTATCCACCCATGAGATTTTGTGGATTATCTCATCCTTTAATTCATATCATTATCTCTTGTTTATCTTGCAACATTATCCACTAAATTAATTCCCAATTAATTAGTGTATATCTATTGCAAAATTATCCACCAAATTAATTCCCAATTAATTTGTGAATATTTTATGTAAAATTATCCACTAAATTAATTCCCAATTAATTAGTTAATATTTCAATCATGCCATTGAAAATATGTGAATCATATTCACAACCCAAACTAAATTGTAAATTAAATTTCCAATTAATTGCTTAATGTGAATCCGATTCACATTAACAATTAACAAATGCTATTTACAAAGGTGCTCTCTCTCTAATATATTATAAATCAAATTAATAATATATACTCATAAATTATGGATAGCACTATCCACAATTTGCTTATCCTTGATAATTAAATCCCATTTAATATCTTGGATAATCATTCTCTTAATATGAATCATATTCATATTATGCTTGATAATCAAATCTCATTTAATCATCAAGTCCTTCTTGCTTGGATATGTAGTTCATTAAATGAATTATTCTTGAACCCATTCAAGAATAATGTTCTTTCTCCGTAGATACTTGGAGATAAGGACATGGTGATTGTAGTGTTCCACGTATAGTGACTAGGATATTGAGATCTTATCTCAAATCTAGATCTTACGAACCTCCCATAGATGCTTGATTAAATCAAGACCGCAAATCTAATCTTCTCATTGTATCTAAATCTCTTTCAGACCAATGTCCAACACTTGGACTAAGATCAGATTGCTTCTCTATTGAAAGGACTCACTAAAATCCAGACCAGTTTCATCACTCCCTCGGAATGGAAGCATCAAGGATATACTATCGTTTATGATCACATCACCCTCAAGTATTCCCAATACCTGTACATCCTGCATATTGGAAGACCTATGATCAACCCGAAGACCAAGATCAATTTTATACTGTCTTCTTTAGGGTTTTATCAATAAGTTTCTCATTTGATAATTGGGATTTGGTATCGATCATATACTTTCCAAAGGCATATATCATACCTAGGTATTGATCATATACATTCCAAAAGTATATATCAAACCTAAAAATTCAGTCAAGCTTCCAAAGAGAGACGATCGTGCACGGGAATTTGATTCTTCCCAATATCTCATGAGTGAGCTCATCTCTTCCGGTTCGGTAGTGAACCTGTATGATCCCTTTGAGAGATCGTATTACTCATATGCCCTTATATGCACACCAACGCACCGGTCATCAACCTATTGGTCTGCCAAATGTACATACTCAGGCATATAGTAACACATCTGTCTCCGATCAGAGGATGCATGCCTATATCGTGACAGCATACGATATAGGACTTTGGTTATCTCGATCTCATTAAGTCAACTCTTTGACCTAACTAATCTGACACCTCTGAATCTCTATTCCTATGAAGAGGACCTGCATCAAGAGGTCGGTCAGATATCAGCCTATGTGAGAAAGGATTGTCATCTCCTACTCTGGCTGGAGATCACATCTTGACAATCATTTGACGGTGCTTGATGAGTCCTCAATCTAACTCTTTAGATATTTATCCAAGCACCAGCCTCTATGATTCAATAATTGAATCGACAGGTGTATCATCATTAAGATAGCCATGGTACATAACCCTAATTGTACTAAGGGACCTATTATGAAAATTAATTATTCTTCATTTCAGATCAGGGAATGATATTCGCAATAACATTTATTGCATAATGGCTTGCCGTGGGCTCGCAAGTCTAACAATCTCCCACTAGCCCAAAGAGTCATTAATGGGCTAATCATTTAAACCCACACTCATGTAACAATCATAGGCTATTTAGAAATAGCTAGGTAAGCTGATCACACACTCTGTTCTCAAAAGACTATGCCAAGTCCTTTTACGACACTTGCATATCCCTAGATAACAGTGCTCGCATCCAATACGAATGTTGCATCTTATGCAACCAATACTCAATCTTTATAAAGCAATTATAGTGTCCTTGACACTATTGCTCAGTAATTATTATAACTTGTATTTCCATAATCCTTATCAGAATACCCTTATTCTGGGAGATCACTATCTCTCAAGGTATCCACAGTTAAGACCTTTTAGATCTCTATCTATAAAGTCTTAAGCTTTTGAAGATATGACTTTGAGATCACTATCTCAAAAAAATCTTGTCATCTATGAAGATTTTGTTATTACTGCAATCAAGTGTTTTCTCTCCATAGTAGGATTAGCAACACTTTACTACTCCCACTACATGGCAGATATCTGGCTTTTGTACATATCTAGCATACATTTAGCTTCTCGTAACTGATGCACAAGTGCAAGCAGTTCTAGCATTCACTTCCTCAACTTTTTGAGGTGCTATACCTTTAGATAGGTCAGTACCAAATCTCAAGGGAATGAAACCTTTCTTGGTATTTCCAAAAAATGGAACATGTCCAAGGTGTACTACAAATGTGACAGTCCCAATACCCTCTTTTCTTTGCTTCTGACAACTTCAGAACTAAGATCTAAGAGGTATTCTTGAGATCATATCTCAAGGTATGGAATAGCCAGTCTATAAAACACTTATTATCATCCTTATATCATTCCAAATGATTAGGATATTATCTACATTTAGCATGATGAACACAATGGCACTCCCACTAAGATTCACATGGTACATCAAGATTCTATCTGAAATCATAAAATCTTATGTTCCAACTACAAGAAGCTTATTTGAGTCCATAGATGGATTTCTTTAGCTTTCACACCCTACTTTCCTCAATCATGAAGCCCTAGGGCTACTTCATGTAAACATCCTTATGAATCTACGTTTCATCATCTTTATCCTATCATTTTAGCCTTAAAAACCCTAGTAAATGTGTGTAAATAGGCTTAATTCAGGCATTTTAGCATTCATGCATATGTGTGTAAATATTGTATAAAATGTGGTTTTTAAAGCCAAAATTATAGAAAAGAAAAGAAAAAGAATAAAATATTGTAAATATTTTATGACCCGAAACCCCAAGACCTAGGCATCTCGATGACTAGGTCGACAAGGAATAAAGTAGGGGGAGATAAGGGCCAAAATACAATAAAAATACCTTTTATTCAATTCATTCTTTATTCATATTGGGACCTATTTTTGGTTCCACTTTTTATACATCTAATAAAGAAACTTTGAACATGAAAGTTATAGATAATTTATTATAGAAAAATATAAAATTGATTTCACACAAAAATAATGTACAGATAAAAAGCTATGGTCTGAATAAACTTCCAGAACTCCAACTTTCCAGACCTGTATCTTGCAAATAAAAACTCGAAATGTACCAAACTCACCTTTAATTATATATATCATAAAATAATCTATTTAACTGAGGTGATTTCGTATTTTTCGGAGTTACGGTTTGGAAGTTGAGTTTTGGACCCCACTCTTGTACAGATTAAAATAATCATTTTATTATTTATTCATTATTTTTATAATTTTATATTTTTATTATGTTGTAAATATTATTTATAATATACTTGTATATTAAAACAAGAATAAAGACTCAAATAAAACACAAAATAAAAATACTTGTATATATGATACATAGGTATAAGGAAAAAATGGGGCTGCCCCCGCCCCGTTTTTCGGCGTTTTTTTTATTTTTTTTGAAAAATAAAACCATGTATATTCATCCATATATCCCTCCTACATGCCATTCGAATTTCGTCAGAAACAGAGACTCCTACGGCCTCCATCTCAATGGTATCGATTTAAAAAAATCATGTTACCGTTAAAAAATTACTGTCCGGATGGAGGCCGTAGGAGTCTCTGTTTCTGACGAAATTCGAATGGTATATAGGAGGGATATAGGGATGAATGTAAATGGTGTTATTTTTCAAAAAAAATAAAAAAATTTGCCCAAATAAGGCGGGGGCAGCCATGTTGGCTGCCCCTAGGGGGCAACCACATATGACCCTAGGTATAATACCTATATACATACCTGTATACTTTATACTTTTATTTTATTAAGTGTACAAAACACATCAGAACAATAAAATAAAATATATTTAAGTGTATAAAAGTATTTTACAATTTTATAAAATAATAAACAAAAATAAAGAAATTAAAAACACAAGATAAAAATAAAATAATAAAATATATAGGTATATACATCTATAAGGGGTATATAAGGTAACTTGTAAATATATACCTCATAAAAATAAATAAAAATCACAATAAAATATTTCCTAAAATAATAAATATTTTTTATTAAATAACCAAAAACTATTTAATTCATTTACTAATTTAAAATGATTTTTTAGAGGTTTTTTCTGGTTGGTCCACGTGGACCAACCAGGTGGTCTGGATAGTTGACCACGGGTCAACTGTCTGACCCTCCTCTGTCAGGGCGTCAGAGCTGGTTTTTGGCCGCTTTTGCGGATTTTTCGAGGATGGGTCTTGCATCGTTTGTTGTCGTCGTCTGCACGACTTTTGATCCCTGTCCAATGCTCTTTCACGCCTATAGATTTTCTTGGACTTTGGATCATCACGCCGCTCTTGACGCCTCGATTTACGAGCCGCCTCGACCATCTTTCAAAACTGCACCCCTCTTCCTCCTTGAGCTCTTGAACCTCTTTTGACCCGTCTTGGGCATTCCCTCTGGAGCTCTGGATGAAGGCGGTGACAGGTCCATTCTCCAGCTTCATTGAGGAGTCCTAAGGCGTGGGCGAGGGCGTTTCCACCAACCTCCGGCGTGCAGCCGTCGAGGTCCCATCTCAGGTGTTAAAACCTTTGAGGTTTGTTTTATTTTTCCTTCTTTTTGTTTTTTTATGCATTTATAGGTACCTCATAGTCGCAGGAGTGGTTTACCATCCTAACTTTCACGTTTCACCCGACCAAACATCTAATCCACCCCTCGCCGGAGCTTGCTCTGGCGAGCCTCCATCTCACCACATCACGCCGCCAATCCTTCGCAAATAAGTACTGGAACCTGCGTTCCTTTTTGCTGCTGCTTTTTCTTGTCATTTGCAGGTCTCAAGAGAGGCAACCGTGCCTTGTTTTTTTGCCCAAGACCCGCCCCATGTCGGCTGGAGCTTCATCGAGCGCCGGAGGCCATTCATAGGCCCTCGGACCCATCTACGCGACCTGGGGTCTTGGTCATCGCTGCTGGAGCATCGAGAAGGCGTCGGGGGAGATCTCGCTGCACGGGAGCTCGAGCTTCGGCGCATCCAAACTCGCCAAGCTTGAGTTCCTCGTGTGTTCTTCCAGTTCTATCCATAGCCGTCCCATCTGCCCCGATCGTTCACAGGAGCAGCTGCAGTTGGACTGAGCATCCCAAGACCGTCCATCCGCTGGAGATCTTCTGATCTGGGATGTTGCAAGCGAAGGGGTATCCTGGCGCCCTGTGCTGATACGTGTCTAAGTGGGATAAAACCCACCGTCGGATCGCGCCCAAGGTTGGGCATTTTGCACTTTATACCCAGCTGATTTTGTTATTTAGTTATTACTGCGCAAACTTTCCTTTGCAGTGTTATCATTTTTGTACATTTTATTAGTAGGCCCCCTGAACTTCGTAATATTACGCCTGGGCCCTTGTCAGGCTCACGTGCGTAGCGCGTGAGCTCTGGCCATTTTGCACTTTTACCCCAAACTTCCTCTTATTTATCCCTAGTATGAGGACATTAATATTCAGTACATCTTCGCTGGCGCTTTTGCATTTTTGCCTAGAAGTTTTGGAAAATTGTGTTTTTGATCCTCCCATGCGCGCGTGAACTAGCACGTGTCCTTGGGAGTTTTGCGCGGTAGGACCTGCGGATTTGGGCATTTGTTATTAGTTCATCAAAGTGTTTATTCCAGTTATACTTTTTGAGGAATTTTGCATTCTGGCCCTGATACTTTTGCTTATTTCCATATATGCCCCTGGCATGCAAGTATTTTCTTGTTGTTGCCTCTAATTTTTGCATGCATCTATAAAACTCTAAAAAATCCAAAAAAAATCACATAGCTTCCTGCTGAATTGTACTTCCACGCCTATATTTTTTTGCATTTTATTGCATTTAAATATTTATAAAAATTCAAAAACATTCATTTCCAGCATTATTTGCATTATAAAATCCATAAAAAATATAAAAACACCCCAGAAAATTCCCAAAAAAAATACATTTTGCATATCTTAGTGTGTTTTAACTTCAATCCAAAAATTACAAAAAAATATAAAAGAAAACTCCTAAAAATATAAAAACTCTAAAAACCTTCCTAAAAATTTATAAAATTCATAAAAAATCCAAAAAGTGTGTTTTCTTTTCCTGAATTTCCTTTGTTCTGTTATCTTCAATTAAAATTAAATTGGAGAATTTTTGTTACTGGTTTTTATTTTATTTCTCCATTTTTGTTTCAGCCTTGTATTTCATTTCACTGATTCTTGTATTTTGACCTTTAAAAATATCAAAAATATTCTGAAAAATCCCTAAAAATCACAAAAACATTAGAAATATACAAAATGCCTAAAAAATACTTTATTTCCTAATTTTTCCTTATTTTTACCTATTTTTATAAATACTCTATTCCTCTCTCTCTTATATTGTATATATATAGATATATATTCTATTATTGAAAAAGAAAATATAAAAATATAAATATAAAAATAAAATATAAAAATCAGAAAATTAAAAATCAAAATACAAATATATAAAAAAAATAAATAAAAAAATATAAAATCAAAAACCCACAAAAACATAGCTTAAATAGACACTTGATCATTATCACACTTTTTAAGCATTTTGCCCCATTCTACCTGTCTGCTCCCTGTGTTCGACCTCTACACATACTTGCACCTATACACATCTTTGTTGTAGAGTTATAATAAATTTTAACTCCGCACCACTTTTCATTGCTTGATTTCTTTTGTGGGTTAATTGTTGTTTTAATTAGGATTTTTGAGCGGTCACCGCATCGACTGCGGTTTCGCCTTGTGAAACCGTACGACCGCTCTATTTTTTTGGTTAAACAAATGGCACCGTTGCCGGGGAGCAACATCGCATAGTTCGGCTTTTTGCTTTTGTTTGTGATTGATTGTCTACTTTTACGGCTTTTATCATTTTCCGTATTTTTGATATTTCTTGTTTGAATTGTCTAACCCCTCTCTTGTTTGACTTCTTGTGAGGAACACGGAACGAGGGAGGAGCTCTTTTCCAGGAGCACCTGCGCATCCACGTGAGGCGACTTGACTTAGCACGAAGGCGGGCTAGGAGAGGATTTTGAAGACAATTCTAGTCTATTTATTTATTGCATTTACTTGTGTAATTTTTTGTGAGAGAGAGAAACTCTAAATCTGTAATACAGGTACATTCGAACTTGAACATTCGGGCCCAATTTCCAAGTGTTTGTACACTTGGGGGCTCACTGCGGCTTTTCATCGGTTTTCATCGCCTTTTCTTATTTTGTTTTCTTTACTTTGTGAGATTGAGCCCCTAGTTTTAGGATTGCTTGCGATAGACTAAGGCCAAACACCTAATATATTTGCATGTACCTATAGACTCGTTTGGACTTAGTTAAATTTAAACAGTCGCGTCATCATCTTCGATCCTACGTGCCGCGAGTCCACCCCATCAAGCGCTACTCCTGAACTCGATTTGTCGAGAAGAGGAGGGGTGAGTCTAGACCAGACTTTTTGGATTGAGGATTGGTGACCGACTTGTGGTGCTTCACATTAATAGCAATTTCTGAAACTTAGGGTGATTTCATCGGCTTGCATTTGCATATAGTTAGGTTTCAATTCTGCTGAGCATCCTTGCATGTAGAGTACTGGAGGCAAGGTGAGCATTTACGCTTTAGCATTCATCATTGTTTGCTGCTTGCATTGCTTTTCCGACTCTCCCTCTGATTTTGCCAACCTAGGAGCTTAAAGGAATTGAATCCCCAGTTAGGATCGTGCATTTTTATTAAAAATCCAAAAAAGTGATAATCAATAAAATTGGGACTGTTAATATTACTTGACCCTAAAAACCATCAAAAAGAAAAAAAATTGTATTGGGGCGAGTAATCCCCTCATTGTCTTCGCTTTTACTTGCTCGCGCACACACTAAGGATTAGTGCCCAAATCCCATTGAGCCCCTAAGTGTTTGTGCAACTTTTTGGACTTCTCACCTAACTCTAAAACAGACAAGAGAAAAGTCCGATTTTTTGGTCTCTACCGAGTTGAGTAGGTGAATTGAGGGTCTGATTGTTTCATTTTTTGCTTGTGGTTGTTTTGTGTGCATACTCGATCACTCCGCGCATTTGCGCCTTTTTCTCACATCTTTTGATTTGACCGTCGAGCTCTCCCGAATCATTTTTCTCTTGTTTCGAGATGGCCAACTGGAGCGTATTTTATCCGGACTTTGCGGATCCTTCCTTTACTCCAGCCGGTCCACCTCCTTTTTTCCAGGAGGACTTTACTCCTGACTCTTGTACATATCCGCCTCAGCCACAGTATCAGGACTCGGACTTCAACCCACACCCACCTCCACCTCCGTATTTTCCACCTTCACATTCACCCGAGACTGATCTGTTGGAGTCACCTCTCACCATGTCCACACTTGAGACCTTGACCCAGTTCATGGAGCAAATGAATTCGAGGATTGACAACGTCACTTGCATGAATAAGAGCCAAATTGATGCTTCACGATCTGATGATTTGGAATCATTTGAGGATTATCATGAGAGCCTGCAATTGCCCAAAATACAAAAAAATGAGAAAATTTAAAAATCCAAAAATATTTCGGGAGATATATGATTGAGTCCGACTGTGACGAGAGTGCCCACTTGCCAGATCCTTTGACCACACAGCCTTTTACCCCTAGTCCCACCTTTGACCCCGAGGATGCCGCTGTACAGACTGCTCTTGGCATGCCTCGTGTAGATGCTGATTCTGAATTCCTCCCTTGTATAGAGGAAGTCCAAAAATTCAAAAAAATGTTGACTGAACCAGAAGTGGTGACCACTATTCATGAGATCATCCGTGCCCCACTTCAGCAGGCCATGACTGATTTATCTGCTCCTCTTCCCAAGAAGAGAAAGTGGAGGAGCAGATCTGAGCGTTATGTTTTGACCATGGCCACTGCCCACGCCATCACACACCATCCCATTCCTAAGAAGAGGAACATTGCCACACCTTTCATTAGTTGCACCATCTCTGACCACACATGTGATCACACTCTCCTCGACGGTAGTGCTTCGATTAGCATATTACCCTTCTCGTTGGTATAGTCTCTTCACTTAGGGCCTCTCAAGAAGAGCAGGATGATAGTTCAGTTTGCTGATGGATCTATCAAGAGGCTGAAGGGTATCCTTGAAAACTTCGTCATCTCGATTCAGGGCACGAGCTACAATGTTGACTTTGTCGTATTGCCCATGGAGACCTCCACTGGGGAGCACTCTCCAATCATCCTGGGACGACCATTCCTCGCCTCTGCGAGGGTCGTTATTGATTATGGATCATGAGAGATTCGCTTCCGTCCTGCTGACGAGAGCGAAGTGTTGATCACCGCACCCACTGCCGGCCAGAGGCCTGCACCTGATGCGACCACACCTATCTTGGTTGACCCTGAGGACCATAACCTTGACGAGACTATTAGAGAATTTTGTTGCTTATTGGACTCCACTGAGACCCAAGAATTCCTCTCCAAGGAGGAAGACATGGAAAGCATGGACCTCGGAGTTCCTTCTTCTGGGACTTGGAGTTGTATTGATGACATCCGCGGAATTTACACGATTGATACCATTGAGCAAAGGGCAGATGTAGAGACTCGACAGGACGGACATGACTCGACTACTTTCATTGATGAGTCCGCTCCTGTTCATTTAGATTCGAACGAGACAAGGGCCGAAGTTGATTTGATTGCTTTTATTCGGGAATTCGGTCCTTTCGATGAGAAAGATGATCCGGTCGAGATTATTGAGGACGAACAGAGTTCGACTACTTCCACTGATGAGTTCGCTCCTTTTGGTTTTGACCTGGACGAGACCTTGCAGGATGACTCTGATTACACTACTTCCGATGATGAGGAGTTTGTCCCTTTTCACTTTGAGATCAGCGAGACTCCTAAGGCCGGACCTAGTCGTACTTCTTCCACTCACCAATCTGTGCCTTCACACCCTAGGGCCCCTGAGGATGTTCACTCTATCGACCCTGATCGGTTTCCGTCCATTGTGGACCCTGATGTCGACCTGCACCACACCAGATATATTCCTCAGCGGTCCCGCAAGAAGGTTCGTTTTCAACCTTCTTGATCCTGTGTACATCCATCTCTATTGTATATTCCCGTGTTTACCTCTATCTCTCTCCTGTATTGCTCGTTCACCCTTTCTCGTGTTTGCCTTGCTTAAGATGTACTTTGTCCTAAGTATAGGGGGTGGACGAGCCGAGTGTTCATTCATCGTTCTGTTTCATCACTCCTGTTGTTTCCTATACTTAGGGCTTCTTTTACCCTAAGTATAGGGGGAGTGACGTGTACATTCCTCACGATCTCTTCTTCCATCTGTTGATATCTTCTCTTCTTTTCTTCTTTTCTTCTTTTCCTTTTCTATCTTCTATATCTATCAAAAAGATGTCGCCTCCTTGTAGAAAGGTTTCTATACTTAGGACATACTTTGTCCTAAGTATGGGGGGGGTGCACCCCGAGTTTTCTATTCTTTGGTCCTCTCCATTGTCTCCTCTTCTTGTCTATACTTAGGGATATCTTACCCTAAGTATAGGGGGAGACAATCTGAGTACGATCTGTTCATTCCTACCCTTGACCCTCCCTGCTTTGTGTACAGTCTGCTATACTTAGGATTATTTGATCCTAAGTATAGGGGGGACGGTCAACTTCTCATTCTTTTGTTCATTCGTTCATTCATTTATTCTTTAGATTTTCCTATACTCAGTACGAGTTATGTCTTCTCTTTTCTCTCTGATCTATGAGGACATAGCTCAAGCTAAGTATAGGGGGATCGTATATACTACGTATATACTTTAGCCATAACTCGTACTTTCGTATTTTTACTAATAATTATGGCTAATTATATTTAATTCATTAAAAACCTTAATAAAAAGATGTGATTATTCCTCAAATTCTTTGTGTATCTACTGATTAATAAATCACGTGAAGATATTTTTTGCAAAATGTTTGAAAAATAGTTTGAAAATCTTTGTGAAAAATCTTTTTAAAACTATTTTGAAAACATTTTGTTACATGTTTTCAAACTTTGTAAAAGATTTTGAATATAAAATTTATTTTCTTGGTGTAAAATAAAATGTTTGAAAAGTGATTTGCAAATGGTTTGAAAAATGATTGCAAAAATATTTTGAAAAATCTATCCATACAGTTTGAAAAACCTTTGCCAAATGATTTTCAAATGCCTGTACATGTTTGCAAAATATTTGTAAAAATTATTTTGGACTATAGTTTTCAAAAATTGTTTGAAAAGCTTGTGTCAAATAAGTGTGAGGAATACTTATATCTCACTAAAATCCATTATATGTATCTTTAAAATTGACCACTTAGCCTGTAAATTCTTAAAATCCACTTCTTGTAAATATAAGGAGCACTCCCGTGTAATGATTTTCACCTAGCTTTTAGCCAAAATATTTTTGTTTTCAAAAAAAACCAAAAACATTTGTAAAATTAAAATCCAAAAACACTTGAAAAATATTTTTGAAAAATACAAAAAAATGCATATGCATCATCATCATCATCTTTTCAAAAATCCATAAAAAGTTCAAAATCTTTGAAAATTGCATCACAAAATATTTTCTGCATTCTGCATATCATTTGCATAGCATTAGCATTTTTCGGATTGAGTTTGATGGTTAAACAAGTCTAAATAAAATCCGGAGATTGGAGCTTGATTGGACCTTAAAATCTACCTAATAACAGGAACCTTATAGGGATTGGAATTGAGGTACTTCAGGTCTAGTTGACTTAATTCTTTGAGGATCACGGGACTTAGTTCAATGGATTCTTGACTGCCACATAGAGTATTTCGGAACACACGCACGACTATTGTTGATAACGACCTAACTTGGACACCTGCACCTTTCACATGGCTCAACTCAGTTGGAGTGGTAAGGGGATGGGATTTGCCGGTATGAGACGCACACAAGTGGAAACACTTGTCCTCCTCTAGGGAGGGAATTGCTCCCCAACCCGCCCAGTGATGAGGAAGTCTAAAGACAGGAGAGTGTGGGTTGCAATAAAGCTTCAAAAGAGGGATAGTCTACTGGCTCAAGAGGAAAAACTCCTTATGTAAATGCTGATGTGAATAGTAATTCAAAAAAAGAAAAAAAAGAAAAAAAGAGAAGGCATGCCTGTATAAAAATAAATGCCTGTCAAGTATGTACATATGTTGTAAAGTCAATAAGCAAGCTTGAGTTCCAAAGTCAATATGTGAGCCTATAGCTGGATGACTTGACTACACTGGCCTTGCATCCGAGGATAGGTAGCTACACTGGCTACCGTCCATTCTTCTCTTCACCCCCTCCTCTTGAGTTGGTTGCCACTTGAACTTAGAAGGGATTACCCCGCTCCTCGAGGATGGAGTTGTTGGATTGGGGAATCATTGGGTTGTCATACTGGAGAAGTCAGTCTCTTTGTCATTCTAGTTGGTGAGAGCCACTATCACTTACACTGTACGAGTCAGATTCATAGTCGTAAGGGTATGCGTATGAGTTGAAATATTTCTGATCTGGCTATTGAGGAGACTTGAGCAGAGTTTTGGGATTCTCAGGGACTGCTGGATTTCAAATTCGATTCTCATTAAGATTCCGCCCGCACTAAAATTCCAAAGGTCCGACTTAAGCTCCAAACTTTGATTTTGTGAAGACAAGTTTGATAATTAAACTAAATCCAATTTCTTCTTTTTCTTTTCTTTGTTTTTCTTTTTCTGTACTTATTGCATAAGTGTTTGCTAGGGACTAGCAAAGGCAAGTATAGGGGGATGATGAATCTACGTTTCATCATCTTTATTCTATCATTTTAGCCTTAAAAACCCTAGTAAATGCGTGTAAATAGGCTTAATTCAGGCATTTTAGCATTCATGCATATGTGTGTAAATACTGTATAAAATGTGGTTTTTAAAGCTAAAATTATAGAATAAAGAAAAGAAAATAAAAAGAATAAAATATTGTAAATATTTTATGACCCGAAACCCCAAGACCTAGGCATCTCGATGACTAGGTCGACAAGGAATAAAGTAGGGGGAGATAAGGGCCAAAATACAATAAAAATACCTTTTATTCAATTCATTCCAATTTTTATACATAAAATAAAGAAACTTCGAACATGAAAGTTGTAGATAATTTAATATAGCAAAATACAAAATTGATTTCACACAAAAATAATGTACAGATAAAAAGCTATGGTCTGAATAAAATTCCAGAACTCCAACTTTCCAGACTTGTATCTTGCAAATAAAAACTCGAAATGTACCAACTCACCTTTAATTGTATATAGCATAAAATAATCTATTTAACGGAGGTGGGTTCAAATTTTTCGGAGTTACAATTTGGAAGTTGAGTTTCGGACCCCACTTGTATACTTGTACAGATTAAAATAATCATTTTATTATTTATTCATTATTTTTATAATTTTATATTTTATTATGTTGTAAATATTATTTATAATATACTTGTATATTAAAACAGAATAAAGACTCAAATAAAACACAAAATAAAAATACTTGTATATATGATACATAGGTATAATACCTATATACATACCAGTATACTTTATACTTTTATTTTATTAAGTGTACAAAACACATCAGAACAATAAAATAAAAATATATTTAAGTGTATAAAAGTATTTTACAATTTTATAAAATAATAAACAAAAATAAAGAAATTAAAAACACAAGATAAAAATAAAATAATAAAATATGTAGGTATATACACCTATAAGGGGTATAAAAGGTAACTTGTAAATATATACCTCATAAAAATAAATAAAAATCGCAATAAAATAATTCATAAAATAATAAATATTTTTTATTAAATAACCAAAAACTAATTAATTCATTTATTAATTTAAAATGATTTTTTAGCCAGGTGGTCTGGACAGTTGACCACGGGTCAACTGTCTGACCCTCCTCTGTCAGGGCGTTAGAGCTAGTTTTTGGCCGCTTTGCGGATTTTTCGAGGACGGGTCTTGCATCATTTGATGTCATCGTATTCACGACTTTTTGATCCCTGTCCAATGCTCTTTCATGCCAATAGATTTTCTTGGACTTTGGATCATCACGCCACTCCTGACGACGCGATTTACGAGCCGCCTCGACCATCTTTCAAAACCGCGCCCCTCTTCCTCCTTGAGCTCTTGAACCTCTTTTGACCCGTCTTGGGCATTCCCTCTGGAGCTCTGGATGAAGGCAGTGACAGGGCCATTCTCCAGCTTCATTGAGGAGTCCTAAGGCGTGGGCGAGGGCGTTTCCACCAACCTCCGGCGTGCAGCCATCGAGGTCCCATCTCAGGTGTTAAAACCTTTGAGGTCTGTTTTATTTTGCTTTCTTTTCATTTTTTATGAATTTATAGGTTCCTCATAGTCGCAGGAGTGGTTTACCATCACGTTTCACCCGACCAAACATCTAATCCGCCCCTCGCCGGAGCTTGCTCCGGCGAGCCTCCATCTCACCACATCCCGCCGCCAATCCTTCGTCAATAAGTACTGGGTCCTGTGTTCCTTTTTGCTGTTGCTTTTTCTTGTCATTTGCAGGTCTCAAGAGAGGCAACCGTGCCTCGTTTTTTTTGCCCAAGACCCGCCCCAGGTCGGCTGGAGCTTCATCGAGCGTCGGAGGCCATTCGTAGGCCCTCGGACCCATCTGCGCCACCTGGGGTCTTGGTCATCACTGCTGGAGCATCGAGAAGGCGTCGGGGGAGATCTCATTGCACGGGAGCTCGAGCTTCGGCGCATCCAAACTCGCCAAGCTCGAGGAACTCGTGTGTTCTTCCAGTTCTATCCATAGCCGTCCGATCTGCCCCGATCGTCCACAAGAGCAGCTGCCGTTGGATTGAGCATCCCAGGACCGTCCATCCGCTGGAGATCTTCTGATCTGGGCCGTTGCAAGCGAAGGGGTATCCAAGCGCCCTGTGCTGACACGTGTCTAAGTGGGATAAAACCCACCGTCGGATCGCGCCCAAGGTTGGGCATTTTGCACTTTATACCTAGCCGATTTTGTTATTTAGTTATTATTGCGCAAACTTTCCTTTGCAGTGTTAACATTTTTGTACATTTTATTAGTAGGCCCCCTGAACTTCGTAATATTACGCCTGGGCCCTTGCCTGGCTCACGTGCGTAGCACGTGAGCTCTGGCCATTTTGCACCTTTACCCCAAACTTCCTCTTATTTATCTGTAGTACGAGGACTTTAATATTCAGTACATCTTTGTTGGAGCTTTTGCATTTTTGCCCAGAAGTTTTAGAAAATTGTGTTTTTGATCCCTCCCATGCGCGCGTGAACTAGCACGTGTCCTTGGGAGTTTTGCGCGGTAGGACCTGTGGATTTGGGAATTTGTTATTAGTCCAGCAAAGTGTTTATTCCAGTTATACTTTTTGAGGAATTTTGATTCTGGCCTTGGTACTTTTGCTTATTTCCATATATGCCCCTGGCCTGCATGTATTTTTTTGCTGTTGCCTCTAATTTTTGTATGCATCTATAAAACTCTAAAAAATCCTAAAAAATCACATGGCTTCCTGCTGAATTGTACTTCCACGCCTATATTTTTCTTTTGCATTTTATTGCATTTTAATATTTATAAAAATTCAAAAACATTCATTTTGCATTATAAAATCCATAAAAAATATAAAAACACCCCAAAAATTCCCTAAAAATATATTTATCATATCTTAGTGTGTTTTAACTTCAATCCAAAAATTACAAAAAAAATATAAAAGAAAACTCCTAAAAATATAAAAACTCTAAAAACCTTCCTAAAAATTTATAAAATTCATAAAAAATCCAAAAAGTGTGTTTTCTTTTCCTAAATTTTCTTTGTTCTGTTATCATCAATTAAAAATTAAATTGGAGAATTTTTGTTACTGTTTTCTATTTTATTTCTCCATCTTAGTTTCAGCCTTGTATTTCATTCACTGATTCTTGTATTTTGACCTTTAAAAATATCAAAAATATTCTGAAAAATCCCTAAAAGTCACAAAAACATTATAAAAATACAGAAAGCCTAAAAAATACTTTATTTCCTATTTTTTCTTATTTTTACCTATTTTTATAAATACTCTATTCCTCTCTCTCTTATATTGTATATATATTCTATTATTGAAAAAGAAAATATAAAAATATAATATAAAAAGAAAATATAAAATCAGAAAATTAAAAATCAAAATACAAAAATATAAAATCAAAAATTAAATAAAAAAATAAAATCAAAAACACACAAAAACACAGCTTAAATAGACACTTGATCATTATCACACATTTTGAGCATTTTGCCTCGTTCTACCTGTCTGCTCCCTGTGTTCAACCTCTGCACATACTTGCACCTATACACATCTTTGTTGTAGAGTTATAATAAATTTTAACTCCGCACCACTTTTCATTGCTTGATTTATGTTGTGGGTTAATTGTTGTTTTAATCAGGATTTTTGAGTGGTCACCACATCGACTGCGGTTTCGCCTTGTGAAACCGTACGACCGCTCGATTTTTTGGGTTAAACACATCCTCAGAGATGTATTCTTAGAGGAATGCAATCTTGACTTACATCTTGAATATGCAATAGTCAAGCTGTGTAGCTAAGGTTAGCAATATTCTGATGATTTTAAGCATGGTCACCGAAGAGCAAGTCTCATTGCAAGCAATGTCTTCCCTTCCGGTGTGCAGCTCTTGGGTACGAACCGTGCTTTGAAGGTCTCTACCTTCTCATCAGGTTCCCTTTTCTCTTGAAGATCCATTTACACCTTAACGGGTCTAACCCTTATAGGTGGATCCTCGAGGGTCCATATACAACATTTGTATATGAAGTCTACTTTAGACTTTATTGCTAATATCCATCTTTCCATGTCATGATCCTCAGGAGCTTCATCACATGAAGTCCGATCATTGTCAGACTTAACCGACACATGGAATACATCCTCAAACTCATTTGAAGAGTTATTAATGTTTCATCTTTAATTATCCTTTTAGTTTCCGATTTTAGGAGCCTCATCATCTTCTCAAGATTAGATGAGTTCCTACACTTCATTTCATCTTGATTCTCAAGAGAGTCATCCTCTAAGAATCACATTCCCAGAGATGAGATCTTTTAAGAATCTCAGGGTTATAAAGTAGGTATCCAATACCATCCTTTATTTTCCTAATGAAGTAGCACTCTCTAGTGTTTAATTCCATATTACATGCATGGAACCTTATTGAGAACATATATTGCAGTCTCTACTACACATATATACCTGGAAACTAAGGGATAATTATGCTAAAATTCATCATTGATCAAATCATGTCACACATGATCCAATTGTATCACCCTACAACTCTATTGAGTTCAGGTGTGTTTGGAGGATTGCGATAGAAATGATATTCATATCTTCATAAGGTATTCTTTGAATTCATCTAATAGGTACTTGCTACCTAGGTTAGATCAAATTATTTTCATCTTTCTTCAAACTTTGGTTCTAAACCAAAATTGTGAAATCTTTGAACACTTCAAAGGTTTCTTAGGTGAAGAGAAGAAATCTCATATTATACATAATCATCAATAAATATCATATATCCATGATGTTTACTATGATATAGATGATCTACATACATCAATATATATGAGATCCTGAATACCTTGACATCTTACACCTTTCCCAGAGAAGGGTGTATTGGACATTTTACTTTGAATACTATATTCACAAGTATGTAAGATTTGAAATTTTAGACATTATAAAGTTTCATATCTTACTAGTCTATTGATCTCATTAGTAGACGTATGTCCAAGACTTGAAGCCAGATCATTGTCAAATGATCTTCATCCTCTTATTTATCTATCAAGGTTTAATTTTCAGTATTAGAAATCTTAATGAACCATTCATTAATTTTTCTAATTTTGTGGAGTCCAATAGATGTTAGATTATTATCTGAAATATATCCATCATAACTCTTTAGGATAGTTCTATCTCAGAATTCATGTTTATTTCCAACATTTAGAAATAAACAATGAGGGTATTCTAATATCTAGGTCATAGAGACATTCTCTAAGACTAAGGTCTCTCCCACTGAGAATGTGAAGTCTATCTATACAACAGAGATTGCTGCAACAATTACAGCAATATCCATGTAGATCACTACTAAATCTTAAGATCAAATTTCTAATCTTCTAATATATATATATATATGCAACCAATTGCAAATGTCATTGGAAGATTGGGGTACAATTGTCAGACTTTATCTTATGAAATAAGAAAGTCAGAGTCAATGATTATATGTAGATTATTCTGATGCTCTATCTGAGTCCTTCACTAAGGATTTAGACAGACTTGATAGTCATACTATCAACACATCAACTTAATGCAGTATTGGCATTCATCCAACTCTTTGGATGTCACATGGAAGTCACAGAAGTACAATCAACTCTTTGACTTTCCTTCTCACATGTGTCCAACCCACGCTTCCACTGTTCTCTCTTCATCTAAAAACAACCATTGTTCAAGACAAAGAATCTCTTATGTTGAATTCAAAAGATTTCAATACAAGAGCTCTTCAGCATTTATACATGCTTCATTAAATGATTATTATGAAGCATCATGAATGACTTGATATAGATAGTAGAATGATGATACTCATCATATCTACATACATCTCAACTCTTAGAGACTAAGGTTCAGGTAGGTATTCAAACACTTTGAATACATCATCTCTTTTGAGCCACCATTCTGCATAATGCAGAGAACCATGTCCTCATGATTAAATGTCTAGAGCACATATGTATGCCAGAACATCTTCTCAGATTTTATAAGGATTATTTGAAAATTACTATCACCATCGACATGTCACTTCCAAAGTACACTCGATGAAAGATCAAGAATATAGAGACATACAAACCCTAAGGTGATGTCTTATTGTCTTATTTAATTGTCATAGCTCATTATGGTGAGGAAACTTGCACATTGCAACCACATACATTATGTGTCCAATTGCAAGTACAATATATGGATAATGAGTCCAATCCATGATATTTCACTGGTTATCATTGAGTATAACATTGAATGGGTTTAATGAAGGATTATCTGAAATAAGAAATTTGCATAAGTGTATATATTTATATATTTACATATTTTACTTTGATTTAGGAATTTTTTTATCAAAGTTGTCTCGCCTTGTCAATAATGAAAGTTCATTCCCTTAATCACTTTCAATGTGAGAGATATTCTTACCATTATATCTCTAGCAAGATCTGGGATCTCCTTTCCTATCTTTGTCACATCCCAATAATATGAGAACTTGCGACTCCGATAAAAAGAAGCGAGAACTCATTCTGCCTTGCAAGTCCAACTTGCATTCCCAATTCGGTCTTTAACACCCGGGCCCACCACCCCTAAGATGATGTTGACCCGTTGTTAATTGAACCAACCTTCAATAGGCTTAAAACTCTCTATACGCAATCCGATATCGCCGCAATAATATGAGGACTCGATATTGGGGTCACTACATATACAGCCTTACTCTTTCGAGAAGCAAAGAACCCGATCTAATTAAATCATATATAGGATATGTCACTTCGGACAGGCATCTCCTATATACAACAACTGGCGACGAAATTCTTTGCCTTTATGGGAGACCATGGATGTCACTTATGTGATCCTCCATCTCATATTCAAATTATATAATTAATTATCGTGAATCATATTCACATAATTAACTCTTCCAAGGGAAATACACATCTATTCATAATAGAGTGTTAATTGGATATAATTAATTTAGTCACATTAAATTAATCATTAATCCAATTATCAATCAAAAAACTTGATTATTACTTGAATAGTAGGTATAATCTCAAAGTACGTATTATTCGAATTTTAATAATTAGAAAAATACACTCTGACTTCTCCGGCATTATTCAGTCCCTACTGTTGTCATGGCCAGTACCGACGAGAGTGGGACGGACCACATATGTTGCAACCCGTGACCCCAATGCTCTCCGACTAGGCACCATATCCACCTCAGGAAAGGATAATACCAGATAGATCATCATGTACTTTGAGATGCTCATCGATTTTTCAACCGAAATTATATCATATAATATACATCAAAACAATTTTGATTATATTATAAGGACATTTACTAAACAAATCCCCAATACTATTCAAGCAAGAGGGTTTTTCATGTAAAAGTTGTCCTACAACTATTGTAGGATAAACTGTGATTTTTCATGAAATCAATGTTTGTTGATGGATTCATATCAACCAATGATAAAGATCAATTATCTTATCATTATGGTTTAGGCAAATGTTATTCAATGAAACAATTATATCTTTAAATATTTCACAAATATTTATCACTAATTATTTCAGAAAATTAACCATTAATTTTCATCATAATATTTAAATGACTTATCACAAGGTTCATGATCAAAAGATGTCAATTTCCAGTAGTGACCCCCAATCACTAAAATTAACTTATCTTGATCAATTTAAATCCAAAAATTGCAAAATCAGTTTTTTAAGATTGCCAATTCGATTTATTAAAGAATTAAAGTGATAATTCATGCATTTCGAGGTGGATCAAAGCAGTAATTAACTCATTAATCACGTTTAGATCCGCAACAGTGAATAAATGTATATTCAAAAGGCCATATCTTGAGCACATGAAGTCCAAATTTCATAAACTCAGATCCTATGGTTTCCTTATTTAATGGGGAACAAACTCCAATTGAAAATTTCGTGTTTAAACAATTTAAACAGTACTGAAAAAATCAATTAGACAGAGGTGCGAAAATTGAAATGCGACAAAACTTTCGCGACCCTTTCAAAACCAAATCGTCCAAGGTCTATGGATCATATCCAAAACCTTATTCGACCTATTGCCTTGATACCACTTGAAGGATATTGAGAGTCCTCAAGGGCGTCAAGGAAGCGTGTCGATCGCATCGTATGCAATCGGAGCAACTAGTCGCACTAGTCGCGAGATGCGGCGGAAATTAAAATTTTTCAAAACTAAAGATGAAACTACATGATCACGAGAACACTTCTCGGATCGTTTCATCAAACTACAAAGTATAAGGAATACCTCTTGGAGCGTGGTTGTAATCGTGAGATCCCAAACAAGAGATCCTCCTGTCTTAAGTCCGATCCTCGAAGAACACACTTGCGGGCACGATGATGAGTCACGTTCCTCCCACAATCCTCGATGAAGATCCAAGCAATGGATCCCCTGATTTTGTCAAATAAAATCCGTCGTCTTCCTCTAGAGCAAGTCGCCCCAAAGAAGAAGGAGATCCCCGAGTTGTCGAAGGCGAAGGCGAGAGTCTCTCCTTCTCAACACACAAAGTGGACGGCCATTTTGAATAGAGAGAGAGAGGCTAGGCGAGAATGAGAGAGAGAGAGAGAGTAGCAGGCTTCTACAACTCTTAATAATGTACCTTGAAAGGCTAGGTTAGCCCTCCTTATATACTAGTTTGGGATCCAATGTATCTCAATCCATGGGACACATAGATCCAACGACCATGTTGATCTATGTATTAATCAATGGCCATGGTTGTTGTTGGTTAAAACCAACAACATTAATTTATATTAAATTAAATAGATGTTGCATTATCATTAACATAATTTAATTCAATAAATAAATCAATAAACACAAGATAATGACATGATAATTTAAAAGATAATTATCCACCTAAATCATATAGATAAAGATAATTATCCACCCATGAGATTTTGTGGATTATCTCATCCTTTTAATTCATATCATTATCTCTTGTTTATCTTGCAACATTATCCACTAAATTGATTCCCAATTAATTAGTGTATATCTATTGCAAAATTATCCACCAAATTAATTCCCAATTAATATGTGAATATATATTGTAAAATTATCCACTAAATTAATTCCCAATTAATTAGTGAATATTTCAATCATACCATTTAAAATATGTGAATCATATTCACAACCCAATTGTAAATTACATTTCCAATTAATTGCTTAATATGAATCCGAATCACATTAACAATTAAAAAATGTTATTTACAAAGGTGCTCTCTCTCTAATATATTATAAATCACATTTGTAATATATACTCATAAATTATGGATAGCACTATCCACAATTTGCATATCCTTGATAATTAAATCCCATTTAATTATCTTGGATAATCATTCTCTTAATATGAATCATATTCATATTATGCTGATAATCAAATTTCATTTAATCATCAAGTCCTTCTTGCTTGGATATGTAGTTTATCAAATGAATTAGTCTTGAACCCCTTCAAGAATAATGTGCTTTCTCCACAGATACTTGGAGATAAGGACAGGGCGATTGTATTGTTCCACGTATAGTGACTTGGATATTGAGATCTTATCTCAAATCTAGATCTTACGAACCTCCCATAGATGCTTAATTAAATCAAGATCGCAAATCTAAACTTCTCGTTGTATCTGAATCTCATTCAGACCAATGTCCAACACTTGGACTAAGATCAGATTGCTTCTCTACTGAAAGGAGTCACTAAAATCCAGACATGTTTTATCACTCTCTCGGAATGGAAGCGTCATGGATATACAATCGTTTATGATCACATCACCCTCAGGTATTCCCAATACTTGTACATCCTGCATACTGGAAGACCTATGATCAACCCGAAGATCAAGATCAATTTTATAATGTCATCTTCAGGGTTTTATCAATAAGTTTCTCATTTGATCTTTGGGATTTAGTATCGATCATATACTTTCCAAAAGCATATATCATACCTAGGTATTGATCATATACTTTTCACTAGTATATATCAAACCTACAAATTCAGTCAAGCTTCCAAAGTGAGATTACCGTGCACGGAATTTGATTCTTCCCAATATCTCATGAGTGAGCTCATGTCTTCCGGTTCAGTAGTGAACCTGTATGATCCCTTTGAGAGATCGTATTACTCATATGCCCTTATATGCACACCAACACGCCGGTGTATAGACCTTGGTTAGGTCACCAACTTATTAATCTGCCAAATGTACATACTCAGACATATAGTAACACATCTGTCTCCGGTCAGAGGATGCGTGCTTATATTGTGACAACATACGATATAGGACTTTGGTTATCTCGATCTCATTAAGTCAACTCTTTGACCTAACTAATCTGACACCTCTGAATCTCTATTCCTATGCAGAGGACCTGCATCAAGAGGTCGGTCAGATATCAACCTATGTGAGAAAGGATTGACATCTCCTACTCAAGCTGGAGATCACATCTTGGCAATCATTTGACGGTGCTTGATGAGTCCTCAATCTAACTCTTTAGATATTCATCCAAGCACCAGCCTCTATGATTCAATAATTGAATCAACAGATGTATGATCATTAAGATAGCCATGGTACATAACCCTAATTGTACTAAGGGAACTATTATGCAAATTAATTATTCTTCATTTCAGATCAGGGAATGATATTCGCAATAACATTTATTGTATAATGGCTTGACATGGTCTCGCATGTCCAACACACAGATCTAGTCAAATTTAACCTGTGCTTCACTCGCTAATAGAACTGCATGTCTAGCAGCGGATTTTATCGTCTGCATTTGCATATAGTATAAAACGTTTTCAATTCTGTTCTGCATCCTGCATAAAAGTGAAGGGATCACTGTAAGTCTTCTCAACTCAGCTTATCATCATTGTTTTATCGTGCATCGGCTTTTCTCGACACCTTTCTCTTGGTTTTTCAAACTTAGATAAAAAGGAAATTGGGACTGGACGATAGGCGTACTTTGTGATTAGACTAAATCAATGATCACTTAACTTAAAATTGGGACTGCTAAACAAAATTGACCAAAAAAATCAATAAAATCGAAAACTTTGCTTGCGGGAGATTAACCCCGGCCTTATTTTCAGGCTGAGTGAGGGTACTTGAGTGTGTGTGCACACCTTAAGGTAGATCCTGAATCTCCGCCTTCCATATCACGTACCAACTGATCCTAGCAAATATCACAAGTTGAATTTTCTTAGGTTCACTGACTAGCACCAAGTAACCTCCGCCAGTTCGCAAGTAGATAGGGGTGAACCAGCGATGCTTCTTGACAAGTTGCTAGTAACCCCTCGGGGTGAAGTTCTAGCCTTGTCATCCTCCGCCTACTTGCAGATAGATAGGGGCAAGTCTTTGAACCCATCAACTTGGGATAGGAGCGAAGATAGGAAGGGCGCAAGTATCTTAGGGGACAAGTTAAACAGGGAAGGCACATCCAACTTTGAGCCGACTTCTGTATAGGCCATGTAACCTTTGTTATTTTCTTGGAAATCACACTTAAAATCAACCAGATTAATCGAAATTAGTTTCGAGTCCTTCACTATGTGAGTGTTAAAATCAGGGTTTGGATTCACTTGCTTGTCTCAGGTACGAGTAGAATCCTATCTTAAACTCCCGAATCTTCTTCTTGCCAACCAAGATGACTGACTGGGGTGACATCTACTCCCAATTTGCCAATCTTTCTTTGAGCCCCCCACTAAGCTCATCTTCACCGGCCCTAGTGCAACTTGGGCCAACCCGAGCTCTTGACCCTCTTGAGTTCTGGATCCCTCAACCTCAAGGTGGTTACTCTTAAACCAACCCTTTTCTCTCCTCCGATCTCACCGAGGAAGACCAATGCCTCGGTAAGAATCCCTTCCTTGATTTGTCCTCTAACCAAGACCATTTTCCACTCCCAGGGATAGAGGAAAAGATGCCACCTAAAAGACCCCCGGATGAAGAGGAACAAAGAGATGACCCGATACAGCAAATCCTTGCTCGCCTTACCACAACCGAACAGTAGAATGCCGATCTTACGGCAAGGATGAGACATATCATTACGGTAGGAGGAATTGACCGACCAGTGTTAGATGCTTATAACCTAACAGAAAATGAGATGCACAGTTGGTTGGCACCAGTGGTTCCCCACGAAGCATTCGAGCTAAAGCCCCACTATCTGAGCCTACCACTGAAGTTCAATGGAAATGCAAACGAAGAACCATATGCCTTCCTTAGAGACTTCGAGCTGGTTTGCAACAACCTTAGTCACCCTAGGGTTGGGAAAGACTACATCAGGCTGAAGGCCACCCCGTTTGACATCGGAGATAAGGTCTCTCATTGGTTGAAAAATCTCGGGGTGAGATGTACGACCTGGATGCAGTTAAAGGATTTATTCTTGAAGAAGTTCTACCCACTCAGTAGGACTAATCAAATGAGAACAAAGATCGCAAGTTTTTCTCAGGGACCTAATGAACCATTCCATGAAGCCTGAGATAGGTTTAATGATCTAATTCAGAATTGCCCTTGCCATGGCATTTCAAAGGCAATCTTAGTCCAGACCTTGTTCTGTGGCATGACCCCAGAGATGCAAGGTTAGTAAGTGCCTCCTGTGGAGGAAGCTATCTGAACAAAAATGAAAATGTTGTATGGAAAATCTTGGAGCAGATGGCAGAAACAGGCAGGTCACATGCCACCAAGGCCTATCAGTTTTCTCCCTCGATCCTATCCAAGGAGACAACTAGGAGGATTGTATTGGATCTGACATAGGACCTCATCCCTAACATGGGGATAATAGCTGACAAGTTAACCATGGTCAAACAGATTCATAAGAGGGTCACTGGCCTTGAGTCACTCTCACGATTGTCGAAACAAGTGGAGGAACTAACTGAGAGGGTAGCCAAGATACGACTACCTGCCCCTTCTGCACTATCTGCACCTGCACACCAAGTTCATCTTGTACAGGAATAGGCACCGGGGCCTCAGAGTAGCTGGGTAGAGGAGCAGACATATACTCAGCAGGAGCAGCATGCACCCCCACAAGTGGAGACAAGATACGAGGAGCTTCCGTAGGTGTTCGAGATCAACGGGCAGCGGTACAGTCATGACCCTGTCGGCAGACAATCGGGGATGGGGAACGGTCAGCCTCACCGACTTTCCCTAGCTTACAAAGAAACCAACTCCGTCCCCGCACCACGCTTCGTACAGTCCCGACCTGGACAAGGGTACCAGCCTCAACAGCACCAGCAGCAGCGCACTTTCCACTCGGGCCAGCAGGGCCCTCCACCACCATCCCATCAGCAACAACAATACCGGCATGTCCAACAGGGCCAATACATGAACTCATCCGCAAGTCATTATCAACAAACCCATCCCACCAGTGAATTAGAGTTCCTCACCTTGGCGATCCAGACCCTGACTGATAGGGTCCAACAAATTCAGAATGACTATCTAAATATGAGAACCGATTTGAATCATGTCTCTCATACCCAGGACTAGCAAATGGTGCCAAAGATCCCAATTCCCATAGGTTCACGCCAACCCAAATAGCTTGAATCAAGGCCAGAACTGACCACAAGATCAGGTATACTATTCAGATAATTCTTTATCTAAACATGAGATACTTTTGAATGATAATGTCAATCATATGTCCCTCAGTAGTGGAAGGATCGTGATCGTACCTGACCGGGTACGGGCATCGAAGGAAGATGCTGCCAAGTCTTTACCTGAGGAGAACTTGGAGGAAGAGGAGTAGCAACACCACCACCGGCAGAAGAAGAGGACTTCCAAGTCCTCGAAGAAGGAGACCCACACTAACAGTAAGTCCAGCGAGACCGATGAAGAGCTCGCCCCAGTAGTCTTGGAAGACGCATCACCGGCGTTGCAGCTAAGTTAGCATCCATAATCCCTTTCCCCCAAGCTCTTAAGGGTGGAAAGAAGAGAAATCGAAAAATACAAAAAGATGACCCTAAGATGGCAGAGTTTTGCAATAAACACATCAAGGTCACAATCCCTTTTGAAAAGTATGTGGAGATGACACCTGCATTTCAGAATTACCTTAAGGTGATATGCACACCTACTAGGGTCAGCAGGAAGACCAAAAGCCGTGTTGAGAAACACGTTCTGTCAATAGTCACTACATGCGCAATAAAGAATGCGTTTTTGAGGAAACGAAGAGACATGGGTGCACATTATGTGGTGAGTCATGTCAATGACACTGCGTTTGCACACACTCTCCTTGATAACGGATCCTCTATTAACTTAATGCTTAAAACCCTCTATGAGTGGCTTCATCTTGGACCTCTTAGGAAATCCAGAGCCATACTTCAGTTTGCGGATAAATCAACCAAGAGGTCCCAAGGAGAATTGAGGAACATTGTCATAAAAGTCGAGGGTTAGGAGTACATGGTGGACTTTATAGTCCTCGATATAGAGACCCCTCGCAATTGGAGAGATTCCCAGATCATATTAGGAAGGACATTCCTCAGAACAATAGAGGACTTATTTGATTATAAGATTGGGAAAATCCAGTTCCAAACTCCTAGCGGAGATGAGGAACCTAAGATGAAGCAGACCAGATGGCAGAGATCGGATTCAGTATCCAACATCGAGTACTCTTCATCCGAAGCAGAGTGTATTCATGTAGACACCGTTGGGCCATGGAGATAGAACCCATATAGTATCGATGAGTCCCTATCCTCCGGAGAAGATCTTGTGCAAGAGTCAGTTTGCGAGGTCCTTATAAATGAGTGCAGCGTAGAATATGCATCCCCCTACATCTTTGATGACTTAGAGGCCCAGCTGGGCCTGATGAGGATGACAAGTCAGACGTGGCTTTTGACGATTGCTTGGAGACCTTTGATGATCTGACTCCAGAGTCGAATGAATTGGTGGCAGCAATTTCAAGGACATATCCAACCACTATGGGCACAGAGCCAGATTCGATTGATCCATATTTCCTTGATGATTATACATTACCGGAGTTCAAACCTTTACCCACAACACTTAAGTATGCCTTACTTGCAGGAAAAGAGAAAAATTATCCGGTCATCATCAGCTCATGATTGATCGAGGAACAGGATTCTCGCTTGTTAGAGATCCTGGAGAAAAACCGCAAGGCGTAGGCTAGAGCATCTCTGATCTCTACAGGATAATCCCCCTCTGTGTTCACATCATATCTACTTGGAGAATGAGGCCAAACCCTCTTGTGAATTCCAACATCGGTTGAATCCAAATATACGAGAGGTAGTGAATAAGGAGATAGAGAAATGGTGCGACGCATGTTTTATTTATCCCATCTCCGACTCCAAATGGGTGGCTCTAATCCACGTTGTCCCGAAAAAGCTAGGAATTCAGACAACCACCAATGAAGATGGAGAGGAGATCATGACACGAGTACCTATGTCGTGGCGCGTCTGTGTGGATTACAGATGCCTGAATGCTGCGATGAAGAAGGATCATTTCCCCCTACCATTCATTGATCAGATCTTAGAGCGATTAGCGGGGAAAGAATTCTTCTGCTTTTTGGACAGGTTCTCTGGCTACAATCAAGTAGCCATAGCTCCGGAGGACCAGGAGAAGACCATGTTTACATGCCCCTTTGGTACCTATGCTTTCAAGCACATGCCCTTTGGGTTAAGCAGTGCTCCTGGTACTTTTCAAAGGTGCATGATTGCTGTATCGACCGAAATGGTCGGCGAATTCTTGGAAGTCTTCATGGATGACTTTTCGGTCCTTGGTGATTCCTTCGATTCCTGTCGTAGTATTCAGGACCGAGTTCTCAAGCGATGTTACGAGGTCAATCTGGTGCTCTCGTAGGAGAAAAGTCACTTCATGGTGACAGAGAGCATTGTGTTGGGTCATGTATCTCCAAGAGAGGAATGGAGGTTGATCCTGCCAAGGTGGACGTGATCAGATGACTCCAACCACAAACCAACGTGAAACAGTTGCGATCTTTCCTCGGGCATGTTGGATTTTATCGAAGATTCATAAAGGATTTCTCTAAGATTGCCCGACCGCTAACTGAGCTTTTAGGAAAGGACATGGAGTTTATTGTTGATCACAAATGTCTTTAAGCCTTTAAGCAACTACAAGGAATGATCTTGGATGCCCCGATCCTACAAGCCCCAGATTGGTCTCTACCTTTTGAGATCATGGCGGACGCATCAAACTTTGTTGTTGGGGTTGTGTTAGGACAGAGGAGGGATGGCGTCCCATTCTCCATACACTATGCAAGCAAAGTGCTTGATACTGCTCAGTGTAACTATACAGTTACGGAAAAGGAGATGCTTGCGGTAGTATTTGCCTTGGATAAATTTAGATCTCACTTAATTGGATCCAAGGTAGTTGTGTTCACAGATCATACAACACTACGATATTTAATGGAAAAGAAGGGCGCGAAGGCGTGTCTTCTTATGTGGATTCTGCTTATCTAGGAGTTTGATTTGGACATTCGTGATAAACCTGGAAAGAAGAACGTAATAGCTGATCACCTCTCCCGTCTCGAGGATCTTAATGCTTCTGAGGATTCACCGATTCGAGACTCCTTCCCTGACGAGTCGATTTTCGTTGTCGACTCACTCCTATGATATGCCAATATCGTGAACTATCTTGTCTCCAAGAAGGTTCTCAAAGATTGGCCCAAGAGTCACATATACCGATTAAAATAGGACTCGAGACATTACCATTGAGAGGATCTAATCCTTTTCTTTGAAGGATCGGATTGTGTCTGGAGACGGTGTATTCCTCAGGAGGAATATCAAAGTGTCCTTTCTTTATGCCATAGTCTGGAGGCAGGAGGACACCACTCCGGGAAAAGGATCGCATGGAAGGTACTTCGATGTGGCTTATACTATCCAATTCTGTTTCACGATGTGATCACCTTTGCGAAGTCGTGCCCAGTATGCCAGCGAATGGGAGGAACCGCTGGTTCTAAGGATGAGATGCCCATGCAGCATGTCATCATTTGTGATGTCTTTGACGCATGGGGCCTCGACTTCATGGGCCCATTCCCTGTCAGCCACAGATTTGAATACATCCTTCTGGCGGTAGACTATCTGTGTAGATGGGTGGAGGCTATTCCAACCCGAGCCGCAGACAGTAGGACTGTATGTAAGTTTATCAGAGATCACATCATCTCTAGGTTCGGGATTCCCAAAGTGTTGATATCAGATGGGGGTAGCTACTTCGTGAACAGAGATGTAAAGAAGCTCTTGAAGGATTTCGGCATCGAACACCGTGTCTCTAGTCCTTACCACCCACAGACCAATGGCATGGCTGAGGTGTCGAATAAGGAGGTGAAAACCATACTGAAGAAGCTTGTCCGTCCAGACAGGAAGGACTAGTCTCAGATCTTGGATCAAGTCCTATGGGCTTATAGGACAACTTACAAGACACCGTTAGGAACCTCCCCATTCTGGATAGTATTTGGAAAGTCGTACCGTTTACCTGCAGAGTTAGTGCAGAAATCAGAATGGGCAATCAAAAAGGTCAATTGGAACACACACCTAGGGCAGAAATAGAGAGAAATGGATCTGAATGAGCTTGTGGAAGTCAGAAACCGAGCATATGACAACAGTTTGGTGTACAAGGACAAAGTAAAGCGCTGGCATGATAGATATATCAGAAGAAAGATCTTTGTTCCTGGACAGAAGGTATGGTTGTTCAATGCAAGATTGAAGGTTTTCCAAGGCAAGCTGAAATCTAAGTGGATGGGCCCATTCATTGTCTGTGATGTGCGTGATAGTGGATGGGTTGAGATCTCAGATCTCACAGATGACGCATAGACATTCCTAGTCAATGGACAACTATTGAAGCACTTCGTCGAACCCAATGAACATTTAGTCCATGTTGAGGAGATTGTATTCATGCGCGAAACAGATTCAACAGATACACATAGAGCCGCGCAGGAGACCTTGCATCATTGAGCTCTCGCCATCAGCAACATCTGGAAAGATTCAGACTGCGATCTTTATATATACCTATCATTCCTATACATTCTACCCCTCCTTCCCGTGACTCTAATCACTCACCCCAACTTCATATATCTTCGTCTATGATTATACTTAGGATGACTATATCCTAAGTATTGGGGGGGGGGGAGAACCACCCGACTCCATTTACTGTACATCCTCCATATCACATCGGTCCTCATACCACTCCAATCCTATACTTAGGCTGACCTGAGCTTAAGTATAAGGGGGACCGATGCCCATCTTGTACATATATTCATCCACTTCCCCTCTCAACCTCGTCCGCCCAGTTTTTGATCTTCTTCTACACTTAGGCTGCCAGAGCCTAAGTATAGGGGGGAAGGACGACTTCCATACATATTTTCTCTTTTAGCTCTCCTACGCTTAGCACGCGTTGTGTCTTCTTCCTCACTTTTTGTGTTTTGAGGACATAGCACACTCTAAGTATAGGGGCCATGTATATATTACATATATACTTTACCCATAGCTCGTACTTTCACGTATTTTTGTTTATACTACGCAATAATTACGGGATGGGTAAAAATGGAGAAACTTTTTTGTAAAATACATGTATACTTGTATATTCTATAACACTTGTATAATTTGTAATTTGTTGTAACATAGGAGGTACAGCAAAATTTTGAAACAAAAAAAACAAAAGATAGGCTTCTTATTTACTTTTGCATATCATCCTTGCATAAAAAAAAGAGTCTTGCATTTTCATTCATCCACATAGCATGTCATCTACATCTCGTTTGCATATCTAGTATATGCAAAGTGAAAAGTTAGTGGGTTCTGAACCAAGTTATGAATAGATGTCGAGGATGGATTTGATATGACCTTAATCTACCTAATTTCAGCGGAACTTTATATGAACTGGAGATAAGATTTCTCAGGTCAAGTGACTTAATTCTTTGAGTCCGCAAGTCTATATTCACATGTCATCTTCATCAGTCTAAGTAGAATATTTCGTGCACACGCATGATTCTTTTAGATAATGATCTAAGTTGGACAAGCACAATGCATGTAGCTCTTCATTGATGAGGTGGTGAGGAGGTAGAATTCTTTAGCTTGGAGTAGCACAAGGGTGGAAACATCCGTCCTCCTCTAGGGACGGTAGTGCATCTCAACCTAGTCTGGTGGTGTTGACGTCTAAGGACGGGACGCCGTGGGTTGCAATAATGCTTCAAAAGAGGGATAGTCTACTGGATCAAGAGGAAAAACTCCTGATGTATATGATGCACCTTGTATATAGTTCAAAAAAAAGAAGAGAAAAAATGCAAGAACTCCAAAAAAGTAGACAGGCTAGATAGAAAAAAAAATGCCTACTGGAGTATGTATATTAGCAAGAAATCTGCAGCTGGGTGACTTGGCTACACTGGTCAGGCATCCTGGGATAGGTAGCTACACTGTCTACCGTCCATTCTTTTCTACACCCCCTCCTCTTGAGTTGGTCACACTTGAACTTAGAAGGGAATACCCCGCTCCTCGAGGAAAGAGTTACTGGACTGGAGAATTAGTGTTACCTTGTTAGAGAAGGCTGCTTCTTAGCCATTTCTGATGTGGAGAGCTATTTTACACTTACACAATACAAGTAAGAATCATAGTCATCAGAAATTTGCATTTGAGGATTTGTTCTGACCTGACTATTGATGAGTCTTGAATAGAAGACTTGTGGAACTTGAAGTCTGTTAGGTCTTAAGTTCAGATCCCAAAGGTCGAGTCAAGCCTCACTTTCAACTTTTTCTCATGACCTTGGTATGAAACCCAAAATCATTTCACTTTTGCATTTCATTTTAGTTGCTTGGGGACGAGCAAGGTTTAATTATAGGGGGTTGATGAATATGTAATTCATCACTCTTAAAGTTGAAAATAGAGTCTTGTTCCCAAGTAATTAGCTACATATTTCCCCTTAACTTGCATAATTAGCATTCATGCATGCATACATAATATCTGCATTCTAGCATTCATATTTGTATTAAATAAGAAACCCAATTCACTTGTAATTATTCACCTATTTATCTTTATTTTATACTGACTCCAAATTCAATAAAACCATCAATAGTGTATATATTACTAACACTAATTAAAGAAAAATATAAAAAAATACTAACTTGTGAGATTGATCAATAAAACCCAAATCCAAGTTTGAAGCCATGAGCCTTAAAATGTGCATATCTCTCTCATACAGTGTCCGATTTAGGTTTACTCACTTTTAAAGTAATATACATTCAAAGACCTTCAAAACAAGACTAATTTCAATAAGATCGAAGCTCGTATGCAAAACATGGGTTTTGGGCCCCTTTTGTATATTGTACAATTTAACCAAAATACCCTTGCATTATATCCTTTTATTTTATTACTTATTAAAATCCAAAAAAAGATTAAGTTGTAAGTATTCTTTTCATATTTTTCTAATTTTATTTTTATTTTTCTTTTATTTTAAAATGACAAAAAAATTACAAAAGATAAAATGCAGTATTTTATATCTATAAGGTAGCACCCAAAAATACAATTTGTACAGATCATTTCTTTTGATTTTCGTTCCTTTACAAAAGATGTAGATCTTGTCAAGACGAGAATCTTTCGTGTTGACCACTTTTTGATTTAACCTCTTTGATTATTTCTTTTTCATTTTTTCTTTGCATTTAGTTTTGGATTTTTTTGGGAGCAACACGTGGCAGCTCCTGGAGCTGCCATGTGTCAACCCCTGCTTCCTCCACTTACTCTCTTTACTTTGGACCGTTGGATGAAGGATGCTTCATCCAACGGCTCAAATCCTTTCATCTCTTTCTCTCTCTCTCTCTCTCTCCATACTGTGTCTTCCACCTCCCGACTCTTGCGGGAGGAACCATCAACCACACACTCCACCGGCGTCGCCCACTCTCATTCCCTCTCCCCTTCTCCTGCGTGACTCCACTCCGCCCACTTCCTCCCTCGATCTCCACCTTGCCCTCTCACCACTCACCAACGGTCTTTAAAAAGGCCACCACTCCTCCCTTCACCGATCATCTGCCATCTTGTGTGAAGACCTCGAGCTCCGTCCCTCCCTTAGTGACAGTGAGAGAGAGAGAGAGCCTCCGTTGAGTGATAACAGGTCTTGGACGGTGAGATCCAAGGAACCTTCGTTGCTTGCTACAACAGTTCCGAACGATGAGAAGCTCAGCCTCACCGCAGCTTTGAGCGAGAATCAGGAAGCCTCAAGCTTCTCTCCCCAGGCATTCGAATCCACATCCAGTTAAAGTACCTCTTCTCCCTTCTTTTCTTTCTTCTCTCCCCTTTTTCTTGCTTCTTCTCTATCATCATCTTATTCCTCTTATACACCCACTTGCTCTCTCCTCGATTTCATCATCTTTTATCCACAGAATCACCAAAATCTTTATACATTCACGGATAACTCATATATTCTGGATGTAACAGTGATTTTTCTTGAATTTTTGGTGCAATTTCGTCAACCGATTAATTAAACATTTAAGCCAACTAAACAAATGCATGGTGAAGCAGGGGAAGTTGTGAAATCCCCTATTTTACCATACGATTCTCTCTCACCTCCTCCTTCTCTCTTCTCATCCTCTTCTTGACCATCTACCGTCGGCCATCACCCACCGCCTCACACGGTACCTCGCCCTGGTCCGTGATCCTCCAACTGCCCACGGGAGGCCTTGTCTTCACGCCAGCCTATCAGCGAGCGAGGACTACGTCGCCATCCTCAGAACCGCCTTACGTGCCCTTGGTCGCACCTACAAGCTCCTCCGCGCAGCGCGTTGACGTCGTCGCGTGCCTCCGGCCAGTGTCTTGCTCCAACCGCACCCCGTGCGCCTCCGTCGGAAGTCGGGACCGCCCAGGTCAGCCCTGCCCAGCAAGCAGTCCAACCGCTCTCTGCCACTCGCATCCGGCAACTCATCCATCGGTTTCATCACCGAGCTTCACCAGCATGAACCTTCAGCTGCCATCCACACACAACACCAGCGGATGGGTGCAACCATCTCTACCATACGTGCGAGCTCCTTGGCTCGAGTTAGCCGCATTGCCGCTCCAGTGGAGCCCATCCTCGACCGCGGCCTCTCTTGCAATAGGAGGTTGCCTGCTCCAGCGGCCTCATGCACCACTGTAGCCATCGTTGCTGTCATATCTTCCACGCACGGTCGGACTACCTCTACTCCAGGCTCCTCCACATGCTCCCGCGTCGTGCGTCTCCATCAACCTCCACCAACTCCTTGGCCGCCTCGTACGTCCCAGCCCCAGCCCACTTCACCATCGGCCTTCGCGGCAAACTTTACCATTGGTCGTCACCTCGCGCGGCCCTTCTCCACCTCTCAGGCCAAGCCGACCTTCGACGCCACGCAGTAGGCACCAATCATGTGCTCCTGGACTCCAAACCCACCTCACGTGTCTAACACGTGAGGGGCGGGTCAATTACAGAAGGAGACCCAAAGTTCTTGGGATCATGTGCAGTGCAGCCACCTTCCACGGGTAAACTACACCTGAGCCCCTACTATCTCTGGAAAATAGCAGCCGTACCCTGCTGACCTGGAGCGCACGTGGGAAGCATGTGATCCAAAGGAGATATTGCATCCATACCCGCACAAGTATAGGTAATTGTATGTGAGTCTTGTAAGCATATTTCTTTAATCAGTTTTGTTTCTCTATTGCATTTACATCCATGTGTTTGCACATTTGTTTAGTCATTCATTTGGATTCAATTTCAAGTGCCAAAAATTGCAACTTGTAGTTTATCTTATGCTTTATCATTGTGAATGTGATTACATTTTTATTAGCATTGCTTTATTAATATAAGTCATTTTTAGAGAAAATAGCATATTCTGCCCACTATCTGTTATTAATGGATAATTATATTAATCGACGTCTAAAAATTATGGAAAAATCAAAGTAGGTAGAGTCTAAGTATTTCTACAAAGTGCCCAAAATCGTATCATTCACACGCATATCTAGGTCGCAATAAATTAATTGGTGATTTGTAGGGGGTATTTGCATTTTTTATAAACTCTAGGGGCCAGAATGTAATTTTTTGAATAAAATAAGCCAGCTAGGGTCTCAATTTAGGGTTTCTTCGTTATTATTGTTCTTCAAGCCAGAATAGGGGGCACTGCCCATGTTCTTCTCTTCACAAGTAATAGTAGGTGTGTGGTTCTAAGCGGGTGGAAGTGGAGCTGCTGGCGGATCTAGCGAAGGTCAGCGCTCGTCTGGACTAAGATCCGCTTCAAGAAGAGATGGAGGAGCGAGCATGGGAGAAGACGAATCAGGTAGAGAAGTCCCCTCGGATGGAAGGCGACACGTGAGGGGGCGATACACACCCCTGGTGGAGGTCTTCGCGCGAGGGCGACAGGGCTCGTTGGTGGACTCTGGCAGCGGGATGGCGGACAAGAAGGTTGTGGTGGGCTCCGGCATTGAGCCATGGTTCTGGATGGTGATAAGCCAGGCGGTGGATGGAAGTTCTGGCAGCTAGCGATAGTGTACAATGGAGATGGTGGAGGGCGACACACACCCTCCGATCGGCGAGGGGCATGACAGCTTGTGACTTTGCGCGATGGGCTCAACGGAGCTCCCACAATGGCAGGAGCGCCGGGAGGAAGCTTCGCCAGGTAGAGGAGGGTAGATAGCGGTGGTGCCGGTCGGAGGTTGCTCCTGGCGATCGTGGATTTTTTTATTTTTTTTGTAAATTATTTAATCTGCAGAAAAGAACTAAAGAAAGTCTATATATTTTTTATATTTTTATTGTTATTATTATTCTGCATCAAAAACGTTAGCAATAAACTATTTTTTTATTTTTTATTTCATGCAAAAACAGACATTAGAAGAAAACATTTTTCTTTTGTATCAAGAGAGACCTGAGCATGACAGCTCGATCCTTATTATTATTAAAAGAATAAAATCGAGATACATGACCGGCTCTGATTCCGAGGTAAATGTCAGATGGAATCAGATCTCTAACCACTATGCATGGTCGGAGGTAAGAGATCGTAGACAATAGAACATGAAATGGAGAGGTTCGAGAGGTGAGTGAAAAATCGAAAATCGGATTGGGATCGATAATGATGAATGATTAAAACTACGAATATATATCTACAACGAGATTGAAAAAAAATTACACTACGAACTTTAGGTGAATTATGCAGAAATATTGGATCTAATCGGAGGGAGGCGGGTGCTGTGATGGCCTCAATGACAATCGATCGACTATCATCGAACGACTATGGGGATGTATTCCTCTATCAACTAATGGAATATTTAGGAATGAGGATCCTTCTCCACCAAAGATTGATCAAAGAATAATGAAGGAGATGAGACTCACCAAAAAGAAGAAGAAATCCAAAAAAGGAAGATATGTATAAAAAGGAAGGTGTTTAGTGGTTTTTTGAATAAATAACTAAATAAATAAATAATGAAATTCATAATTATATAGAATAAATAAAATAATTAATTGGTAAAAATTAATTAGTCACCTTAATGGTGGTTATTTAAGATATACATCAAATCTTATATACATGGTAGCTTTTAAAATCAAATAAATCAATCAATCAAATTTTCATAATAATATTAATTTAATTAATTAATGTTAGATATTAATTTTTAGTTGGTTTTCATATAAGGAGGTTACTTTATACATATTATATATACATAATGTACATTATACACGTACATTTTTTAAATATTTACTTTAGATTACTATGAACAATATTTAGATATATTAAAAATAATAATATTTTCAAATAAATAATAAAAATAAATACGATAAATAAAATGGTCAAATTATAAAAACCACCTTAGAAAACCGACTTTTCAACCGTAACTCTAAAATTATGAAATCGCAACCACTTTAAAGATAATTTAATTTAGAGTAGAATGGAAGTGAGTTTGATTATGTTTGAGTTTGTATGGAGCTGGAATTGGTTTTTCAATTATCTTTTTATGATTTTTTCTGAGTGTAGATACTTTTACTCTATAATGGTTTTACTTTGCAACCATTTTTATTATTTAGAGAACAT
Source organism: Ottelia alismoides (assembly GCA_037367405.1). Lineage (NCBI taxonomy): Eukaryota > Viridiplantae > Streptophyta > Magnoliopsida > Alismatales > Hydrocharitaceae > Ottelia > Ottelia alismoides. Next base: position 49,656 of record JAZKJV010006292.1, read on the forward strand.
TTTTATTTACAACTTTCGTTAAGAAAAATATTTAATTTGAGGTTAATTTATGTAAAAATAAAATAGTGTAAGTTTTATATAAATATACAAAGAATAAATTAAAAAATAATAAGGAAAAATATTTACAAATTATTTTTTGGATTAAAGACCCTATCTCTCTCTACTTTATTCCTGGTCGATTAGGTCAAGTCTTGACCTTCTCTTGGGGTTCATGTCAGTTTGCATTTATTTCATAAATACATCCTTTATTTTTATTTTGTACTTTTGTTTCCTTTTTCTTTTCTTCTTTATTATTTTATTTGAATAGAAAAACATGTTAAAAATGAATAATTAATAGATGCATGCGAAATAATAACTTCATATAATTAGTGGGTATTTACAGGTGTTTGACTAAGGAAATAAAGCTAAAATAAAAGAATAAAGGCGATGAATCGTGGATTCATCATTCCCCTATACTTTACCTTTGCTAGTCCCTTAGAAAACACTTATTTGGAAAATAAGTGAAAACAAAATTAAAGAAAAGAAAAAGGAAAGAACTTACAACAATGCCAACTTTTAAACTTCTCTTCATAAAATTGGAGAATAGAGCTCGATCGGACTTTTGGATTATTAGTGTGGCATAATCTTAATGGGAAATGGATTTAAAACCTAATAGCCTCTAAGTTCCACAAACTCTTATTCAGGTCTCCTCAACTGTCAGGTCAAAACAAGTCTATATATACAAGTTCTTATAACTATGAATATTCAGTGTAAATGAAATATAGTTCCCCATATTAAAAGTAGTAAAGAAACAACTTCTTTCAACAAGGTAACTCTAGTCCCCCGATCTAGCAACTCATTCCTCGAAGAGCTGGGATGTTTCCTTCTGAGTTTAAGTACAACCGGCTCAAGAAGAGGAGATGGAGAAAGGAATGGATGCTAACCAGTGTAGCTACCTATCCTTGGATGCATGACCAGTGGAGCCAAGTCATCCGCTACAAGCTTACAAACATTTATTTTGAAGCTCTTTTTTTTATCTTTTTTTATACTTGTATATACACTCCAACAGACATTTTACTTTTCAATCAAGCCTTCCACTTTCAGATATTCTTCATTTTTTACTTTTTTCCCCATTTTTTAAAATGTATACAAGGTGCAACATGTACACAAGTAGTTTTTCCTCTTGAACTAGTAGACTATCCCACTTTTAAAGCATTTTGCAACTCCATAGCATCCTGTCTTTAGACCTCAATGCTACCAGATCAGGTTGAGATGCACTACTATTGAAGAGGATTTTTCACAGGTCTAAAATACGTCTCACACAAGGCAGAGACGCAGTCACTGTGGCAACCCACAAGAAACCCTGCTTCAAACAACAATTAACCCACAATGATAATTAAGTAATAAAAAGCAGTGCAGAGTTAATATTTATTATAACTCTACAATGAATGTGCATAGTGAAAGTAGTGTAGAGTATCGAACACAGGGAACAAGCAGGATATATCAAGGCAATGAAGCACAAAAATGTGAATGTGATGTATTTATATATAAGTGCTATTTTTGTGGGTTTTATAATTTTTAATCTTTTTTATTTTTGATTTTATATTTTTTATTTTGGTTTTTAATTTTATGATTTTGTATTTTTTTTCTTTTTATATCTTATATTTTTATATTTTCCTTTTCTTTTAATGTAAATATAAAGCAATATAAAGGATATAAATCCAAGAGAGACTAGGGTATATACAAATATTAGAAAAAATATTTTGAAATAAATAAAATAAAATATTTTTGTATTTTATATATTTTTTTATATTTTTCTGATTTTCTAAGAAAATTTTCCAATTTTTATTTCAAGTAAAAAATACCCAAAATCAGGTTTAAAAATAGCTAAATTTAAAAATGAGGGGAAAATATAAAAAAATAGTAAAAATTCTCCAATTTAATTTTAAAATAAATATAATAAAAAGAAACCGGATCGTGTGCTTTGCATGCATCTTATGGACCAATTGCAATATTTCTCCTACTATCTTATTTATATTATATTTTAATGTAAAACTAATAAATAGTTACATTTTAGTCCATGTTGCACAAACATTATTTTGCATCATTTTTCTTGTCAAAACAAATGCTTTTACTAATCAAGAAATTCTGAAAAATTCATGTTAACTGCCTGCTTGTGAGTTCTTCATTGTTTATAATTTCTATCAGTTTAACTTTATTTGCTATTTATTAAATATAAAAAACAACATCATTTTATTTATCTGACATTTGAAAAAACATTAAAAATCAAATATTATCTGAAAAATTCCAAAAAATAAAGTAGATTTATTTTCTTGTCTATTAATTTCCAGTCAATTTTTACACATTTATTATTTGTAAAACTCCTAAATATTACAAAATAGTCAAAACATTAAAAAATGTAGAACATTACTGAAAAATCCAAAAATTGTGTTTTGAGTTCCTGTTGGAGGATTTTTGTTTATATTTTATCATAAAATTGTCATCCTAGACTTTTGAGCATTTTAAATATTTTTAATCTGCAAATTAGTCCTAGTTGTGCACTATGTTGTATTTTGAGCACTTTTTTTATTTTTATAAAATCATAAAAACATCCGAAAAATCTACAAAAATCACCAAAAACCTATACAACTCAAAAATATTTTGAATTTTTTTTAGCATTTTTTATATATTAGAAAAATATAAAAATCTCACTTTTCTACATTTTTGTGTATAAATTTGATTTTTTAATTTCATTTTTTTTAAAATAAAAAATACATATTTTTAAAATAAAAAATCTAAAAAAAATAAAAATTACATATTTCCAAAAAAAAACTTATAAATAATAAAACCACAAAAATAAAATACAAAAATATAAAAGGAAAAATAAAAAAATATTTTTTAATTTTTCACTGCCAAGTTTTTCACGTGCTCCTGGTGTTCAAACCTTGAAGCTATACCAGGTTAAAACCCTAGCTAGATCATCTTATCTTTTATTGTAGGGATTTTTACCCGGCAGACCCTATAATCTTTTCCAATTACCGCTACGACCTTTGAAACATCGTAATTCCTCCCCCATCCCGTTAAACTTGCTAACTCTTACCGTACAGACCCTGTGGTTAACTCCCGTTCATTTAGCCATTTAAATTAACGGATTTCGTTATGTTCTTTTATATTATACCCAATTTGTTCATTAAATTTACATTTGAGTGCCCAGCCATCCTGCTCCTTCCCTCCTCCCCGTCCCCGTCCCCGCCCCCACTGCCCAGTCATCCTGCTCCCCCTCAGTCGATGGAGGCCCACCCCCTCGTCGTTGCCGCTCCTTGCTCCCTCCCCCCGACCGATGGAACCCCCTTCAAGCCGTCCCCAGAGCCCCGCACCCCCTGAAGCCCCGTGCCCCCGCCCCCAGATCTGCTTGGGCGTTGCAGCTGCTCGTCCTCCTTCATCAAGTCCCTGATCTGCTTGGGCGTTGCAGCTGCTCGTAAACAGAGAGCAAGGATCAGAGATTTTTGGCTTCAACTCAAGAACACGAGCTAAGAGAGTTGAGAAAGATCAGAACCCTGAGGCCTGCTAAGCTGCTAGAGGGCGGCAACGAAGCGACGGTGGAGCTCCGGGGACCAGCATCGCCTAACCTTCCTCGGCCCCCTTGCAGCTGCTGTTGGTCGACCTCGTTATTGGGTTGCGCCGCGCCAACGAAAGGCGAGACGAGGAGCTTCGCCTTCATGGGTTGACGGGTCTTGGATAAGATGGGGGAATCGGGTACCACGAGGGGCGGCGTCACCACCTTGAACGGCACGAAGGCATCACCACCGCCGAAGGGGTTGCTGCTCTCTGATTGCTGACCGGTGCCCAACACCTGCTGCGGAATTGAAAATTGAGGCAAAGCCATCTCATCAGATTCTCGAAAGCTTGAAATTATTACAGGAAAAGTACCATCTTGGAAGGAAAAAAGCTGGGTTCTTTTACCTCATCGAGGACCTCTTTGTTCCGGCATTGCTGTTGCTCTTGGTGTTGCAGTCGCTGGAGTTATCGCTCCACATCTGCGCAGAGCTCATCCAGTTCATTTTATCGCCATCAACGACGTCCCTCACGAGGAGGTCCCCCCTTGGATCTCGTCATGTTCTTTCTCTCTGTTCTTCAGTGGCATGAACTGTTCCAGCACAGGTCGGTGCTCCAAGCCCCTCCTGCGCTGCGTCACTTCCTCCTTCAAGGCCGATGCTCCTCCCTGCCCCCCCCCCCGGTCGATGGATGCTGCTCCCTGCTCTCCCCAGCGATGGAACCCCCCTCTCCCGGCCAATGCTCCCTGCGCCTATCAACCTTCATGCTTTTTTCTATTTTTTATTATTTTGGCTAATCTTAACTGTTGGATGCTAAATTGGTTAGGTTAACTCAAGACTAACCCAAGTAATTGACTCAAATATAGTTAGAATTGACGACAGGGTTTGTTGGGTAAGACGGAGCAAGTTTACGAGGTTGGGGGAGGATTATAGGGTCTGCCGGGTAAAATCCCTTTATTGTATATCATTTTGTGGTTGACTGTACAAATTATTCAGGATGGAATTCCTCGGTTGACTAAGGGAACAACAACACCTTATTTGACAACTTAACCTAGTCGATCGGGTGGTTCAGCAATGCCCTATCTCTCTCTCATAGTGGTTGTCCACCTTGTGCCCTAAGAAGAATCACCGGCGTCGCCTTGATGTCGTGCCACCACTTCGACTGCTCGTGGATCTCCATCTTCTTTGGTGCATCTCGCTCGTAAAGAAGACACCAGATCTCGTGTCATGAGATTAGGAGATTCAATTCTTGGATCATCAATTCAGATTGTGAGGAGTACGCATCTCATCAGCATGCTCGCAAGAGTTTCCTTCGTCAAATAGGACTTGAGACAGGAGGTCTGTTGCTTTAGAGACTTGATCGCAACCACACTTCAAGAGGTAATCATGCATCTTACTTGTGGTTAGATGAAGTGATTTGAGAAGTATTATTGGATAATGTGGTTTCATCATTTAAATATTTTAAATTCTGCTACAATGAGCTACTAGTATGACTAGTGTCTCTAATCCCATATGATGTGATCATTACGCTTCCATGATGGGCTTAAGAATCTTTCCATATCCTTCACCATGGTCAGAGCATCCCTGTTCCATCGTCGTCACTTTGCAGGCAACAATCATCTAGAGATTCCTCTCTAGATCCACAAGCGATAACATCTCTGTCTTCAGCCCCTTCATCTAGGTTAGATATCTTAGATCTTTTCTCTTCTATCCTCAGTCCCTCTATTCTTTTCTCGATCCTCGGATTTTCCAATGATTTCACTCTAATTCTCATCGCATATCCATCTCCACCTCCTTAATCCCTACACTTCCATTCTACCTATATTTTACTATATTTTACATATAAAATCAAAAAACAAATTAAAAATTGAATATTAAAACGAATAAAAATACAAAAATCTAAAAACTTCTAAGATACGTAACTAATTCAATAAAAATAACAAAATATGTACAATTCCTTAATGGAAAGATATTTTTACCTACTTTCTAGTAAAAAGAAAACAAAAATATTTTCTTTCTATTTCGTATTTTTAAAATAAAATATACATCTTTGTTTTCTATTAAAACCTTGTTTTCTTCTAGAAAAATAATTCTGAAATCCATAAAAATCTTAAAAAAACCTCTAAAAGAATATACAAATAAAGAAATAAAATTAAAAACATAATAATTAAAAAATAAAAATCAAATAAAAAATATAAAACATAATACCTATATTTCTTTACTTATATGTATATAAAATTACAAAAATAATATAAAATTCTTAAAATCAAATAAAAATTCAGAAAATTCCCTAAAAATAATTAAAAATCAAGAAATACATCTACCTTAGTCACTCTACCTTTTTACCTTAGTTTCCACATTTTACCTCACTGAGTTATACACTCCCGTACATATTGCTTTACATATTAGTTTAGGAGCATAAATAATAAAATTAAATATTTTTCTGGTAAAATTCACCCAATCAATCAGCAACACTATTCTTCTTTTAGAGTAGTAGATTGGGCAAGTTTTTCACCCACCTCTGCCCCTTCTTATTCTTCTATATCAATCAAACTCATCGGACATCTGCAACCATTCTCTTCTCCTCTCTACTTCACTCCATTCATAACCTCACTTTAACAACAACATCGAGTTTAAAATCTAAGGCATACATATGAATATTGAATTTAGTACCATTCGTAGGGAATTCCACACATGATCACTACCTGACTACATCATAAACTTGTCCTTTCATGTGTCATTTCTTGAAGAAGAATGGAAAATCATGTTTTGCCTATTTGGATCCAATCTTGAAAATCTTTGTTATCTTAGAGAAGCTTCTTTTTTCATGTGTAACGAGTAGAGTTCTGCCTCCCTTTGTTGTGTGGTGACTTGTGTGGACGATCGTCATGCCGATTATCCTTATTTGGTCGCCAAGTTACATCATGGTAAACGTGTTATCTTACAACCTTACTCCCACATTCCTGGGTTTTAGTTGTATGGATCTTACATTTTCTTTGTTATAATGTTTTTACCATGTTCAACTTAAAAATTATCATAAAAAACATATTGTCATCATAGAAACAACTAATATGTCACATAAGAAATGTGGCGTCATCATATCACATTTACCATGCCAACCCTCCTAACGATCTAAACAACTGCTATTTATGGGAGTTACACCATCTCAACCCAGCCTTGTTACCGAACATGTCATAGAAGCATGCCAACACTCAAGGATAGTTTATTTCTCAAATGCTTTTGTGATATCATTACTTGCTTCTTTTTTCATAAATTGTTACTTGTATCCATCTACGACATGTTTGATTGTGACATTCTAATGTGTTTCACCTTTACTTCTATGTTGACATTCTTATTGTGCATGCACTAAGTATACTTGTGGATGCATGTACTGTGTGTATCGTTAGGGTTTGTTTAGTTCTTGGTGTGCACCGGGTTACCTCAGGGTAACCCGGTATACCTCCGTGCAATCTTGAATTTGAATACATCACAAAGCAATTTGACATCACATCATATTCTGTATTCTGACCCTCTACTAACTCTCATAACCATCCAAACGCCAAGTATTCACAGGAAGTTACCTAAACCCAGTAGTCAAATTAACCAGTCTAAATTGTACAGCATCACTTACCGATTTCTCTATTCAGAAAATAACTTACTTTTAGGTGCTTTGGAAGAACAGGAGCCAGCACAATTTATGTTCCAATTTGACGAGATGTATCCAAAGTGACAAGGAATTACTGCCAGTAAAATCACTCGTGTATAATATTCATCTTGCCGAGTGCATAAGGAAAATAAGTGCGCGTAGCGGCATAAATGCTATCCATTTTCGTACTGTACATTTCTATGGTTATAAATAGTGCTGACGCTTGCACATGAATCATACCCTAGAGCCTCAAACCAACTCCCATCTCTCCTCCGCTCTTCTCTCCCCCCATGGCAGATTACGTCTTCACTAGAAGCTCGTCGTCCTCCACTCTCGTTTCCCAGCACTCCACCACCTCCACTCCGACCAAGGCACGGATACCCCACCCCACCACGCGCTCCCACCTCGAGAACCTCCTCCTATCCTTTTCGGAGTGGTGGTCCTACGCTATCCTGTGGCGCGCCAACCCGAACCCCCTCCCCAAGCTCTCCTGGGAAGACGGCTTCTTCCGCGGTGAACGTCCCTGCACCGTTAAGCAGCAGCACATCCTGCTCCCTTCCTTCTGGGGCGTCGACTGCCCCGATACCCTCAACGATGTCATGGCCGCTACAAACAGTGGTATTACAGACACCGAGTGGTTCTTCGTCCTCTCCTCCCCGCGCACCTTCACGGCAGGCGATCAAAGCGTGCCCATCCGCGTGCACGAGTCCGGAACGCACGTCTGGCTCACCGATACCTTAGAGCTGCAGGGCTTCGGCTGCGACAGGACCCGGGAGGCCGAGCTGCATGGCATCAGGACGTTTGCGTGTATCGCCGTGGGCGTCGGTTGTGTACTCGAGTTGGGCTCTTCTGAGGTCGTCCCCGAGAACTGGAGTCTCATCCAGAAGGCCAGGGCCGTCTTTGCAGAAACTTGCACTATCAATATCACGTTATCCGAGCCCGTCCTTGGGCCTGCAGATTCCACAGTGCTTTCCGCCGATATCATGGACTTCTGCGCGGGGATTATCCAACCTGCTCCATGGGTTACTGCCGTAGACTCGCAGCAGTCCGACCGTAGCGGTGGAGTAACCGTACACCCCACAAAGCTGCTGCAACAGCAGACGCAGCCGCCTAGGAAACGTGGGAGGAAACCCACGCAGCCCACGAGGGAAACTGAGCCTGCGAACCACGTTGAAGCAGAAAGGCAGAGGAGGGAGAAGCTTAACCACCGTTTCTACGAGCTCCGCTCGGTCGTCCCCAACGTGTCCAAGATGGACAAGGCTTCCCTTCTTGCCGATGCCGTCGCGTACATCCGCAGCCTTAAACTGAGGGTGGATGAGCTGGAGGCCGAAGCCAAGAAGACCAAGGAAGAGAGCTCCGTCATCAGTCCCCCCAAAGGTGCAGCCTCCGAAAGCAACGACCGTAAAGACGACGATAACAAAGGCACGTCCCGTTTCTGTGGTGCGTCCAAGCCTCTGGCGATCGAGCTGGAGGTGAGAATTATACGGGGAGAGGCGCTGATAATGTGGAGATCAGAGGACAGAGACCACCCAGCTGCGCAGCTGATGGACGCGCTGTGTTCGCTCGACATGCGTGTGCGCCACGCAAGCATTTCGAGCGTCGGGGAGTCCATGTTTCAGGACGTAGTGGTGATCATCCCCGTTGCTCTGGCCAATGCTGACGCGGCCGCGTTGAAGGCCGCACTCCTTGCCGTTCTGAACCTTCCTGTAGTTGAAAATTATGACTCCTGCAAGTAGAAGACGTAGCCTGGTGCAACAGTAGATGATCTGCTCGCTAGATAATGTTTACTAATCGGTTTGGGATAGAGCCCACTAACCTGAGCCCCACGGGAAGTTACTATTTAGACTCCACACGCTAAACCCTCCCGTTTAGCTGGACAGAGAAGAAAGCTTTAGTCTTAGTTATGTGTTTTAGAATGCTTGATTGTTGTTGTATTAGTTTGAAGTTTACTTTCCTTCTGGTAGATGGTGTAATGTAATTGTAGAGCTATGATTTGTAGATTAGGAAATAATTATTCGTACGACTTCAAGTTGGATAGTTCCATAAGCACTGATTTTGCACATGCGAACGGAATGGTCCGGCTCGATTACTCTTAGGATGCAATTGCTCCTGGAATTTATACTTGATTTTTTAATATTTTCAAAAAATGATAAATTTTGTGAATGGGGTTTTTAAAATATAGGTTTTCCAACACTTAAAAGACCTATAATGTAAGGCATTAAAGTAGAAATTAAATTCTTCTGTTAAAAAATTGAATTAATTGGAAATAACTGAAAGGGATAGTGTTTTTTTATTACAAACATGGTACATGTTCGTTTGTATTTATTTATTAAAATTTACTTTATTTGGATTAGAACACATGCATAAGAAGTATTAAAAATATAAATAGCCGAGAGGAATTAGCTAGTGAAGAAGTGACCTCACAAAGACAATAGTAAGGATAGGGCTAGGGCTTTGTGATGATCACTCTTGTAGAATCCCTTTTGGCTAAGTAGGCATCTCCGGTTCATCACTTTCTTTCCCCAACCCCAAATTCCCAAATTCAAAATTCTTTATACATCATTCTCTTATGTGCTCACCATCCTCTACCCATTCCTTTACTTGTACCAGTATTAGAGAACATGCGCGGTGATCCTCATCTTTAACACAATGATGATGTTAAATTATGATTTCTTAATACAAGTGTTTTATTTTTCAGTTGTAACATACCTACTCTAGTGTCACAAAATAAATTTTAAGTATAATCTCTTTTACTTGGTTTTATACATAATCGACTACTAGAGGCAATTGTGCAATTAGGACATATGTGGTTTTTAGTTTTTGTACATAATTTTCAAATCAATATTTTCATATTATTTTATTTTTTGTGCAAGTAATATTATATCTTAAATTTTCATTTTTTAGTTTGTGGTTTCTTGTAGTTTATCATATTTTTGTTGCTACTATGGGTTTCCAAAGCACAAGAGGATTTTTTCGTTGATGTAAATTGGGGGATCTCTAGACTTTTGTTTCTCTTCATGGTACTTTCGAGTTCATAGGTTTTATGTTACGTCAATATGAACTTGCTCAATCCCTTCAATTGCAACCTTATAATGCAATCAAACAATCGGATCAGTAAAGGAAATAGAAAAGTATTGATAGTCATCTTTGTAAGATCTTCAATATTGTACTGAATGTGTATTTAGAATCAAGGAAAAAGATATGATTGTACTGACTACAAGAAATTTTATCATGATAATCAATAGGGGTCCTTAAACGAAAGCTAAAACTTCATTTTTTGTAACTGAAATGGGTAGTTGTAGGCCTCCTAATGACCTACACATGGTGATTTTTCAAACATGTGAGCCTCGGGCAAACCATTTCTAAAATAAATGTATTGTGATCTTTTTTTATATATCGATAAAAGTTATTGATGTTTACTCCCTATCCGAGATTAATGAATGCACTTACAAGGTCCTTTAGTACTTTTAGGGTTACGTATGATGGTCTCTTGATAATCATACATATGTTGATTCAATGGTTGAATCATAGAGGCTAGTGCTTGAATGATATCTGAAGAGTTAGAGTGAGGATCCATCTAGGACCATCAAATGATTTTTGAGAAAGGATTTCCAACATGAGAAGGAGATGTCAATCCTTACTCCAAAGGCTGATATCCAACCGACCTCTTGATGCAGGTCCTCTGCATATGACACCACAAGAATTTATACCTTTCGGGACGACAACTAGCGACGGTTCAAGTATGACCGTCCCTAATGTAAGTTTTTGGGTACGGTCAATAGATAACCGTCCCCAGTACCCACATAGAGGGAGATGGTCTTCGGCTTATCGTCACTTTTATAATAACGTAATAGGGACGGTCATTCACGACCGTCCCCTCTGCCAGGACCAAGCCACTGGTCCATTTTCACACGATGGGAGGGCCTTTGGGGACGGTTCTGACCGTCCCCATTGCGCTTCTGTTGGCGTCGCCTCTGATCAAGGGATCTAAGAGATCGACCAGAGGGGATGGTCGTTCGTGACCGTCCCCTCTGCCAGGACCAAGCCATCGGTCCATTTTCACCCGACGGGAGGGCCTTTGGGGACGGTTCTGACCGTCTCCATTGCGCTTCTGTTGGCATCGCCTCTGATCAAGAGACCTAAGTGATCGACCAGAGGGGACAGTCGTTAGTGACCGTCCCCTCTGCCAGGACCAAGCCACTGGTCCATTTTCACCCGACGGGAGGGCCTTTGGGGACGGTTATGATCGTCCCCATTACGCTTCTGTTGGCGTTGCCTCTGGACCAGGGACCTAAGTGATCGACCAGAGGGGACGGTCGGTAGTGACCGTCCCCTTTGCCAAAACCAAGCCACTGGTCCATTTTCACCCGACGGGAGGGCCTTTGGGGACGGTGCTGACCGTCCCCATTGCGCTTCTTTTGGCGTCGCCTCTGATCGAGGGACCTAAGTGATCGACCAGAGGGGACGGTCGTTAGTGACCGTCCCCTCTGCCGGGACCAAGCCACTGGTCCATTTTCACCCGACGGGAGGGCCTTTGGGGATGGTTCTGACCGTCCCCATTACGCTTTTGTTGGCGTCACCTTTGGACCAGGGACCTGAGTGGTCGACCAGAGGGGATGGTCCTTAGTTACCGTCCCCTATAGTTGCCAAAGGGGACGATTTTAGTGAACCGTCACCGATTCTCACCGAAGGGGACGGTCGTTTGGACCGTCCCAAATAATCATATCGAAAAAAACCCCTTCGACCTGCGTTCTTTCCCACTTCACCTTCCTCCTCAAGGCCGTCGCCCCCTGCCGCCCGTCGCCATCTCTGAGCACCTCGTGCTTGTCGGCCTCCTCCATCTTAGTTTCAGGTATTTATCAACACATCTTTGTGTTTATTGTTCTTCATTTTGCTCGATAAGCTTTGTATGGATGTTTTTTCCCCCATTTCTATAAGTTAAGATGGAAAACCCATTGTCTATATGTAGCATTGCTTGTGTATGGATGTTTTTTCTCATGATTAACTAGAGTACATATGAAGCATTACTTGTTGTGTATAACTTGTTGTGTATATGATGGAAAAGACTTGATGTGTATAAGACGGAAAAACTTGATGTGTATATGATGGAAAAAACTTGTTGTGTATATGTCCACATATATCTAAAATATCATGGTGAAATTTATTCTGATTGTGTAGTTAAATGGATAAAACATGGATGGATAAGAGATACGACGATTTTCATTGATATAAGAGTGGAGTGATCACGTTCTTGGACTGGGAATTCCAAATAGAAAGAGTTAATAAGAAATTTGGTGGTCTTGACATTTATTGTCCATGTGTGAGATGTAAGAATATTAAATGTAATGTTAGAGAGGAAGTCTATAACCATCTTATACTCAATGGATTTTGGTTACATTACTACATTTGGACTGAACATGGAGAGGTTATAGATCATTTACGAATGGATGAGGATATGGGTGTAGATGTAGGAGTCTCTACACAATCCTTGAATATTGTTGACCATGAGTTATTTGAATTAATGGACGACTTAAGAAGATCTGAGACACAAGACATTGGTTTAGATGATAGGTTTTCGAGCAGTTTACCAGATGCAGAAGATATGTTGGCTCCTGGGGTGGAAATGACGCGTTTACAGTTTTTATTAGAGTTGTTTAAAATGAAAGTAAGGAACGGATCAACCGCAGCAATGATGACAGATGTACTGGGTTTAATTAAGAAGTTATTAAATAATACTCAGAATTATCTAAAGGATTGGAAATAGGCGAAGCAATGATTCCGATCGCTAGGTCTGAAATACGAGAAAATCGATGCTTGTGTTAATGACTGTGTGCTTTTTCGAGGAGAAAATTCAGATTTAGTACTTTGTCCATATTGTAAGGCTTCCAGGTATATAGAAGAAAAAAGTAATTTAAAGAGGAAGAAGAAGTCGGTGAAAATATTACGATACTTCCCATTAATTCCAAGGTTGAAACGTCTCTTCATATCAGAAAAAACCGTAAAGTGGATGAAGTGGCATTCTCGTTCAAATAAACGAGATGCTAATGGAATTATGAGACATCCATCTGATGCAGAACAATAGATAAAATTTGATCAGAGATATCCTCATTTCTCTAAAGATGAGAGAAATATTCGGTTGGGATTAGCTTCAGATGGTTTCAATCCGTTTAGTAATATGAGTTTGAGTTACAACATTTGGCCCATGATTTTGATGGTCTACAATCTACCACAGTGAATGTCAATGAGTTCATCATTTATGATGATGATACTACTGATTCCTGATCCTAAAGGTCCTGGTAAAGCAATTGATGTGTACCTACAATCGTTAATGGATGAACTAAAAGTGTTATGGACCACAGGAATACCTACATATGATGCATGTAGGAAAGAAATATTTACATTGCAAGCTGCACTATTGTGGACTATAAATGATTTTCCCGCGTACGCAAATTTGTCTGGTTGGAGTACTAAGGGAAAACTCGCGTGTCCCGTCTGTCTTGAAAAAAAACGCATTCAACATGCCTTTCTAGAAGTATGAAGCATTCTTATTTGGATCATCGTCGATTCCTGCCACCGAAGCATAGATGGCAAAGGGGGCAGATAGTAATAAGAAATTTGACAGGTCGCCTTATGGGCAACGACTTACTTAGCTCGTGTGAATGGCAGCATTATTTGGGAACAACAATTACTTGTACGAAGCAATTATTTAGGACGGACATCGAAGAAAAGTGTAGCCGGTGGATGGAAGAAACAAAGTTTTTTTTCAGAGAGTTACCATACTGGAAACATTTACAAATTCGTCATAATTTGGATGTCATGCATATTGAGAAGAATGTTTTGGAAAATATTTTGGGAATGTTAGATCTTTCAGATCAATCAAAAGATAATTTAAGGACGAGACGAGATTTAGTTCAAATTGGTATACGCAAAGAACTACATCCAATTGAATTAGACAATTGACAGATTACTATACCTGCAGCAATATATACATTATCCAACGGTGAGCGTGATAAAATTTTCAGCTTCCTTAAAAATTTGAAGGTATCTGATGGGTTTTCGTCGCAGTTGTCGAGTTGTGTAAATGAAAGAGAACGTAAGATAACCGGATTGAAGAGTCATGACTGTCATGTTTATATGGTAGTGTTACTCCCATTCGCTATTCACGAGGTTGTTGACAATGTTGTCCTACAATCCTTAACAGAATTGAGTGGATTTTTCAGATTACTGTGTTCGAAGGTTTTAGAACTTGATGAATTTTTTGATGAGTAAAATTCATTATTTAATGAGACGTACAGTAAATCTCAATTTCTTAAATGGTTCCTTTCACATGAGAAACATTTAAGGGAAATTGCAGATGATAGGTGGAACATTAACCTTGACATTCTTGGATGTATACCATATTCACAAGTTATGTCTTACAAGGGTTATATTGTGAAAGGCTATAGATTTAGAACAAAGTCCACCGACGAGATGAAATCAACGCAAATGTCCGGTGTTATAGTAAAAACAGATTTACCTTCAAGTTTAGACGAGGGGAAATGAGAACTCACTCACACTACCTATTGGACTCTCGCTGGGAGGGGAGCAACATATAACTACGTGGGAAAGACATATCTCTCGCTTCAGCATCAAATTCTTCTTTAGGAGCTGATGGACCGAAAAACACCAAGACACGGGTGAAATAAAATAGATCAAGGGTCGTTGCGACCCGGATCTCGGAAGTCAATCGGTCAATCAAGAAAAAGTACAGCAGACCACCAAAATCAGATGAAAGCAAATAAACACGATAGCGGTCCTGGCTATTTTATTAACCTGGTATAGCGATCAGGGTCGAACTCAAGGAGCACGGATTGGCCTTACGGCCTAGGAAGTAGTCGAGAAGAGAAGAAAAGGTATTTTTGGTGGTTTTTAAGGGTTTTTATATTTTTTTGGATTTTTAATCAATTAAGAAAATAAGAAAAGCAACTAAAAAACACACTTCAACAATTTATTAAATGCACTAAAAATCAACCAAAAATTCCAGAAAAAATATTTTTGTGTGTTTTATGTTTTTTTACTATTTTTAGTGAATTTTTGGGATTTTTTTTATTTTTATTTTATTTTCTAAAAATGAAACAATGACAGAAATAGAGGGTGATGTCCAGTCAGGAGAAAAAGGCCAATCTAAAATATAAAGAGAGGCTCCCAGCTCCTGAGGGTAATTTTCCTATAAACTAGAAATTTAAGGAAAATTAGGGCACATGATTTATGATTTTTGAATTTTTTAAATTATTTATTAAAGTTTTTATGAGTTTTTGAGTGTTTTCCAATTTTTAGGTGTTTTAGATAATAAAAAATAGCCAAAATTGGTTAGAAAATCAAGCAAGCAAAGACAAACAGTAAGTAATTTTTTTGTAATTTGTAGATGAATTTTAATATTTTTTTGTGATTTTTCAAATCAGGAAGTGAAGAAAATACGTGTTTTTGAATTTTTAAAAATACTAAACAGTGTCAAAAATGTCTCCAAAATTTATAGAAAATTTTACATCATGACAGGAGCCATGTGTCCAATTTCCATCAAATTTGGAGTTGATTTGCTATTTTATTAAAATCACACACAAGGGCACAATACATAGGGACCGAAACGCAAATACCAGGAGTCCTGTGGGTCTGGTGCAAAATACCCAAGAAACCACGTGCCAAGCACGTGTCTGGGGAACTCAGGAACCCAAATGTAACAAAAACAGGGGCCCTGGACTAAATAATAACAAGTATTAAAAGTCTAGGGGGCTTGTTGTAAAATACCCAAAAATAAGCGCACATGCACAAATAATTCACGCACAAGGGTATAAATGCAATTTTCTAAAAATTTTCATTCATTTCAGAACTAACCAGAACTACAAGGGTGTCAATGCAAATACACCAAAGCAATTCACGTGACGAAGCACGTGGTCCACGTAGACAGGGGTATAAATGCAAATAAAGAAAGTACGGGGACCTAAGTGTAAAATGTGCGGAATAAAATAAACTTGATAAAATATTTACAGGACTAACTAATAAACGCTAAAAGCAGAGGGGCCTAAGAACAAATTACCCCTTATTTATTATCCGAGGAGCTGGATGCGCGACGCGTGGCAGATCGGACGGGTGGAATGGCGCGCCGCACACTAAAGGGGCCCTCGGCGCGATCCGATGGCTGGAATGCTCCCACGTGGATGATCAAACGGCTGAGACGCGTCGTGGGGCTGCGAAGGGATCCTGGCTCGGATCAGATGGAGGAGGTGAAGCCACGTGCTAGATCTGACGGCTGAGATGCATCGTGGCTTAACCTCGCTGGCTCAACGGTGGCGATTGAACCTCGGAAGATCTAGCGGTCAGTGCTGCTCTGTGAATGAACGGACGAGATCTAATCTGGAGCATCGAGGCTAATTGGACGGTCGCTGAAGGTCTTCGAAGAACAGGCGGCCGGCGGCCTTCGCTGGCCCAGTACGCTTGCTCCGACCCTCCTCGCGGGGCGCTGATGATCGGAAAAGGTTCAGCGTGAGCCTCCGCGTCGGATGGGGGTCTCCGATGACCCAGCCGAGCTCCAGGGAGCTCCGGCAAGGTCGTCGGAGCTGTAGCTGCTGGACCCAATGGTCCAAGCCCTCATATGGGCTTGGATGCACCTGCAAAATAGACCAAACAGCTCGCGGGTCGAGGGCAAACTGCCTCGACCCAGTTAGGCGGGGTGAAGAGGGTCGGAGGGTCGATATGGGCGAGCTCCGGTGAAGGTGGGGACGGAGGAGCTCGAATCCCAGCTCCTGTGCGAGCTGGGTTGAATGGAGGTATGGAGAAGGTGCGCGGGAGGAAGGAGGAGGTGACGGTTGATTCCGATGATCGAATCGAGCTATGAGGTGGTCGGAATCGACGAAACACGACGACGGCGAAATTTGGGGGAAATTGGAAATTAGCGAAATGGGAAAGGAAATAGGTCTACCTGGATGGAGGGATCGACTGTGGATGAGCTTGCGAAGCTCTGGATCGTCGCCTCACGGGTCGTCGAGGCCCGAGGCTCAAGCTCCTGCTCTGGGCGGAGCACGGCGGTGGAGACTCGTCGGATCGATGGTCCGATCACCTTCGCCTCTCTTCGACACCACCGACGGAGAGCTGTCACCTCAGGGAAGGTGGTGGAGGTCACGTGACTGAAAGATGGGGAGCCAAAGATGGGAATGAAGGTGGCGGAGCTCGGCATATATATGGGTGCAAGTCCGACTAGGGTTGGTCGGGTAGGGCAATGGAAGGCGCGGATCCCGAGGCAAGGGCTCCGACAAGGGTGTCAGATGCAAGGAGAAGAAGTAGGACCCGGGGTTTGCGGAGATGGCGAGTGGATCGAGCACGGAAAAAGAGGAGAAGTCGGGTCGGGCGCGAGATCCGCTGGAGAAGAAGGTCCGCGGAGGGAGTTGACCGGAGGTCAACATCTCCGTGAACCAATGAGAAGCTGCCACGTGGAAATGATTTGAAAAATAATTTAAAAATAGTAAATCGCAGAATTATTAAAAAGTCAAAACATGAAATATTTTTGTTTTAATATTTTCTATTTTTTGTGATTTTTAATTAATTTTTCAAGATAAAAATAGTGTATTTACATAGTAGGTCTGTATATAAGTATATATACAATATATAAATTTTTATTTTTGATTTTTAATTTGTTATTTTTATACATTTTTATTCCCATTTTATATTTTATTTATTTATATCATAAAATTAGGAATAAAAAGATATTTTTATTTTATTTTTATTATTTATATACATAGGTGAAATAAATAGATATGTACATATATCTACATGGTATATTTACAAAGTATTTTTGGGTTTTTAATTTTGTTCTTTTTATTTTGTTTTTGTTTTAATTGTTTTTATTTAATTTATTTACAACATAAAAGATGGAATATTTACAAAATTTTTGGAAATTAATTTTATGTATTTATAGGGTAGAATAAATATAGGAGTGGCTATGTACATGATGAATATGCACACGGTGAGGGTTTTTGTTTTGTTTTTTTAGTTTTCTCTTTTTATTTTGATTTTTATATTTATAAATATATACAAGTATTTTGCAAGCCTATTTTAGTCTCTTTTTGGAGGAAAATATTTTTATTATATTTACAAATATATTTACACACATGAGTCCCTATCTCCCTCTACTTTGGCTTTTATGCGGTCAGGCCCATGCTGAGCCCTCCCTTGGGTTAGGTTGCTCAATATTTATTCTAAATATTTCCCTCTTTTTCTTTTTACTCTTTATTCTTTTATTTTTGCACAAAAACATGCTAATTATTAAACTTTATACAATGCATGCTTTTGATAATTATTTATATTTACATGAATATACATGCATTTGCAAAGGTTTTTGTAGCTAAAATATAAGAATAAAGAGTGATGAATGGGTATTCATCACCCCCCTATACTTAACTTTTGCTAGTCCCTTAGCAAACACTTATTTGAAAAAGAAGTGAAAAAGAAAGAAAGAAAAAGAAAAAAAAGAGGGGAATATACATGGATCAAGGTTGAATATTAAACTTTCCTTCATTAAATTGAATTATGGAGCTCGATCAGATCTTTGGATTATTAATGTGTCGGAACCTTATTTAGACTTAAGCTTAAAACTCAACAGTCTCTAAGTTCCACAATCTATGGACAAGACTCCTCAATAAACCAGATCAGAACAAGTCTACATACACAAACTCTGATGATCATGAATCTTTCCATGCAGTGTAAGTGATATGTAGCTCCCCACCTCAGAAGTAACAAAGAAACAACCTCCCTCAACCTGGTAACTCTAATCCCTCGGTCTAGCAATTCTTTCCTCGAGAAGCGGGGTATTCCCTTCTAAGTTCAAGTGCAACCGGCTCAAGAAGAGGGGGAAGAAGTATAGACTTTTGGAAGCTCAGCCAGTGTAGCTATGTCTCCCGCTGCAAGCTTCATGAGATGTAACATGGATACCATAAGCTTTTGCTTTATTTGACTATATACACTCCGGTGGGGTTATTAAATTTTCAATCCAACCCACCACTTTTTTGGAGTTCTTTTTGCATTTTGCATTTTTTTTCAAGTGCCTCTGTACAACATATCTACATGGTGCAGCATATATACAAGAAATTTCCTCTTGAGCCAGTACACTATCCCTCTTTTGAAGCTTTATTGCAACCCATGGCTTCTGTCTTTAGCCTTCATCACCACTAGACCATGTTGAGACGCACTTCCTTCACTAGAAGAAGAAGAGAGGTTCCGCCTAGAAGTACTACCCTCATATGCTACCCCAAGCCAAAGGAAACTGCCTCCTCACCACCTCATCCGTGGAGAGCTATGTGTAAGATGTTGGTGCAAGTCAAGCCATTGTCTCTAAGAGTCATGCGTGTGTTGTTAAGTGCTCTACTTAGGCTCATCAAGATGACATATGCTCATAGCCTAGTGGACTCAAAGAATTAAGTCCTTATGGACCTGAAAAGCCTTAACCCTAAGCCCTAAAAGGTTCCTCTTAGAATTAGGTGGATTAAGATCTTAATCAAACTCCATTTCCCAATTTAATTCCAGGCTTAGTTTAAATGTCAACTATCATCCATGAAAAATTATATACATATATACACAAAAATGCTATTTACAAATATTTACAATCGTGAAAAATTTTTGAAAAATGTTTTGAAATCATGAATGAACGGATGCATGAAGTGCAAGTTTTGCAAAAGTATTTACAAGCATTTACATAAGATTTTTGCAAACTTTTGATTTTCAAAACATTTTGGAAAAATTTTGTACTGTATACATAATTTTGATAAGAAAATATTTACACAAACTTTACACAAAAACTTTTTTGAAAACCTTTTTTACAAAAATAATTTTGTACACTAGATATGTATGTGCAATAAAAGAATGATTATGTACAGGAAAAAATTTTTAATTTTTGTGATTTTTGGGGTTTTTAGCCATTTTATTTATTAACACACTCACATAAAGTACGAGTTATGGCTAAAGTATATATGAAATATATACACACTCCCCTATACTTAGCTCGAACGATGTCCTCAGAGTGATTAAGAGCGATGAAGAAGACATAACTCGTGCTTAGTAAAAGGGAAGTGAAAAGGAATGGCTAGGTACAGAAATGAATAAATGAATAGAATGAGAAGAACTCGGTGGTTTCCCCCTATACTTAGGATCAACTAATCCTAAGTATAACAAGCTGTACATGAAGGGAAATCCGAGTGAAGAATGTACAGAGTCTGCCCCCCTATACTTAGGGTAAAATATCCCTAAGTATAGGCAGCAAAACAGGGGCAAAAAGAATGAAAAGAATACCCGCAGGTCCTACATCCCCCCTATACTTAGGGTAAAGTACACCCTAAGTATAGCATAATCATAAGATGAGAAAAGGGATGTGGGACTAAAGAATAGTGTGATATAGACAATTGGATCTATACAAGTCGGAAGAACAATGATAATCAGGCGTGAGATGCAATAGATGTGAATCAAGAGACCACATCTCACGCAAAGTGAATAGGTGCAACATCAACGACCCGCAGCTCATGATCTAGAAATGGCTTGAGTCGCTGGCCGTTCACTCGAAAGGTACTCTCAGAAGACAACTCGGATATATCAATGCTACCGTTGTCGTGTACCTTTCTCACAAGGTAAGGTCCCTTCCATTTGCTCTGTAGCTTCCCTGGAAATAGACGAAGCCTCGCATCAAACAACCATACTCTCTGTCCAGGCTCAAAATGCTTGTGGCTGATATGAGAATCATGCCACTCTTTCACTCTCTCCTTATACTATAGGCTGTTTGAGAAGGCTGTATCTCTAAGCTCCTCCAAGGCTGCTAACTCTGCCCTCCTCTGGTCTCCTATACTATCTGGATCTAAAAGAATATCCGTGACTGCCCAAAGTGACTTGTGCCTCAACTCAACAGGTAAATGGCACAGCTTGCCATAAACTAGGCGAAAGGGAGATGTGCCCAATGGTGTCTTGAAAGACGTCCTATATGCCCACAAGACCGAGTCCAAAAGCTGTGACCAATCCTTTCGGTCAGGGCAGACGACTTTCTGCAAAATAGTCTTGATCTCCCTGTTCGAGACCTCGGCTAGACCATTCGTCTGTGGATGGTATGGAGTGGCAACTCGATGGTCTATGCCGAACTCACTGGCAAGTGCCTTCACCTTGTCGTTGATGAAATGAGACCCCCCATCTGAAATCAATACTCGAGGTACCCCGAACCGCGTGATGATGTGCTTTCTCAAAAATCTGCAAACTGTCCTGGCATCAGCGGCTCAGGCAGGGATAGCCTCAACCCAACGACTAACATAATCAACGGCCAACAGAATGTACTCAAATCCCTGACTCTTAGGGAATGGACCCATGAAATCGATGCCCCATGCGTCAAAAACCTCACAGAAGTGAATGGGCTGCATCGGCATCATATCACGCTGTCCACAAATGCCCATCCTCTGACAGTCAGTACACCTCTTCACGAACTCATCAGAGTCCTTGAAGAGGGTAGGCCACCACAAGCCGAATTGGAGCACTTTCTGTGCCGTTCTCCTCCCAGAGTGATGTCCTCCTGTCTCAAGCTTGTGACAGTAAGTGATGACGCTATGGTGCTCATCCTGAGGGATGCACCTACGCCAGACACTATCCCCTCCTTCGTGGTAAAGGATGGGATCCACCCAATGGTAAGACTTGGCCTTCGCGAGGAAGGTCTCAAGCCTCTGTCTGGGCCAACCTTGTGGGACTTTCTTAGCAACAAGATAGTTCACAATATCGGCATACCACGGGAGTGAGGCGATAGCAAGGATCGCCTCATCTGGGAAGGTCTCACAAATGGGATCAATCTGCTCAGACTCCTCAGGCTACTCTAAACAGGAGAGATGATCCGCCACCACATTCTTGACTCCAGGCTTATCCTTGATCTCAATGTCGAACTCCTGGAGTAGAAGGATCCATCTAGTTAGTATGGCCTTGGCATCCTTCTTTGCCATGAGGTATCGGATGGCGGTATGATCAGTATACAAAGTCACTCTAGATCCAATGATATACGATCTGAACTTATCTAGGGCGAACACTACTGCTAGCATCTCCTTCTCTGTGACTGTATAATTCCGCTGGGCCGAATCCAAGGTGCGGCTAGCATAGTGGATAGCAAATGGGACTCCATCCCTCCTCTGTCCCAGCACAACCCCCACGGCAAAATCGGAGGCATCTGTCATGATCTCGAATGGGAGAGACCAATCTCGTGGCTGGAGGACAGGAGCCTCAACAATACACTGCTTGAGAGTATCAAAGGACGAAAGACACTTGTCATCGACAAGGAACTCGGTGTCTTTCGTCAGCAGGTCAGTTAACGGTCGGGCAACTCTACTGAAATCACGGATGAACCGTCGATAGAAACCGACGTGCCCCAGAAAAGACCGTAACTGCCGCAAATTGGACGGTGGTGTGAGTTTTCTAATGACATCAACCTTGGCCGGATCAACCTCCATGCCCCTGTTGGAGATGTTGTGGCCAAGCACCGTCCCCTGAGTCACCTTAAAGTGACTCTTCTCCCAAGAAAGAACCAAGTGGACCTCAATACATCGCTAGAGTACTCGGTCTAGGCAGTCAAGACAGGAGTTGAATCCGTCGCTGTAAACCGTGAAATCATCCATGAAGACCTCTAAGCACTCCCCTACCATGTCCGAAAAGATCGACAGCATCCATATCTGAAAAGTCGCAGGGGCGTTGCATAGCCCAAATGGCATGCGTCGGAAGGCGTATGTGCCGAAGGGACAGGTAAAGGTGGTCTTCTCCTGGTCCTCAGGAGCGAGGGCCACCTGGTTGTAGCCCGAGTACCCATCCAGAAAACAATAATGGCTCTTCCCTGCCAGTCTCTCAATAATCTGATCAATAAAGAGCAGGGGGAAATGATCCTTCTTGGTGGCCTGGTTGAGTCGCCTGTAGTCAACACAAACCCGCCAAGAAGTGGGTACTCGTATAGCAATCTCCTCTCCAGACTCGCTAATCACTGTAGTGATGCCCGTCTTCTTGGGCACCACATGCAAAGGGCTGACCCACTTGGAGTCGGAGATGGGATAGATAAAATCGACGCTCCACCATTTCGAAATTTCCTTCATGACAACCTCTCTCAGATTTGGGTTCAGCCGCCGCTGGAACTCACGCGACGGCTTCGCCTCATCCTCGAGATAGATATGGTGGGAGCACAGGGCCGGATTAATCCCATGGAGATCTGCTACGCTCCATCCTATTGCCTTGCGGTTCTTTTCAAGAACCCCCATCAGACGGGATTCCTGCTCTCCAGTCAAATCGGCTGAGATAATGACTGGGTACATCTCATGCTCACTCGCAAGGAATCTATACTTCAGCGACGAAGGAAGTGGCTTCATCTCTGGACAACTGGGTGCTGGCAAATCTGGCTTCGAAAGAAGACGCGTGTAAGCTGCTAAATCTATCCGGGAGACTGAAAGTGTACTCTCGCAAACTGGATCTGGAGAAGGCTGCTCAACTGAACTTTCTCTGATCTGCTCGGCATCTACCTCCTCCTCTACTGTAGGCTCAGTGGAAATCAGGTCTGGCATGTAGTCATCACAATCTGCCCAATCAGATTCTGAATCCGAGGGATCTTCATCAAACAAGGTGGCATCAGTACCACCGTAACTGAACTCTGTGTCGTGGTCGAGAACCGGCTCTGCTGCCTCTGTAGTATCCTGAACCAGGAATGTGCTCTCCAAGCTCTCCTCTTCTGTCATCTCTACATCAGTGGTGTCTGAAAATGAGAGGATGGCCTGTGCTGCTGGGTCTGCCCAAACTGCCTCATTGTCTGTGATCACAAAGTCACAGTCCTGGTAGATGTCTAGCCCTGCATCTGTCAGCTGCTCTGTATCTGAAGTGGTCTCTGAGCATGATCTCTGTCTGGCTCTGCTGTCCTCGACCGTCTCTATTTGTACGCTTTCACCCTCTACGCGAAAGTATACCTTCCCACTATCATGATCAGTCACCGCCTTGGCTGTGGCCAAGAACGGGCGACCTAGAATGATGGGGGTATCGGTCATTGAATCAGGGATCTCCATGTCTAACACTACGAAGTCCACGGGGAATTGCAGACCCTGAATAGTGACGACAACGTCTCGCAACAACCCCTTCGGCCTCTTGACAGATCTATCAGCAAACTGAAGGACTGTCTTGCTCTGTCGAAGAGTGCCCAACTCGAAGCGGTCGAGAAGGGCTGCCGGAAGGAGGTTGATAGACGATCCGCTATCCAATAGAGTACGGTCGAACCTCTGCTCTCTAATATGACATCTGACATATAGGGCTCTTGAATCTGGCCTCTTGGCCGGCAGACGGTTCTGGATCATGAAACACGTGGCTTTCGTCAGCACATGAATCTCTGAATGGTGGTTCCTCCTCCTCCTCCTGACTGTAGTCCTGTCTCTCAACGATCGCTGAAGAAGGGGGATGTGCTGCAAAGCCTCCTGAAGGGTCAGCTGTATGTGAAATCTGTCAATCATGCTCTGGCTGAACTCCTCTTGTTCTCTCTTTTTTGGATCTTTTTCTCTTTTCTTCCCCTTCCCCATCTGAAGGGCTCTAGGGAAGGGGATCACTGGGTCCTTCTCAGATAAAGGACTAGAAAAGGGTCTAGGCGGTTCGATGACCGGATCCACACATACATCATGCACCACAGTGGGACCGGAAGAAAATAAACCCTTTTCTTTATTTACAGAACTGTTCAGAGGTACATCAGTGGAAGGAAAAACAACAGATCTCTCTATATGAGGTCTGGTGGCATCAGTACCACCATCGGCTGGCTCAACTAGAAGACTCGCGGCCTCAGTACCGCACTCTGGCTCGGCAACTCGGGTGGCATCAGTACCACCTCCTCGAACTGGTGAAGTGGCGGCCTCAGCACCGCCTGGGGAATCAACATCCTTGGTGGCATCTGTACCACCATCATCATCATGTGCGGCCTCAGTACCGCTCTCCTCCTCCTCATCTGGCACTCTAGGTGTATCCTCATGATGTCGCTCAGACGAGGCGCCGCCTGCTGGTGCTCTACCACTACTAAGTGTAACAAAATCAGCATCAAAAAGATCTGAAGACATATCATCAAACGGATCATTAGGAGTGGCATGCTCAGTGTAAACTACCTGCTCAGGCTTCCGCTTCAGGCTGTTGGGATTCGGCTCTATCTGGGCAGGGATAGCGGCCTTCCCTCTCACGATGTCCCGCATCTCCTAGCGGAACTCGTCCATCTCCCGTCTGAAAGTAGCTTGCTGGTCCGTGAGGAGGCAGGCTATGTCGTCCAAGGCGGGGCTCTCGTATGGTGGACCATGAGAGCCCGACGGGTAGCCTCTCTGGTAATGAGGCTGCTGCTGCTGAGAGGGGTAGGTAGGAGGGTGCTGCTGCTGGTGTGGCTGGTGAGGCTGCTCTCGCCTCCAAGACTGTCCCTGCTGATAGGGACGAGGAACGAAGGAAGACTGCTGCTGTGACTGGTAAACTGGGGACTGCTGCTGCTGGTGATCCCTATGCTGGTTGTACTGGCCTCCCTGGCCAGATGGCTGCTGCTGGGGCTGGGTACCTCCACTCCCCCACCTGAATCCGGGATGGTCTCGTCGGATCCCAGGCTGAGGACGGTCATACCAAATCCCGTTGACATCCATCAACGGCTCTGCATCGTACTGGTCTGGCGGGAGTACTGCCAGAGGCTGATCCGGCTGGTATACCACCATCTGCATGTCTGGAGATGGTGGTGACTGGTAGGAGGGCTGCTGCTGCTGGTACGGCTCCGCCTGTACAAGGTGAACCTGTACAGGCTGCTGGTGTGAGCTGGAGCGCTGGAACGAGCTACTGCTGTCGCTGGTATCGCCTCGCGACTGAAGATGGGGTTGTGAAGCCGTCTGTGCCTCCTGGAGACACATGAGCTGGGTCTTCATGTCGCTCAGAGTCTGTGCCATCTGCTCCATCTGAGTGATGCCCTGGCACTGCTTCTTCTCGATCAGCTCCATCCGGTCCAACTTCTCACTGATGATACCCATATCCGCAGCAGATGACTCTGCCTGAGCTGCTGCTACTGCGGATAAACTGGAAGGACCGGCATCGACCCGTGCTATCCTCTGGTACTGCACAGGTCCTGGCTGCTGGGGTCTGCCCTGAGTGTACAACCTGGTCTGGGACATCACCATATAGTTCTCGGCCATCTCCTCGTAGATGGCCCAGACCTGGTCGTGATCCTTGGCGAAGTAAGACCCGCCACAAGAAGCATTCACCAAGCCCTGGAGCTCTGATGTCAGCCCGCTGAAGAATCTCTGCACAAGGTTGGGCATCGAAATATCATGGTGCGGGCATCGGTCAGTCAGCTCACGAAACCTCTCCCTTGCCTCATGGAATTGCTCGTTGGGGAGCATGGAGAAGTTGCTGATGAGGGCTCTCGCTGCATTGGTCCGCCCGAGTGGATAGTACTTGTTCAAGTACTCGGTGCGGAGATGCTCCCAGGTGTAAATGAACTTCCCCATGTGCTTCAGCCAGGTGGCTGCTCTTTCTGCCAAGGAAAAGGGAAAGACAATCATCCTGATCGTATCCTGGTCCACCTGACGATCGTGGACAGTGCTACATATCATCTCAAACTCCTGCAGGTGGAGATGAGGCTCCTCTGTCGCCAACCATGAAATCGAGGTAGGAGCTGCAAGGTGTTCGGGGGGAACTTGAAGTCCCCTACGATGGCTGGAAGTACCACCCGGTGTGTCAAGGTCGACCCGGGATTGTGGTTCTCCCGCATCGATCTAAGTGGTCGTGCTCCTCCTCCTGTTGCTGCTGCAGCTGCCGCATCGTCGGGTCCTCCTCCTCCGCGGTTCTCGCGATTGGCTCTCATCTGCTCAAACTCTCGCTCATGTCCATCATGAATGCTCCCTGATCCCTCAGCTGCTGCTGCACTGACTAGAGGGAGGCGATCAGGGTGGAGTTGATCGCACCCTGGTCCAGAACAAAATGCTGCTCTCCACGTGGACCTCCGGGGTGATCACCAGAATTGCCGGCCATCGTCTCTGAAAAATCAAAATAATTGAACTCAGGTGCCGATAAATCATCTGTTTGTCTCTCCTCTGGCACTGGTATCTCTGAATCAGAAGAAGGGTGGTCGAGGGAGAACAGGGTGGAATCATACTCGGGTTCGGAGAGCGGGTCTGAGCTCCCACAAACCGACCTAGATGAATGGTCAGGAGTGCTGAAAAGCGGTGCAGCCAGAGGCTACCTAAGAGACCTCCTGCCTATCATCGTGATCTGGCGAGTAAGGCGGATGAGATCTGGAAAAACTATGATCAGCAACCATACCCTCTGTTCACCAACGCTACACGAGCTGAAGACCGTAAAGGCTCGGTCAAATTATCTTGTCAAATTTTATTAGGTGAACAAACAATCTATTAGAGCGCTTACGTGACCTGTTGGGATTCCCGATGCTACCCCAACCGACTGGCCTGCACGGAAGAGTCGGTAGTCAGTCAGGAATAGCACCGGAGGGCTCTACCTAGTGGACGGGTCACTCTCTCGCGCAAGCAAACCAAACAATGAGGGGGTTGCTCTCCCCAAGACAAATTTTTCAGTCAAGTGTCCTTTAGGGTCAATAGCTTAAACAATCCCAATTTTATGGTTTTTCTTTTTAATATTTTTCAATAAAAACAATGGCCTAACGAATTTTTCGGTTCTCCTGGTTATTTAGTCCAAAACAGGGGGGAGAAGACGAAAAAGCCGATGCGCGATAAATCAATGATGCATGCAGAGATAGAAATGCGTACCTGACTCCAGTAGTCTACATGCAAGATGATCCGCGCAGAATTTAAAGACTGAAAAGAAACTACCTATATGGTGCAGCGGTGAAAATCGAGTCCTAAACAGGCAATTTCTACTCGACAGAACCGTCTAGCTTAGCCACTCGCCCTCGATCCAAAGAGTCCGGTCTAGACCCACCCCTCCTCTTCTCGACAGGTCGAGTTCAGGAGTAGCGCTTGACGGGGCAGGCTCGCACCGCGTAGGCTCTCAGGAAAGCGACTAAGCTATTTTTATTAGTGAATTATTAGTAGGTCCAATTATTGCTCTATAGGAACAGGCAGGCAATTAAGTGTGGGGATCCTACTAATTACGGCACAGTCAAGCAGAAAATCCTAAATCTAGGGGCTCGAGAAAAACCGCTGAAAACCGTAAAAGGCAGCTAAAAAGCTAAAACCGCAAAAAAGCCGCGAAAAATCTAAACTAGTCTAAAGGGCCCCCCGAGCACACCGGTGCTCGGCGAAACAGACCCGAGAGTCCAACTGTCTCTGAGTACCTGTATTATTACAATAATTCAAATGTGCGGGAAATAAATCCTAAACTAGACTCCTCTCTCACTCAGCTCCTCTCTCGCTCTCTCCTGCGGCTCCGTGCAGAAGGGAGCCGCCTCCGAATCCTGCGGTTGCGCCGGCTCCTCGAAAGTTGCCTCCGCGGTCCTCGGGCCCTCGTAAGAAAGAAAGCAAGTGTCACAAACCAAATTATTATAAAAATGTCAGAAAAATATATATATGCAGAAAGCTATACAAAAAACCGCGAAAAGAAAAGCCGCGGAAAAACTCAAAAATTGACTACTAAGCTGTGCTCCTCGGCAACGGCGCCATTCTGATGGACCGAAAAAACCAAGACAAGGGTGAAATAAAATAGATCAAGGGTCGTTGCGACCCAGATCTCGGAAGTCACTCGGTCAATCAAGAAAAAGTACAGCAGACCACCAAAATCAGATGAAAACAAATAAACACGATAGCGGTCCTGGCTATTTTATTAACCTGGTATAGCGACCAGGGTCAAACTCAAGGAGCACGGATTGGCCTTACGGCCTACGAAGTAGTCGAGAAGAGAAGAAAAGGTATTTTTGGTGGTTTTTAAGGGTTTTTATATTTTTTTGGATTTTAATCAATTAAGAAAATAAGAAAAGCAACTAAACAACACACTTCAACAATTTATTAAATGCACTAAAAATCAACCAAAAATTCCAGAAAAAATATTTTTGTGTGTTTTATGTTTTTACTGTTTTTGGTGAATTTTTGGGATTTTTCTTATTTTTATTTTATTTTCTAAAAATGAAACAATGACAGAAATAGAGGGTGTTGTCCAGTCAGGAGAAAAAGGCCAATCTAAAATATAAAGAGAGGCTCCCAGCTCCTGAGGGTAATTTTCCTATAAACTAGAAGTTTAAGGAAAATTAGGGCACTGGATTTATGATTTTTGGATTTTTTAAATTATTTATTAAAATTTTTATGAGTTTTTGAGTGTTTTTCAATTTTTAGGTGTTTTAGGTAATGAAAAATAGCCAAAATTGGCTAGAAAATTAAGCAAGCAAAGACAAACAGTAAGTAATTTTTTTGTAATTTTTAGATGAATTTTAATATTTTTTTGTGATTTTTCAAATCAGGCAGTGAAGAAAATACGTGTTTTTGAATTTTTAAAAATACCAAACAGTGTCAAAAATGTCTCCAAAATTTATAGAAAATTTTACATCATGGCAGGAGCCATGTATCCAAGTTTCATCAAATTTGGAGTTGATTTTCTATTTTATTAAAATCGCACACAAGGGCATAGTACACAGGGACCGAAACGCAAATACCAGGAGTCCTGGGGGGTCTGGTGCAAAATACCCAAGAAACCACGTGCCAAGCACGTGTCTGGGGCACTCAGGGACCCAAATGTAACAAAAATAAGGGCCCTGGACTAAATAATAACAAGTATTAAAAGTCCAGGGGGCTTGTTGTAAAATACCCAAAAATAAGCGCACATGCACAAATAATTCATGCACAGGGGTATAAATGCAATTTTATAAAAAATTTCATTCATTTCAGAACTAACCAGAACTACAAGGGCGTCAATGCAAATACACCCAAGCAATTCACGTGACGAAGCACGTGGTCAACGTAGACAGGGGTATAAATGCAAATAAAGAAAGTACGGGGTCCTAAGTGTAAAATGTGTGGAATAAAATGAACTTGATAAAATATTTACAGGACTAACTAATAAACGCTAAAAGCAGAGGGGCCTAAGAACAAATTACCCCTTATTTATTATCCGAGGAGCTGGATGCGCGACGCGTGGCAGATCGGACGGGTGGAATGGCGCGCCGCAAACTAAAGGGGCCCTCGGCGCGATCCGATGGCTGGAATGCTCCCACGTGGATGATCAAACGGCTGAGACGCGTCGTGGGGCTGCGAAGGGGTCCTGGCTTAGATCGGATGGAGGAGGTGAAGCCACGTACTAGATCTAACGGCTGAGATGCATCGTGGCTTAACCTCACTGGCTCAACGGTGGCGATCGAACCTCGGAAGATCTAGCGGTCAGTGCTGCTCCGTGAATGAACGGACGAGATCTAATCTGGAGCGTCGAGGCTAATCGGACGGTCGCTGAAGGTCTTCGAAGAACAGGCGGTCGGCGGCCTTCGACGGCCCAGTACGCTTGCTCCGAGCCTCCTCGCGGGGCGCTGATGATCGGAAAAGGTTCGGCGTGAGCCTCCGCGTCGGATGGGGGTCTCCGATGACCCAGTCGAGCTCCAGGGAGCTCCGGCAAGGTCGTCGGAGCTGTAGCTGCTGGACCCAATGGTCCAAGCCCTCAGATGGGCTTGGATGCACCTGCAAAATAGACCAAACAGCTCGCGGGTCGAGGGCAAACTGCCTCGACCCGGTTAGGCGGGGTGAAGATGGTCGGAGGGTCGATATGGGCGAGCTCCGATGAAGGTGGGGACAGAGGAGCTCGAATCCCAGCTCCTGTGCGAGCTGGGTTGAATGGAGGTATTGAGAAGGTGCGCGAGAGGAAGGCGGAGGTGACGGTTGATTCCGATGATCGAATCGAGCTGTGAGGTGGTCGGAATCGGCGAAACACGGCGACGGCGAAATTTGGGGGAAATCGGAAATTAGTGAAAAGGGAAAGGAAACAGGTCTACCTGGATGGAGGGATCGACTGTGGATGAGCTTGCGAAGCTCTGGATCGTCGCCTCACGGGTCGTCGAGGCCCAAGGCTCAAGCTCCTGCTCTGGGCGGAGCACGGTGGTGGAGACTCGTCGGATCGATGGTCCGATCACCTTCGCCTCTCTTCGACACCACCGGCGGAGAGCTGTCACCTCAGGGAAGGTGGTGGAGGTCACGGGACTGAAAGATGGGGAGCCAAAGATGGGAATGAAGGTGGCGGAGCTCGGCATATATATGGGTGCAGGTCCGACTAGGGTTGGTCGGGTAGGGCAATGGAAGGCGCGAATCCCGAGGCAAGGGCTCCGGCGAGGGTGTCGGATGCAAGGAGAAGAAGTAGGACCCGGGGTTTGCGGAGATGGCGAGCGGATCGAGCGCGGAAAAAGTGGAGAAGTCGGGTCGGGCGCGAGATCCGCTGGAGAAGAAGGTCCGCGGAGGGAGTTGACCGAAGGTCAACATCTCCGTGAACCAATGAGAAGCTGCCACGTGGAAATGATTTGAAAAATCATTTAAAAATAGTAAATGGCAGAATTATTAAAAAGTCAAAACATGAAATATTTTTGTTTTAATATTTTCTATTTTTTGGGATTTTTAATTAATTTTTCAAGATAAAAATAGTGTATTTACATAGTAGGTCTGTATATGGGTATATACAATGTATAAATTTTTATTTTTGATTTTTAATTTGTTATTTTTATACATTTTTATTCCCATTTTATATTTTATTTATTTATATCATAAAATTAGGAATAAAAAAGATATTTTTATTTTATTTTTATTATTTATATACATAGGTGAAATAAATAGATATGTACATATATCTACATGGTATATTTACAAAGTATTTTTGGGTTTTTAATTTTGTTCTTTTTATTTTATTTTTGTTTTAATTGTTTTTATTTAATTTATTTACAACATAAAAGATGGAATATTTACAAAATTTTTGGAAAGTAATTTTATGTATTTATAGGGTAGAATAAATATAGGAGTGGCTATGTACATGATGAATATGCACAAGGTGAGGGTTTTTGTTTTGTTTTTTTAGTTTTCTCTTTTTATTTTGATTTTTATATTTATAAATATATACAAGTATTTACAAGCCTATTTTAGTATCTTTTTGGAGGAAAATATTTTTATTATATTTACAAATATATTTACACACATGAGTCCCTATCTCCCTCTACTTTGGCTTTTATGCGGTCAGGCCCATGCTGAGCCCTCCCTTGGGTTAGGTTGCTCAATATTTATTCTAAATATTTCCCTCTTTTTCTTTTTACTCTTTATTCTTTTATTTTTGCACAAAAAACATGCTAATTATTAAACTTTATACAAGGCATGCTTTTGATAATTATTTGTATTTACATGAATATACATGCATTTGCAAAGGTTTTTGTAGCTCAAATATAAGAATAAAGAGTGATGAATGGGTATTCATCAGGAGCTTCCACTGCGGTATAGGTAGAAGGAGCGCCCCTTCCCTCCTGCCGAGTTGTTTAGAAGGCACTTTCCGTTCAACGGTCCCCTGGAGCCCACCGTCTAAAAGCTTCGTCGCATCTATCCGCCTCACCAGGTTCGCTTTTGAAGGCTGAGGGCAACGTCCGTCCTACTATATTCATATACGCACCTCTGACTTCGCACCTTAATCCCAGGATGGAATCGAATTGATCTCAGGATCACTTAATCAGACCACTGACACTGAAAGGAGCTAGAAGAACGATTTCTTTCAATTATATTCAAGGTAGGATCGCCCTTGAGCTTTCTACTTAGGGAGGAAGAAGGTAGTTTCGCAAGGCCGACTAATGCTTCTTTTTTTCTTTTCTCACGATCGTCAAAGATGCAACTAGATTTTCGAATGACTGACCACCAAAGACCAGTGAGAGCCTGTCAAAGCCCTCTGGTGTGCATAGTCAAATCAAGGGAGGAAGGCGTCGGAAGCAAACGCGACTAACTCTCTCTATTGATAGTGGGCTGCTCATAGTCTTGACTGAGGGCTCAGAATGTCTAGAGAAGTCGTCGACCTCCGACTCAGAGTCCTCCCCTGGGGGAGCGGCGGGGTGTCTACTCGCCTCCTCGAGGACGACAGCTCCAGATGAAGGGAGAATAGGGGTATTAAGAAAAGTGATTTCCCGAACTTTTTCTTCCTCATTCCGATTTTGGTTTTCGTATTATGGATGTTGCTGCTAGACTGGCATTACAGTAGTGGCCGATACGAAGTGACCCAAGTCTCTGCCAACTAATCACTCTACAAACTACTCACTCCGCCACTACTACTAACTAGAGTAGTGAACAACATGCAAGAGTTGGATAGTCATTTTCAGCGGATCCAAGAGCAGTGCTATCTATACGCCTCCATGCATGATAATGGGCGTCTCCAATTGAGTCCTGGGTTTGGGGTGAGGATGATGAGGGGGATTCGTCGGCCTAGCCTTGAACTTTCGGCCTGCTGACCTGAGATCGAGAGCACTTTTGAATGACGTCTTCCGATCATTGAAACATGTGGCTACCCTTTGACTGAGATGCTTGGGCTCCACATTGATTCCAGCATTTGAAATCCGTCTCTCCCTCCTTTTTCACTGTGAAGTTGCAAAGTCAGAGATGGATGTAGGACACTCAACCTACTTTTTGACCACTGATGCTAGATGCAAGCAGGTAGGGAGGACAAAGAATAAGTAGACTGATGGATATATGAGATGAGAGAGCCCACGTCCGTCAACGCAAAGTATAAAGCCTTAACCGACTAAGTACAGTGTGAAGATGCTGGAATTCATGAACACTATGTATAGATCGACCCTAGTCCCCTTTCACTTTCCCGCTTGGTGAAGGCAGGTCGAAGTAGCATACCATGATGCTTAGACTACAGGGCCGGGAGAGGAAAGACTGAAGGAGCTGAGACGTTGAAGAAAATGCATTTTGACCCCGTCTACGCTCTCAATCATTTCGTTGCACCGGGCTTCCCATCTACGATGAGGGGGGCTAGGCGGGGGGTCAAGCACCGAATACGCTCTCGCATCACTTTTTTTTGTAGAAAGATCGACCATCGAGAAAAAGTGTTTAGCCCAATCGACAGGGAGGCTTCTACCTCATCCCGATCACAAGGGGAGGTTCACCAGGGGTCAGAATTCGATCCGTTCCGGAAAAAATGAAATGCTTTTTTTTGGCAGCTTGCACTTATTGGCATTATTAACATGTCACTCGATGAATTGATGAATTTAAGTGACATGCCACTTGACTTATACCAAATACCAAAAGGTCCACCCACCGGGTTATTCTTCGCTTTTTTTCAGGCGTCCTTCCTCTCCAACTCTACGACGAGTCAAAAAGCACTTGCCTCCATCTTCGGCTGAGAAATACTTGACATAATAGAGATCAGCTTTACTCATGAATATCGATGTGTTCTTTTTATGTGCAATTGGTTTGATGTCGGCCGCGAGGGGATAGGATATCGAAGAGATAGAAATGGTATTACTTCATTGAAAAAATCTCGGAAATTGCAAACAAATGAGCCTTTTACACTTGCCAGTCAGGTAGAACAAGTTTTCTACATTCCAGACAGCTTAAGTGATGGGTGGATCATACCCATGAGAACAGTACCAAGAGATTTTTTTGATGTCAGTGATGATGATGAGTTGCTAAATATAAACGATGCATATCAAGCTGAGATACAAGAACATCCATCTAATATTGTAGATGTGGATGTTTAAAGTGTAAGTTCACCATTAATTTTTTTCCAATTGTTTGATCTAATATGTGAAGTATACAATTCTTATTATCTCATTTAAATGTTTCTTATTATGCAGATATGCCTCCACGTCCTAGACGCATTCGGGATGCACCGCCTGCACCACATCGAGGGAGTGAGACCTCCGATCATGACGGATCGAGTAGCTCAGGCAGACGTAGAGGCCCATCACAGTGTCGAGTGTTGGACCGACTGCGTCGCGGTGAGACACTCAGGGTGCGGATAGTTGGAGGCGATGCAGTGGGGGAGAATTCGGCTGTTTTTCAGAGTTACTTGGGATAGGTGTGCAGAGCCAGGGTTCCTCTCCACATTACAGACTGGCGTTTAGTGGAGCAGTCAATAAAAGATGTCATTCTTCATGATTTGGAGGTATTTAAAATAACAACAAAGCAAAGTTTTTATTCAGTGTATAAACTAAAATTTGTTTAGTTCTTTTTCTTTGCAGTCTAGTTTTTCATGGGATCGTGACCTGGCATTGATGCTCTGATTTTAGGACTTGGAGCAGAGTTATTGCGTAAATATCGAGGTTGTCTGAAGGCCTGAGTGAGTTGTATAACTTGGTTTCTCATCATTTAAGTATGTAAGTAATTTTCTTTAAATTTTTTAAGTACTTCGACCGGAGCTTCCATTGGAGACTCTTTTGGCAAATTGTCCTCCGAATGTACCCGCTGAACAATGGAGGGTCTTGGTTTATATTTGGATGGGAGAAGAACATGCAGTATGTGACATATTTATGTGCATGTTATACTTATATTATTTGGGATTCTATTATTAAAATTATTATCTTTGTATAGGGCATCTTAAGGAGAAATGCTGAAAATCGGAGGAAAGGTTTCAAGTCTACCCATAGAATGGGGAGAAGAAACACAAATCAACTGAAGGATGACTTTGTAATTAATCTACTTTATTAATTGTGTTTAATATTATAACCATTATAAATTAAATGGTATTGTAAGTTTTAGTGATCTTTTAACATTAGGCAGTGGAGAACAATCGTGTGCCTAGCCGAATGGAAGTCTTTGAGAAGTCTAAGAGCCGCGATGTGGGCGGGGAAGTTCATTGGGTAGATCCTGCCTATGGTCCAATTCATGTAAGTTATTCATAACATTTTTGCATCTTTTTTACAATTTATACGAATTTTGAACTTACTTAAATAAATTTTTAGGAGGAGATGGTCAAACTCACTACCACTGGTTCTCTAGACAATACTGGAACGAGTCAACCGCCTCTTACTCCTGATGCGACCTTCCTCCAGACGGTCGGTCCGGAGCATCAGGGATGCGTCCGTTGTGGTGGTCGTGGTGCCATCATATGGAATTGGTATGGAGTAGGGAGCAGCTCGTCATCTTCCTCTCAGAAGACACAAAGGGAGAGGGAATTAGAGAGTCAAGTGTCTAGCATGAATATCGAGATTCAGGATTTGCCACAGCAAATGGCGATTTTTAATGCATTCATGCAAGCACATCAAGGTGCAATGTCGACTAGCCACCCAACAAGTTGATAATACAGTTGCGAGGATAGGTGACGACGACGATGGAGAAGAAGAAGAATATGATGATGATGTTGATGATGATGATGACGACGACGACGATGAGGACGACGATTAGAATGACATATATATATACATATATAGTTTGGTTACTTGGTAGCATATAGTGTAGTATATTGTATAATTATTTTGGACAATTACTTTACAAAGTAGGTTACTTTGTTTGAATACTTTATGTTTGAGTACTTTTATTTGAATCTTGTAGCGTATTCGTCATTTTTAAAACTTCGTGTAGCTATGAATGTGGAATGAATATTATTTTCGATGTTGATCATAATATTTATTACTAAGAAACAATTATTGTAACAGGTACTAAATTATAGTGACATGCTTTGCAGGGTAAAATGAAGAACAAATTGGGGGTAGTGAAATTTTTTTTGATAGCAGATAAACAGAGGGGACGGTCATCATGACAGTCCCCTTCATTGTCGTAAGAGACGGTCATGACCGTCTCCACTACGTAACCTTTTGGGACGGTCCTGACTGTCCCCCCTAATTGACTTTAAGGTACGGTCATGACCGTCCTCTCTACTAGACTTTAAGAGACGGTCACGATCGTCCCCTATGTATGACTATAGGGGATGGTGACAATTACTGTCGCTTAAGCCAAATGGGACGCCGGCTATGGAGACGGTTTCATGACCGACCCCTCTGATCAAAGGGGACGGTCAATCTATCATTGGTGATGGGTAATGATCGTCGCCTGTTCTACACTTTCTTGTAGTGTGAATAGTGATTCAAAGGCATCGCCTAAGTTAGGTCAAAGAGTTGACATAACGAGATCGAGATAACTGATGAGCTGGCCGAGCGACTAAGGTAAAATGGTATCAAAGGTCGTTGTGACCTCAACCACTCGGATCGGACTCAACAAGAAAAAGAAGACCACCAAAATGAAAATCAATCAATCAAGCAAAGATAGCGGTCTTGCTAATTTATTTTACCTGGTTGAGCTACCAGGGTCGAACACAAGGAGCACATGACGCTAATGCTACGAAGTAGTCAAGAATCCGAAAACGATCAAAATTGGTGGTTTTTAATTTTTTACATTTTTTTGCAATTTTTAATATTAGGAAAAAGGATACAAGAACCCAAAAAGTTACAATTCAAAAATTATTTAAAGCATAAAAAACACTCCGAAAATTCAAATAAAAATATTTTTGTTTTTTAAAAATATGCAAATGTTTTTGGTAATTTTCTCTAGATTTTTTTGATTTTTAATTAATTTTATAAAAAT
Source organism: Ottelia alismoides (assembly GCA_037367405.1). NCBI lineage: Eukaryota > Viridiplantae > Streptophyta > Magnoliopsida > Alismatales > Hydrocharitaceae > Ottelia > Ottelia alismoides. Next base: position 87,323 of record JAZKJV010006292.1, read on the forward strand.
CAAACAAGGCCAAAAATCATAAACAGTATACAACCAAAATCTAAAGGCAATTGAAAATTGCTTAAAATGCCTATAAAATTCAAAGGTAATTTTATGACAAACTAGAAATAAAAACTTAACTACAATAAGTAAATATATATATTTTTTTCCGATTTTTTTATAATTTTTTACTGATTTTTATAAGATTTTTTCTTTTTTCTTTTTTTATGGTTTTTATAAGTGGAAATGCAATAAAAATTAGATACTACTTAAAACAACACAAAACAAGAGACAAGAATTTTTTTAAAATTTTTTAAGAGTTTTTAATATTTTTAATTGATTTTGGAAAACAGACAGAGGTAATTTTTGTGGTTTTTGAATTTTTAAAAAATGCTAAATGAAAATAAAATAAAATAAAAATTCAAAGAAATTCCTACACCATGCCAGGAGCCATGCATCAAAATGTCGTGATTTTTGGATAATATTTGCTATTTATTAAAGAAAAAATCAAACACACAACACGCATGGACCTATATGCAATTATTAAAAAGTTATCAGCCAAACAGTAACACGTGGAAATAGTTTAGGGCTCAATCTGCAAAACAACCAGATCCACACATGGGCGACACGTGAACCAGACACTCAGGGGTATAAATGTAATTCCTATTTATAAAGATTCATTCATTAGCAACCATGAAATCCATGACAAAACATGCAAATAACTTAGAGGTCACGTGACTGATCACGTGCTACACAAAAAGATGGACCGGAATGCAAATAATAGAAGAATAAGGTCCTAGATGTAAAAGGTCCAAACTAAAAACAACTCTAAAAATTATTTACAGGAGTAGGAAATAAATGCAAAAAGATAACAGAGCCTAAGTGCAAATACCCTTCTTATTAGCGATCCAACGGCTGAACATATACACTTATGATCAGACGGCTGAGCATGGGTGATACCGGTTTGGCGATGGATGGCTGACAGTTGATCCTCAGATAGATCGGCCGATCAAGGACTCCCTGAGGATGAATGGTCATGATCAGAACTGGAGGGAGCCTAGATCCGATGGCGGAGACACCTCCTGAAAGAACGGCAAAGAACTCGCCTCCGGCGAGCTTCGACCGGCTGCTACGTGTGGCTGAGACGTCTCTGGGGATGCTCAGATGGGGGAAATGATTCTCGTACCTGTCCGCAACGATGACGATGCTCCGATGAGGCCGAGACCGTCGAGAATGGCCCAACGATGTTGAGGTCCTGGAGCTACTGTGCTCTGATATTCGGACCTCCAGATGAGGTCCCTTGAGCTCTACACCTACATAGAAATGCTACTGGGTCGAGGGCAAAGTGCCTCGACCCGTTAGTGTGCGGAATGGGTGGTCGATGAGGCGATGTGTGGCCCTCCAGTGAAGCGACGATGTAGGAGAGCCTGGTTGCTCGTTCCTTGGAGAACGAGATGAACGACTGGGTGTAGAAGGTGTAGAGAAGGTCAGAGACGTGATAGGATTGTCGGGATGGCGATTGGATGATTCGATCAAGGTGAATGGGGTTGATGAACAGAAGTCATCATAAATGCGAAAATCTAGAATCAATATTAAAAAAGAAGTAATCTAAGCTACATGGTGAATGGTGTCGTTTAGGCTGAAGGTTAGGGACCTCCGGGGGTCCTCGCCTCGATGGTTTGACGGGTCCAGATGCTGGGCTCTCCTCACGGTAGAGCACGGCGATGAGTTCGCCGGACCTAAGGCTTCCAGGCTCGAATCCTCTCTACAACGGCCTCTATCGCACGCTGTCACTGGTGGGTTGAGGTAGAGGTCACGGGAGACGAGGGAGCGGACAAAGATGAATAAGAAGTTGCGGCTCTAGGAGAATTTGTACTCTGTAGGGTTCAAGAAATGTGGAGCTTGAGCGCGCGAACCGAGGGACGGATCCCTATAGGATTCATCAGGCGTGGGTCACGGATCGTCCCTCGATAATCGGAGCAGCTGTAATATGTATGGTGATCGGATCAGTTCAGGAAAATTAGGAGACAGCCGGCTGGAAACCGGATCCGGGAGAAGAAAGGTCTGGGGGGGCAGTTCACCGGGTCAACAGTCCGCTCTGGACCAATCAGAAAAAAGATACATAAAAATGATTGAAAATTCAATTAAAAATAGCAAAGGATTTTATTTTAAAAAGTTTATATAATAAAAATATTTGTTATTTTTCAAAATATTTTTTTGTGATTTTTATGAAAAATAAATTATGATATATACATTGTAGTACATTATGTACATGTATAAAATACTTATGTATTTTATACAATTATTTTTGTCTTCTTATTTTTGCATAAGAACCCCAATTTTATATTTTATTTATTTACAACATAATATTTGGAGCATAGATAATTTTTTCTTTTATTTTTATTAGTTATTTACAAGTGTGAAATAAATAGGTATATGATATATATACATGTTTTATGTACATGGTTATAGAGAGAAAAAATTATTTTTATTTTAATTTTTATAATTTTTTTATTTTGTAAGTATATACAAAGTAATAAAAACATCTTTTTTAATTTTATTTTTATAAAAATAAATTATATACATAAGTGATAAATATATACAAGGTAGAGTGGCCCAAATCTCTCTCTACTTATCTTAATTGGCGATCATGCCCATATTAGGCCCTCTCTTGGGTTCAGGTCACTCAATTTTTATTCTAAATATTTACTTCTTTTTATTCTATTCTTTATTCTTTTATTTTTGCATAAACACATGCTAATTATTGAATATTAACAAATGCATGCTTATTGGTAATTTATTGTATTAACATCTATATACATGATGCTTTGCAAATATATTTAGATAAAATAAAAGAATAAAGAGTGATGAATGAGGATTCATCACCCCTCTATACTTTACTTTTGCTATCCCTTAGCAAACACTTATTTGAAGAAGAAGTGAAATGAAAAAGAAAAAGAAAAGAAAAAGAAGAATTAATGTTGATCATTAAACTTGTCTTCATTAAATTGAAGTATGGAGCTCAGTCAGACCTTTGGATTATTAGTTTGTCGGAACCTTATTTGGACTTAGGTTTAAAACTTAACAGCCTAAGTTCCACCAATCTATGGTCAAGAGTCCTCAATAATCCAGATCAGAACAAGTCTACATACACAAACTCTAACGACCATGAATCTTTTCTTGTACTATTTAAGTGATATGTAGCTCCCCACCTCAGAAATGGCAAAGTGACAACCCCCCTCAACAATGTAACTCTAATGCTCTAGTTTGGAAGCTCCTTCTTCGAGTAGCGGGGTATTCCCTTCTAAGTTCAAGTTCAACTAGCTCAAGAAGAGGAGGAAGAAAAGAATGGATCATGACCGGTGTAGCCATGTATCCTAGGGAGCCCAACCGGTGTAGCTAAGTCTCCCTGCTGCAAGCTTCATGAGATGAGAATGGCTAACATAAGCTTTGCTTTATTTGTCTATATACACTCCGGTGGGTATTTCATTTTCTATCAGACCCACCACTTTTTTGGAGTTGTTCTTTCTTTTGCACACATATTTTTTCGATGTGCATATGTACAACATATCTACATGGTGCAACATATATACATACGGAATTTTTCCTCTTGAGTCAGTAGACTATCCCTCTTTTGAAGCTTTATTGCAACCCACAACTCCTGTCTTTAGACCTCAACACCTCCGGACCAAGTTGAGACGCACTTCCTTTACTAAAAGAAGAAGAGAGGTTCTCCCTAGAAGTACTACCTACATATGCTACCCTAAGCCAAAGGAAACTGCCTCCTCACAATCTCATCCGTGGAGAGCTATGTGTAAGGTGCTCGTGCAAGTAAAGCCATTGTCTATGAGAGTCATGTGTGCGTTATTAAGTGTTCTACTTAGGCTCTTCAAGATGACACATGATCATAGCCTAGTGGACTCAAAGAATTAAAACCCAAATGGACCTAAAAAGTCTCAACCCTAAGCCCTATAAGGTTCCTCTTAGAATTAGGTGGATTACGGTCTTAACCAAGCTCTATTTATCAATTTAATTCCAGGCTAGTTCAAATGTCAACCATGACTCAAAAAAACTGTAAAAATATATACAAAATTGATTTTATGCAAGTTTTTGGAAGATTTGCAAAATTTTTGAAAAATATTTGAATCAATGAATGCATGAAGTTTTGCAAAATATTTACACACATTTACACAAGGGCTTTCACAAACTTTTATTTTTTCAAACATTTTACAAAAATTTTTACTATATACATAATTTTGTTATCAAAATATTTACAAACTCTTTACATAAAATATTTTTACAAACATTTGTATAAAATAATTCTCTATAAATAGCTATGTATGTGCAAGAAAGAATTTTATGTACAAGGAAAATTTTCAAAATTTTCAAATTTTTATGAGTTTTTAAGGGTTTTAGCCATTTTATTTATTAACGCACTCACACAAAGTACATGTTATGGCTAAAGTATATATGTAATATATACGACACCCCCCTATACTTAGCTCAAACGATGTCCTCAGAGTGGATCGAGAGCGATGAAGAAGACATAACTCGTGCTTAGTATAGGGAAGTGAAAAGGAATGGTATACTACAACGACGAATCAAAGAATAGAATGAAGAGAGCTCGGTGTTTTCCCCTATACTTAAGATAAAATAATCTTAAGTATAGCGGACTGTACATGAAGGGAAATCCGAGTGAAAGAATGTACATGGTTTACCTCCCCAATACTTAAGGCGAAAGGTCCCTAAGTATAGGCAGCAATGCAGAGGTAAAAAGAATCAAAAGACTACTCAAGAGTTCAACACCCCCCTTTACTTAGGGTAAAGTGCACCCTAAGTATAGCATAATCATAGGATGAAGATGGGGTGTAGGACTAAAGAATGGAATGATATGGACATCTGGATCTATACAAGGCAAAAGACAGTGATAATCAGTTTGACCCACCGTCCCTCCGACTACCGAATCGGATGTGACGAGAGCGTCGGACCTACGGTCCAATTACGTCCATGATCTATGATACTCAGCAAACCATCTTATGCACATTAGATTAACATTTGAAATATAAATAACAATAGGAGAATAATATGAAATGGAAAGTAAAATGCAACATCCATTCTCATCAATACTCATCAAGTCCATGTCCATAGAATGCGATACATCATATAATCTTACATTTTGTACAAAAAGCTCTCCACCTATCTCACAACAATGTCTCTCCATAATAACATAAGATAATGCGGAAGTAAATAAGTTACTCGAAGTGGAGCGCACCCTGTTTGGGTGTAAGTATGACGTAGAAGGTCTGATCTCCTCAAAAGACTGTTACTGTCGTGGCTGCTGCTCAGGTACACCTGTTGGGTTCACACGAGGGTAACGTTATGAGAAAATTGCCCAATAACGAGACAAACACTATAATGACTAATGTAGGGGTTAGAAAAGAATGTATACTCAATGTAAAAATTTAAAAAGAACACCAAATCATTCTAATTCACATTCGACCACATTTATTTCATTTAAAAAAAATCATTTAAGTACTACCGCAATTATCTTGATATTTCGACAAGTTTGTTAGAGTCCAAACGGTATAAAACATTTTTCGGCATTTGGTCATTTATAATGTCTCGTATTATTCCAGCACATGCAAGTACACGACTCGTAGGCCTCCGCTACGTGGGAACTTGATAATCATCTTGAATTATTCTCAAAGACCTCTTTTAATCGGAAAGGAAAAGATCACAACCCCAAATCTCCAACTTCAAACCACATCCCAGAACACCTCTCGTAATAATTATATTCGAGTTAAAATTTGATGCGGCCACATAAAATTTTAATCTGAATCTTAAAATTGTGTATAAGTGAGAAACCAAGAACGTCAACTACGCCACCTGCCAACTCCGTCGAGCGACTCCGGATACTACCGAGCTGCTAGGTGCAACACATCACCCAACTCGTCTGTTGGGGTTGCGACCTTCAACGCTTCTACCCGGGGCCTCAAGGGTGCATGCCCAATCCCTTGAGGTGCCTAACTCCATCTACTTATTCCCAAAGAAACCTTACGTATGGAATGACAATCACCATGCATAAAAATTAACGTTTATGATCTATTAAAATTTGAATTTCTTAAGCGAGTGATTGTTGTATATTAATAACGACCCATTGATAACTTTACCAGAATGGTACTCGTAATATTGTTATCTATTGAGTCTATTTTTACTCTATACCTTATTTGCGAAACTTCTAGCTAAGATGAAGTTTGGAATTTTTGTACATGAATTAAACTGTAAATAATTATTTACTAAGTATCTTAGGATTTTCCCTAGAATGTAGTTCTTGTTGCACTTTCCATAAAAGGAAATAACTATAAGAATATTCCATTTGTTAAAGTAAACGACCTTTAATGGTCAGAATTCTATTTTTTATATAATCTTTTTACACTAAGATAAGTGTCTCCATTAAAAGTTAATCAAGTATTCAAGTGTATGCAATCTTGTTAGTATGTGTAAATCATTCATTACAATAGGTCACACCATTTATACCTTCGTTTCAAAAGATTATTTCTATTTATATTGTAATATATCTCGTAAGCTCATTAATCAATTGTGCGAATTTGTATAATTCAATTACTGGATTATAAAACCGTAGACATAATTCGTCATTACTTCAGCTTTAAGTTTTACTTTGTTGCTAATGTTTAGCGAGGAATTTGAACTATCGTGTATAATTTTATTTCAAAATCAATGCTAATAACAACGTAGCAATAAAAGTCTAACGGGAACCATTATTCAAGACTATATCATATGTATTATCACATATTAGGTTACCATCATATATGGAAGGGAAATAAGGAGTGTCAATCTCATAGAATTTGTTAATTTGTAAACTAAATTTTTTAACAAAGATGGGGTAGGTTGCCAACGTGTAAGTCAAACTGAAAGAATATAAGGATAGTTTTTGGATCCATGGCATGAATTTTGTTGCATAGAAGATCCGTTTTTTTATAACTTCTGGAATGCCATTATATGAAGGCAATGGTTTTTTTATTATTTAAGTATAGACGCAATAATAATGGACTAACCACCACTATTCTTAATATGACCTTTGTTTTTTTCCCAAATCCAGTGTCTCAAGAATCAAATAAGTAATAGTTAATAATCAAGATGTGGAGCACCTCCAGGAATTATACCACGAAACTTTCCAATGCTCTAGAAGCGTGCACAGAGGTTCAATAAAAATCACGTGTAATTAACAACAGAGATGGAAGAGGACTATCTTTACTAGAATATGAATTACCTCAAAAGAAAAAGGGATTTTTACACCCATAACCCTGAGTAATTCCGTAATAACAATCATAACCATGTATAATCATGAATTACATGAGAAACCTTGAGTACTTGTTAACTCTTACATGCCATAACCCTGTGTTAAAGTCCGTTTGCCACATACGTTATATTTAACGTTTTTTGTTGAAAAGGACGAAACTACCCCTAAAGTTCATTTTTATTTGCAATAGTACGTCGAGCTGGAAGTTCCCCACCCGTCGAGCTCCTCCTTGAACCCCCCATCCCGACGTCGAGCAAGCTCTCCTCGAAGCTCCGCCCCAGCTGCCGCGGAGCCCCAGCTCCCTCCCCCCCAACCCACTGCCCAGGTCCTCATCCCCTGCTCGACACCCCTCCACCCCCCGACGCTACCCAACCCCCGTCGAGACTGCTCCTGCCGCCCAAGCTACCCTCCCTTACTACACCCTCTCCCCTCGCGCACCGTCCAGGTCCTCCCACCCCACCGACCCGTCACCCCCCTTTCCCTCCCATGTTCGACCCACCGGCCCCCAACCCCCCACCCCACCTAGGTACCCTCCCTTGCTTGACCTGTTGCCACCCAATCGCCCCCCTGCTCGACCTGCCGCCACCCAACACCCACTCCTCCCTTGCTCGACCCGCTCCCCACAATCCCCCCTCCCCCCCCTCGAGATACCCTCCCTTGTGCCTCTGCAACTTTCCCCTGACCACGTCTATAGGGCCCCTCTTGCGATTGACGCTCGTGACCGTCTCTACAGCTTCCCCTGTCGACCGCGCCTCTGCAGCCCCCCCCTTGCGCTCGACACCGCAACACCGTCTCTGCAGCTCCCCCCGTCGACAGAGTCTCTGCAGCTCCCTCCCCCCGACCACCCTCCAGGGCTCCCCCCTTCCGCCGCGCGTCTGCAGCTTCCCCCCGACCACATCTACAGGGTGCTCCCCCTTGCGCTCGACGTTCGCGACCGTCTCTGCAGCTCCCCCTGTCGAGCACGCCTCTGCAGCCCTGTTGAACAGGAAAATCGCAGAGGTCGTGTTGACTCACAAGGCGAATCAACAGTCGCTGATTTGACCTCCAACGAAATTCGAGATTCAAACAACAATTAACCCACGACAAATATATCAAGCAATGAAAGTAAATGTGCAGAGTTAAAATTTATTATAACTCTACAACAAGATGTGTATAGGTGCAAGTATGTGTAGAGGTCGAACACAGGGAGCAGACAGGTAGAACAGGGCAAAAGTGCACAAAATGTGTGAATGTGATTAAGTGTCTAATTATGCTATTTTTTGTGGGTTTTTAATTTTATATTTTTTATTTAATTTTTGATTTTATATTTTTGTATTTTGATTTTTAATTTACTGATTTTATATTTTCTTTTTATATTTTATATTTTTTTTATTTTCTTTTTCAATATTGGAATATAAAAAAAACAATGTAATAAAAGGGAGAAAGAGGTATTTATAACAAAATAGATAAAAGTGTTCAAAAAATAAGCAAATAAAATCTTTTTGGTCTTTTTATACTTTTTTTTACTGTTTTTGTGATTTTTGGGTAATTTTTAGAATGTTTTTGGTATTTTTAATTAGCAAAATACAACAAACAGTGAATAAAATGCAAGGCTGAAACTTAAAATGGAGAAATAAAATAGAAAACAGTAACAAAAATTCTCCAAGTTAATTTTCAATGAAAGATAATGAAATAAGGAAAATTTAGGCACAAAGTTTGTATTTTTACGGATTTTGTAGAATTTTAATATTTTTATAGATGTTTTTAGAGTTTTGTGATTTTTTGGAGTTTTCTTTTGTATTTTTTAATGATTTTTGGTCTGGAGCTAAAACACACTACAAGAAACAAAATAGATTTTTTGGGATTTTTCTGGAGGATTTTTATATTTTTTAGGTATTTTAAAATGCAAACAGTGCTGAAAATGGCTGTTTTTGATTTTTAATAAATATAAAAATGCAATAACTATGGAAAATAAAAATATGGTGATAAAATACTATGCAACAGAGACTTAATGTGATTTTTGTGGATTTTTTTGGGGTTTTGTAGAAGCATGCAAAAAATACAAGAAGCAAAGAGAAAAAGCACACTGCCAGGGGTATATGCATAATTACCAGAAAATCCAAGGGCCTGTGCGCAATTTTTACATCAATATTATAGCTAAACATACACCTTTCAAGAGCAAAAAGAAATACCCCAAAACAATAGGCCCTTGGAGGCAAAATAGCCAGGCGCACGTGCTCACGCACGCGCGCTTCGCTGGCAAGGGCGCGGGAGTAATATCGAAAAGTCCAGGGGTGGTTTTAGTAAATATTACAAAATAATATAACAGCTGAAGAAAGGTTCGGAACTAATAAGACATTACAGAAAAACGTGGGAGAAATACCGCAAAATTCCCACAAATGAGCGCTGGCGGACGGCAGATGTGTGGTCACTTATACACGTGTCCGTGCAGGGCGCCCCGATGCCCCTTCGATTCGACGGCCCCGATTAAACGTTGGGCGGGCGATCAACGGCTGGAGGGGTGGCGAGATCGGACGGGCGTTGCTACTCGCCAAGAACAAGCCACGATCGAACGAACGCCATGCCTTTTGGATGAACGCACGAAGAACACTTGCTGGGGCTCGTTCGATCGGCAGAACGGGACAACTCCGACCTCCACGACAACGGCTAGGATGATCAGATACAAGCTGGGGCGATTCCGCGTCAGTTGGAGGGGTCGACCGGGTCCGGGGCTCAATGGCGGAGATGGGTTTCTTTTGAAACATGGCCGAGGCGCGATTTTCAAGGGAAGATTGCGAGCAGACGAAGAAGATCTGGTAGGATCTAAGAGGTCGGCGGGAATCACGGATGTACAGGGTACAAATCTCATGAAGGAAGCGGCTGCCCTCGAGCAACGCCTCAACGGCGAAAAAATCGAGAAGAGAGGGGCGCAGCGGCTTCTAACAAGGCACAGGGCTAGGACTAGGGAGTTGACTGGCTGGTCAACTTCCCAATCCACCTGGTTGGTCCACGTGGACCAACCAGGAAAAAGCCCCAAAAAAAGTTTTATAAATTCGATTTAAAATAATAAATGAATTATTTAGATTTACGTTACTTAATGAAAAATATTTATTATTTTATAAATTATTTTATTGTGATTTTTATTTATTTTTATGAAATGTATTTTTACAAGTTGCTTTTATACCCCTGTATAGGTATAATATTTATATATTGTATTCTTTTATTTTTATTTTGTGATTTTGATTTATTTATTTTTGGTTATTATTTTCTAAAATTATAAAACACTTTTATATACACCAATATATTTTTATTTTATTTTTTTGATATATGTTATACACTTAATAAAATGAAAGTGTTATTTGTATTGGTATAGATACATGTATTATACCTATGCACTATAATATATACAAGTATTTTTAATTGAGTTTTATTTATGTTTTTATTCTGATTTTAATGTACAAATATATTATAAGTAATATTTACAATATTATAAAAATATAAAAATATAAAAATAATAAATAAATAATAAATTGAATATTTTAATCTGTACAATGTACAATGTGGGTCCAAAACTCAACTTTCAAACCGTAGCTCCTAAAAATACGAAACCACTTCCATTAAATAGACTAGTTTATTATATATACGATTACAGGTGAGTTTGATGCATTTGGAGTTTTCATTTGTGAGATACGGGTCTGGGAAGTTGGGATTCTGGATTTTTATTCAGACCATAACTTTTTATTTGTACATTATTTTTCAGTGAAATCAATTTTGTATTTTTCTTTATAAAATTATCTACAACTTTCATGTACAAAGTTTCTTTATTGGATGTATAAAAAGTGGAACCAAAAATAGGTCCCAAAATGAATAAAGAATAATAATATGGGTATTTGACCCTTATCTCCCCCTACTTTATTCCTTGTCGACCTATTCATCAAGATGCCTAGGTCTTCGGGGTTTTAGGTCATAAAATATTTACAATATTTTATTCTTTTTCTTTTCTTTTACTTATTCTATAATTTTGGCTTTAATTACAGTAATTTAGACACTATTTAGATGCACATGTATGAATGCTAAAATGATGAAATAGAGGCTATTTACAAGTATTTGCTAGGGTTTTTGGTGCCAAAATGATAGAATAAAGATGATGAAATGTGGATTCATCATCCCCCTATACTTTACCTTTGCTAGTCCCTAGCAAACACTTATGCAATAAGTGTAAAAGAAAAAGAAAGAAAAGAAAAAGAAGAAAGTTGGATTAAGCTTGATTATTAAACTTGTCTTTATATAATCAAAGTTTGGAGCTTAAGTCGGACCTTTGGAGTTTTAGTGCGGTCGGAACCTTAATGAGAACCAAATTTGAAATCCAACAGTCCTTGAGAATCCCAAAACTCTGTCCAAGTCTCCTCAATAGCCAGGTCAGAAATACTTCAACTCATACGCAAACTCTTATGACTATGAATCTGACTCGTACAGTGTAAGTGATAAGTAGCTCCCCACCTCAGAAGTAACAAAGAAACAACCTCCCCCAACCTGGTAACTCTAATGCCTCGGTCTAGCAACTCTTTCCTCGAGAAGCGGGGTATTCCCTTCTAAGTTCAAGTGCAACCGGCTCAAGAAGAGGGGGAAGAAGTATAGACTTTTGGAAGCTCAGCCAGTGTAGCCAAATCTCCCGCTGCAAGCTTCATGAGATGTAACATGGATACCATAAGCTTTTGCTTTATTGGACTATATACACTCCGGTGGGGTTATTAAATTTTCAATCCGACCCACCACTTTTTTGGAGTTCTTTTTGCATTTTTTTTCAATTGCATCTGTACAACATATCTACATGGTACAACATATATACAAGAAATTTTCCTCTTGAGCCAATAGACTATCCCTCTTTTGAAGCTTTATTGCAACCCATGGCTTCTGTCTTTAGTCGTCATCACCACTAGACCAAGTTGAGGTGCACTTCCTTCACTAGAAGAAGAAGAGAGGTTCCGCCTAGAAGTACTACCCTCATACGCTACCCCAGGCTAAAGGAAACTGCCTCCTCACCACCTCATCCGTAGAGAGCTATGTGAAAGGTGCAGGTGTCCAAGTTAGGTCATTATCAACAAGAGTCGTGCGTGTGCTCCGAAATACTCTACTTAGGCAGTCAAGAATCTATTGAATTAAGTCTCGTGATCTTCAAAGAATTAAGTCAACTAGACCTGAAGTACCTCAAACCCAGTTCCTATAAGGTTCCTGTTATTAGGTAGATTTTAAGGTCCAATCAAGCTCCAATCTCCGGATTTTACTTAGACTTGTTCAACTATCAAACTCAATCCGAAAAATGCGAATGCTATGTAATGCAATGCAGAAAATATTTTTGTGATGCAATTTTCAAGATTTTGAACTTTTTATGGATTTTTGAAAAGATGATGATGATGCACATGTAGATGCAATTTTTTTGTATTTTTCAAAAAGATTTTTCAAATGTTTTTTTTATTTTAAATTTTGCAAATGTTTTTCGAATTTTTTTTGAAAACAAAAGATTTTTGGCTGAAAACTAGGTGAAAACTATGTACACGGGAGTGCTTCTTATATCTACAAGAAGTGGATTTTAAGAACTTACAAGGGTAAGTGGTCAATTTTATACATATAGTGGATTTTGGTGTGATGTAAATATTCCTCAAACTTATTTGACACAAGCTTTTTCACACAATTTTTGAAAACAATAGTCCACTATAGTTTTTACAAACATTTTACAAACATGTACACACATTTGAAAATCATTTTGCAAAGGCTTTCAAAACAATATGTATAGGTTTTTCAAATATTTTTGCAACCATTTTTCAAACCATTTGCAAATCATTTTTCAAACATTTTATTTCACACAAAGAAAATAAATTTTACAAACAACACTTTTTACACAGGTTGAAAACATGTAACAAAATATTTTCAAAATAGTTTTCAATAGATGTTCACAAAGTTTTTCAAACTATTTTTCAAACATTTTGCAAAAAACATTTTCACCTGATTTATTAATCAGTAATTACAAAAAAGAATTTGAGGAATGATAACACCTTTTTATTAATGATCTTTAATGAATTTTTTAAAGAATAATTAGCCATATTTAAGAAAAGACGAAAGTACGAGTTATGGCTAAAGTATATACGCAGTATATGCGACCCCCCTATACTGAGCTTGAGCTATGTCCTCATAGATCAGAGAGAAAAGAGAAGACATAACTCGTACTGAGTATAGGAGAATCTAAAGAATAAATGAACGAAGAAATAACTGAACGAATGAGAAGTTGACCATCCCCCCTATACTTAGGATCAAATAATCCCAAGTATAGCAGACTGTACGCAAAGCAGGGAGGGTCAAGGGTGGGAATGAACAGATCGTACTCAGATTGTCTCCCCCTATACTTAGGGTAAGATATCCCTAAGTATAGACAAGAAGAGGAGACAATGGAGAGGATCGAAAAATAGAGAAACTCGGGGTGCACACCCCCTATACTTAGGACAAAGTACGTCCTAAGTATAGAAAACTGTCTACAAGGGGTGACACCTTTTTGATAGATAAAGAGAATAGACAAGGAAAAGAAGAAAAGAAGAAAAGAAGAAAAGAGATGAGAATGGAAACGAGATCAGAGGATGTACACACCACTCCCCCTATACTTAGGGTGAAAGAAGCCCTAAGTATAGGCAACGACAGGAGTGATGATACAGAACGATGAAAGAACACTCGGCTCGTCCACCCCCCTATACTTAGGACAAAGTACATCCTAAGTAAGGCAAACACGAGAATGGGTGGTCGAGTAAAACGGGAGAAGGACGAAAATAAACCTAAGAGGATATACAACAGAGGCGGATGTACACATGATCAAGAAGGTTGAAAGCAGACCTTCTTGCGGGACCGCTGAGGAATAGATCAGGTGTGATGCAGGTCGACATCGGGGTCCACAGTGGACGGAATCCGATCAGGGTCGACGGGGTGTAAGTCCTCAGTGGCCCTAGGGTGTGAAGGCACAAACGGATCAGTGAAAGAAGTGCGGCTAGGTCCGGCCTTAGGAGTCTCGCTGATATCGAAGTGGAATGGGACGAACTCATCATCATCGGAAGTAGTGTAATCAGAGTCATCCTGCGAGGTGTCGTCCAGGTCAAACCAAAAGGCACGAACTCATCAGTGGAAGTAGTTGAACTCTGTTCGTCCTCTATAATCTCAACTGGATCATCTTTTTCATCAAAAGGTCCGAATTTCTGAAGAAAAGCAACTAAATCAAATTCGGCCTTTGGCTCATCAGCATTTATGTGGACAGGGACGGATCCATCGGTGAAAGTAGTCAAAGCATGTCCGTCCTGTATAGTCTCTAAATCTGCCCTCCACTCAATGGTATCGATCGTGTAAATCCCGCGGATGTCATCAACACATCGCCAATCACAGGAAGCAGCAACACCAAGGTCTATGCTTTCCGAGCTTTCCACCTTAGAGAGGAATTCTCGGGTCTCATCGTCGGTCATGAAGAAGGTCTCTCTGATATTCTCATATAGATCATAGTCCTCGGGGTCAGCCAAGATAGGTGAAGTTGCATCAGATGCATGTCTCTGGTCGGCAGTAGGTGCGGTAATCAATGCTTCGCTCACGTCAGCAGAACGGAAGCGAATCTCTCCTGATCCATAATCAATAACGACCCTTGCGGAGGCGAGGAATGGTCATCCCAGGATGATTGGAGAGTGTTCCCCAGCGGAGGTCTCCATGGGCAAGACGACAAAATCAATGGTGTAGCTCATGCCCTGAATCGAGATGACGGCATTTTCAAGGATACCCTTCGGCCTCTTTATTGATCCATCAGCAAACTGTACGATCATCCTGGTCTTCTTGAGAGGTCCTAAGTGAAGAGACTGTACCAACGAGAAGGGTATGATGCTGATCGAAGCACCGCCGTCTAGGAGAGTGTGATCACATGTGTGGTCAGAGATGGTGCAGCTAATGAATGGTGTGGC
Source organism: Ottelia alismoides (assembly GCA_037367405.1). Lineage (NCBI taxonomy): Eukaryota > Viridiplantae > Streptophyta > Magnoliopsida > Alismatales > Hydrocharitaceae > Ottelia > Ottelia alismoides. Next base: position 102,581 of record JAZKJV010006292.1, read on the forward strand.
AGTGTTCCTCTTCCGAGGAATGGGATGGTGTGTGATGGCGTGGGCAGTGGCCATGGTCAAGATATGACGCTCAGATCTGCTCCTCCGCTTTCTCTTCTTGGGAAGAGGAGCAGATAAATCGGTCATGGCCTGCTGAAGTGGGGCACGGATAATCTCATGTATGGTGGCCACCACTTCGGGTTCAGTCAGCATTTTTTTGAATTTTTGGACTTCCTCCATACAAGGGAGGAAGTCGGAATCAGCATAAACACGAGGGATGCCAAGAGTAGTCTGTACAGCGGCATCCTCGGTGTCAAAGGTGGGACAGGATGTGAGAGATTGTGTAGTCAAAGGATCTGGCAAGTGGATGCTCTCCTCATAGTCTGACTTGATCAAAGGTCTCCCAATCTCTTTTTGGATTTTTAAATTTTTCTCATTTTTTTTGTATTTTCGGCGATTGCAAGCTCTCATGGAAATCCTCAAATGAACCCATATCATCAAATGGTGGAATATCATGGTTGCTCTTATTTGTGCTAGTGAGGTGGTCAATCCTCTGTCTCATATGATCCATCATCTGGGTCAAGTGCTCAAGGGTGGATTCCATGAAAGGTGACTCCAACAGATCAGTCTCGGGTGAATGTGAAGGTGGAAAATACGGAGGTGGAGGTGGGTAGAAATCCGAGTCCTGATACTGCGGCTGAGGCGGATATGTACAAAAGTCAGGAGCAAAGTCCTCCTGGGGAAACGTAGGTGGACCGGCTGGAGTGAACGAGGGATCCGCAAAGTCCGGATAAAATATGCTCCAGGGGTCCATCTCGAAAACAAAAGACAATGATCGGGAGAGCACGATGGTCAAGTCAAGAGAAGTGGGAAGAAAGGTGCAAGTGCGCAGAAGCGATCTAGGACACACACAAAACAATCACAAACAAAAATGAAATAATCAAACCCTCAATTCACCTACTCAACTTGGTGAAGACCACAAATGCGGTCTTTTTATCTTGTCTGTTTTAGAGTTTAGGTGAAGAAGTCAAGAAGTTGCACAAACACATAGGGGGCTTGAAAATAGGATTTTGGGCTCTATCCTTAGTGTATGCGCGAGCAATGTAAAACGAAGACAATGAGGGGATTACTCGCCCCAATACAAGATTTTTCTTTTTGTTCGATTTTAGGGTTGAGTAATATTAGCAGTCCCAATTTTATTGATTATCACTTTTTTTGGAATTTTTAATGAGAAATGTACGATCCTAACGGGGATTCAATTCCTTTAAGCTCCTAGGTTGGCAAAATCAGAGGGAGAGTCGGAAAAGCAATGCAAGCGACAAATAATGATGGATGCTAAAGCGTAAATGCTCACCTTGCCTCCAACACTCTACATGCAAGGATGCTCAGCAGAATTGAAACCTATTGATATGCAAATGCAAAGCCGATGAAATCGCCCTAAGTTCAGAAATTGCTATTATCGTGAAGAACCACAAGTCGGCCACTTATCTTTAACCTAAGAGTCCGGTCTTGGCTTACCCCTCCTCTTCTCGACACACTCGAGTTCAGGAGTAGCGCTTGATGCGGCTCGCTCACGGCGCACGGGTTAAGAGATAAATGAACAGACTGTTTAAATTTGACTAAGTCCAAACGCGGCTATAGGTACATGCAAGATATATTAGGTGTTTGGCCTTAATCTATCGCAAGCAATCCTAAATCTAAGGGCTCAATCACACAAAGTGAAGAAAATAAAACCGAAAAACAAAGTAAAAAAATGCGATGAAAAGCCGACAAAACTGCGGTGAGCCCCCAAGTGAACAAACACTTGGAAATTGGGCCTGAATGTCCAAGAGTCCAAGTACTTGTATTATTACAAAATAGAGTCTCTCTCTTACTTGAATTACAAAACTAAATACAATGCAAGAAAATGGATGCTAAGGAGTTGTCTTGCAAAATCCTCCAAGTCTTTCTTCATGCTAGGCTGAAGTCGCCTCACGTGGGTGCGCAGGTGCTCCTGGAAAAGAGCTCCTCCCTCGATCCGCGTTCCTCGCAAGAAGTCAAACAAGAGAGAGGTTAGACAATTCAATAAGAAATATCAAAAATACGGAAAATGATAAAAGCCGCAAAAGTAGACAATCACAAACACAAGCAAAAACCCGAACTACGCGCTGTTGCTCCCCGGTAACGGCGCCATTTGTTGAACAGGAAAATCGCAGAGGTCGTGTTGACTCACAAGGCGAATCAACAGTCGCTGATTTGACCTCCAACGAAATCCGAGATTCAAACAACAATTAACCCACGACAAATATATCAAGCAATGAAAGTAAATGTGCGGAGTTAAAATTTATTATAACTCTACAACAAGATGTGTATAGGTGCAAGTATGTGTAGAGGTCGAACACAGGGAGCAGACAGGTAGAACGGGGCAAAAGTGCACAAAATGTGTGAATGTGATCAAGTGTCTAATTATGCTATTTTTTGTGGGTTTTTAATTTTATATTTTTTATTTAATTTTTGATTTTATATTTTTGTATTTTGATTTTTAATTTACTGATTTTATATTTTCTTTTTATATTTTATATTTTTTTATTTTCTTTTTCAATATTGGAATATAAAAAAACAATGTAATAAAAGGGAGAAAGAGGTATTTATAAAAAATAGATAAAAGTGTTCAAAAATAAGCAAATAAAATCTTTTTGGTCTTTTTATACTTTTTTTACTGTTTTTGTGATTTTTGGGTAATTTTTAGAATGTTTTTGGTATTTTTAATTAGCAAAATACAACAAACAGTGAATAAAATGCAAGGCTGAAACTTAAAATGGAGAAATAAAATAGAAAACAATAACAAAAATTCTCCAAGTTAATTTTCAATGAAAGATAATGAAATAAGGAAAATTTAGGCACAAAGTTTGTATTTTTACGGATTTTGTAGAATTTTTAATATTTTTATAGAGGTTTTTAGAGTTTTGTGATTTTTTGGAGTTTTCTTTTGTATTTTTTAATGATTTTTGGTCTGGAGCTAAAACACACTACAAGAAACAAAATGCAATAACTATGGAAAATAAAAATATGGTGATAAACTACTGACTTAATGTGATTTTTGTGGATTTTTTTGGGGTTTTATAGAAGCATGCAAAAAATACAAGAAGCAAAGAGAAAAAGCATACTGCCAGGGGTATATGCGTAATTATCAGAAAATCCAAGGGCCTGTGCGCAATTTTTACAGCAATATTATAGCTAAACATACACCTTTCAAGAGCAAAAAGAAATACCCCAAAACAATAGGCCCTTGGAGGCAAAATAGCCAGGCGCACGTGCTCACGCACGCGCGCTTCGCTGGCAAGGACGCGGGAGTAATATCGAAAAGTCCAGGGGTGGTTTTAGTAAATATTACAAAATAATATAACAGCTGAAGAAAGGTTCGGAACTAATAAGACATTACAGAAAAACGTGGGAGAAATACCGCAAAATTCCCACAAATGGGCGCTGGCGGACGGCAGATGTGTGGTCACTTATACACGTGTCCGTGCAGGGCGCCCCGATGCCCCTTCGATTCGACGGCCCCGATTAAACGTTGGGCGGGCGATCAACGGCTGGAGGGGTGGCGAGATCGGACGGGCGCTGCTACTCGCCAAGAACAAGCCACGATCAAACGAACGCCAGGCCCTTTGGATGAACGCACGAAGAACACTTGCTGGGGCTCGTTCGATTGGCAGAACGGGACAACTCCGACCTCCACGACAGCGGCTAGGATGATCAGATACAAGCTGGGGCGATTCCGCATCAGTTGGAGGGGTCTACCAGGTCCGGGGCTCAATGGCGGAGATGGGTTTCTTTTGAAACATGGCCGAGGCGCGATTTTCAAGGGAAGATTGCGAGCATACGAAGAAGATCTGGTAGGATCTAAGAGGTCGGCGGGAATCACGGATGTACAGGGTACAAATCTCATGAAGGAAGCGGCTACCCTCGAGCAACGCCTCAACGGCGAAAAAATCGAGAAGAGAGGGGTGCAGCGGCTTCTGACAAGGCACAGGGCTAGGACTAGGGAGTTGACTGGCTGGTCAACATCCCAGTCCACCTGGTTGGTCCACGTGGACCAACCAGGAAAAAGCCCCAAAAAAAGTTTTATAAATTCGATTTAAAATAATAAATGAATTATTTAGATTTAGGTTACTTAATGAAAAATATTTATTATTTTATAAATTATTTTATTGTGATTTTTATTTATTTTTATGAAATGTATTTTTACAAGTTGCTTTTATACCCCTGTATAGGTATAATATTTATATATTGTATTCTTTTATTTTTTTTGTGATTTTGATTTATTTATTTTTGGTTATTATTTTCTAAAATTATAAAACACTTTTATATACACCAATATATTTTTATTTTATTTTTCTGATATATGTTATACACTTAATATAATGAAAGTGTTATTTGTATAGGTATAGATACATGTATTATACCTATGCACTATAATATATACAAGTATTTTTAATTGAGTTTTATTTATGTTTTTATTCTGATTTTAATGTTCAAATATATTATAAGTAATATTTACAATATTATAAAAATATAAAAATATAAAAATAATAAATAAATAAATGTGGGTCCAAAACTCAACTTTCAAACCGTAGCTCCGAAAAATACGAAACTACTTCCATTAAATAGATTAGTTTATTATATATACGATTAAAGGTGAGTTTGATGCATTTGGAGTTTTCATTTGTGAGATACGGGTCTGGGAAGTTGGGATTCTGGATTTTTATTCAGGCCATAACTTTTTATTTGTACATTATTTTTCAGTGAAATCAATTTTGTATTTTTCTTTATAAAATTATCTACAATTTTCATGTACAAAGTTTCTTTATTTGATGTATAAAAAGTGGAACCAAAAATAGGTCCCAAAATGAATAAAGAATAATAATATGGGTATTTGACCCTTATCTCCCCCTACTTTATTCCTTGTCGACCTATTCATCAAGATGCCTAGGTCTTCGGGGTTTTAGGTCAAAAAATATTTACAATATTTTATTCTTTTTCTTTTCTTTTACTTATTCTATAATTTTGGCTTTAATTACAGTAATTTAGACACTATTTAGATGCACATGTATGAATGCTAAAATGATGAAATAGAGGTTATTTACAAGTATTTGCTAGGGTTTTTGGTGCCAAAATGATAGAATAAAGATGATGAAATGTGGATTCATCAAGCCCCCCCTTACGCTCGATGCTGCAACCCTGCTCGAACCACGAGTGCAGTCTTTCCGCTCAAAGCACCCCCACCGCCACTCTAAAGTCCCTGCCGCCGCGCATGGTTTGCTAGAAGCCCCCACAAGCTCCTGCATCGAGCTTCCCCATCTGCGAAGCGTGTCATTTGATTTTTTTCCCTTTGGTTTTTTTATTTTAGTTAATCTTAACCGTTAGATTATACATTGGTTAGATTAACCCACTCATATGGTTGAGTTAACGTATTAAATTAACCGAGGGTTATGGGTGTGAAACGGAGTGACTATCCAAGGTTTCTCATGTAATTCATGATTATGCAGGGTTATGAATATTATTGTGGAATTACTCAGGGTTATGGGTGTAAAAATCCCAAAGGAAAACTATAGCTCTAAGCATGTTCAAATATACGGGAATAAAAAAATGTGGAACCCAACAACAAGAGGGAGGTATAACATCATTACCTCAGAGGATGTTCCCTCAGGATCTCCTCTCACACGGAAATGATATTTCTGTCTCTCGATTGTAGTGCCAATGCATGTACGATGGTGACCTCGGGCTTTTATACGTGATGGTGGTCACAGATCTTCGATCGGAACTCCTTCTCCGACGTCGATGGCGGCCCTCCGATGACTAAACTAGCCAAGGTGGTGGTGCACCAATGAGAGGGAAGGATGGTGGTGGCTAGAATTTTGAGAGAGTAGCCTATCACCTTCTATTTATAGGAAGAGGGGTGAATTTAGATCAAATTTTGGACCCGGTTCGGATCCATATATGTATCTTAAACATCCATCTTAAAACATCACTATCTTGAGCTACGAATGTCGGAATTCGATGTTCTTCGGCTCGTTGGAAAGATCTTAAAAAGATCTATGAAAGGGCATGGTTATTTGAATTGTTTGGATGTCAAAAATAATCCAGATTTTTGAAAAAAATATGGGGTTTCACATCATAAAAATCTTAAAGGAAGTCTCATCCTCGAGATGTAGGATTTAACGTGTAACTTCTGAATGTGATGTAGATTAAGGAATAAAAATCTTAAAGAGAACGAAACCCATAAGAATCTTAAAGAGGATTGAAATAGGGTCTCGTGATCATACCTTAAAAAAGATAGGGGTATTTCTGTCGCATATCTGCCTCAGGCTCCCATGTGGCCTCCTCAACATTCTGACTTTGCCACAATACCTTGACCAAAGGGATGTCTTTCTGTCGCAATGCCCGGTCTAAAATCTACACGGATGCCTCAGGAAAAGATAAATTCGGTTTAACCGCGAGGTCCTCATAACTAATCACATGTCGAGGGTCTCGAATATACTTCCGGAGGTTTTACACATGGAATACATCATGCATGCTGCTAAGTGAGGGGGGAGTGTTATTCGGTATGCTACCTTCCCAATACGGGACACAATCTCAAAAGGGCCAACGAACCGTGGTGCTAACTTGCCCTTAACATCAAATCTTTGAATACCTCTCATTGGAGATACTTTTAAGAATACAAAGTCTCCGGTCTCAAATTCAAGATCACGACGTCTCTGATCAACGTAGCTCTTCTAGCGACTTTGTGCAGTCAATAATTTCTTTCTAGCCATTTTTGTCGTCCTTGTTGTATCCTCGATTATCTGAGTAGAAAAAATCTCTTTGTCACCAACTTCCTACCAACACAAGGGAGTGGTGCATCTCCGCCCATACAATGCCTCAAAAGGTGCCATGCCAATACTAGCATGGTAGCTGTTGTTAGAGGTGAACTCCACCAAAGAAAGGTGATCCTTCCAAGATCCTTGCCACTCAATGGCACATGCTCTGAGTAGGTCTTCAAGGGTTTGAATTGTCCTATCTGATTACCCATCAGTCTGCGGATGATAGGCTGAACTAAGACACAATTCGATTTTTAGGGACTTCATGAATTCTCCCCAATAATGTGATGTAAAGAGAGAGTCTCTATCTAATACTACCTCTTTGGGGATCCCATGCAAGCAAATAACATGCTGGATATATAATTTGGACAGATCTACAGGAGTACATGTCATGTTCACGGGAATGAAATGTGCAGACTTAGTCAACCGGTCCACAATAACCCAAATAGCATCGTATCCACCAACCGTAAGAGGTAAGGATGTCACGAAATCCATAGAGATACTTTCCCATTTCCACAACGGGATAGGAAGTGACTGTAACAAGCCAGGAGGATGCTTGTGCTCTGCCTTCACCAATTGACAAGTATGGCAACGACTGATATGTTCTACAACATCTCTCTTCATCCCCTCCCACTAGAAGTGTTTACGGAGATCTCTATACATCTTGGTGCTTCCTGGGTGGATAGATAATCTAGAACAGTGAACCTTATCTAGGATGTCTCTCCTCAACTCATCATCATCAGGGATACAAACATGGTCTCCCTTCCATAAGATGGACTCACAAACTCTAAATCCATCAAACTCCTCCTTCAAACATCGATGGAACAAGTCTTGTAATTTCTGATCTGTTTGTTGACCATGCACAATCCTATCCCATAATCCACTGTACTTAGTAGGTACAGTTATGCCATCTGTAATACTATCAAAGGGGTGCCACTAACTGAGTGATGTGAGCATATACCAAGTCTGTAGCCATGCTGCGGTGCCCTCGATATGTGCTCTCCTACTCAAAGCATCTGCTACTACATTTTCCTTAACCGGATGATAAGAGATCGTGCAGGCGTAATATTTCAACAGTTCCATCCATCGTCTTTGCCTCATATTCAATTCCCGCTGGTCAAAGATATATTTGAGACTCTTGTGATATGTGAAAAAATCAAACATGACCCCATATAAATAGTGACGTCATATCTTCAACGCGAAGACTATAGCTGCCAACTCCAAGTCATGAGTAGGATAGTTCCGTTCATGGTTCTTTAGTTATCGTGATGCATAAGCCACGACATGTCCACGTTGCATTAACACTGCTCGTAAACCCTCCTTTGATGCATCAGTATACACCGTAAAGTCTAAGGTGCCTGAAGGAAAGGTGAGAACCGGGACACTGGTCAGTCTCTCTTTTAACATACGAAAGCTCAGCTCGCATTTGTTGCTCCAAATGAAAGGGACATCTTTTTGTGTCAGGCGAATAAGTGGTAGAGCTAGTTGCGAGAAGCCCCTAACAAAACGTCTGTAGTAGTCGGCAAGGCCTAAGAAACTACGTATCTCGGTAACTGTCTTGGGCTGCTCCTAGGACATTACTGCCTCTATCTTGGCTGGATCAACTACCACACCTTCTCCCGAAATTACGTGACCGAGGAAGGCTACTTCGGTAAGCCAAAATTCACACTTGCTGTATTTTGCATACAACTTGTGTTCTCTGAGTGTCTCAAGAATAGTATAAAGGTGCTGCTCAGGCTCATGCTCATCACATGAGCAGATTAAGATATCATCAATGAATACTACCACAAAACGATCTAAGTATGGACGGAAAATTCTGTTCATAATGGCCATGAACGCGGCAGGTGCGTTCGTGAATCCAAAAGACGACCACAAACTCATAATGTCCGTATCTGGTGTAAAAAGCAGATTTAAGAATATTTATGTCCTTAATTCTCATTTGATAATAACCTGATCGTAGGTTAATCTTTGAGAATACCGTTGCACCTTGCAACTGATCGAAAAGATCATCTATTCGTGGAAGTGGATAACGGTTCTTTACCGTTATTTTATTCAATTGCCTGTAGTCGATGCACAAACACATAGACCCATCCTTCTTCTTTACGAAGAGGACTGGTGCTCCCTAAGGTGATGTACTGGGACAGATGAATCCTTTCTCCAACAACTATGCAGTTGTACTTTGAGATCCCTGAGTTCGGCTGGTGCCATTTGGTATGGAGGTATGGAGATCGATTGTGTGTCAGGTATCAAAGTAATCTCGAACTCGATCTATCTTTCTGGAGGAAGTCCACGTAATTCCTCTGAAAATACACATGAAAATCTCGTACAATTTTTGACATCTTCAATCATACGATCTTCGACATGTAACTCCACAACATAGGCGAGAAACCTATGCAACTCTGATCGAGCAAGTGTTGGGCCTTCAATGCCGATACATACAAGACCTCACTGTCTGGGGTACATCTATCAAACTGAAAAGTAGGCATGCCTGGGAGATGAAACACTATCGTCTTCTCGAAGAAATCAAGGCGTGCGTGGTGTTGCTCAAGCCAATCCATACCTAAGATGACATCAAAATCTTCTAAATGAATGAGTAAAAGGTATATAGGCATTAGGTTCCCAGCAATCTGCACTGCTACATTCTCCACCGCTTGTCGCACTATGAATAATTGGCCCCCTGGGCCCTTGATGTAGTAAGGGGATGAAACATAGACTGGTTCTTTATCTAACTTGGATACTAATCGATGTGCTAGAAAAGAGTGCCTAGCTCTCGAATCAAATATACCATGTACTAAAATCATATCTCGTACTACAACTCCTGAGGCGTGGGCTTGCTCCTGTGTGATTGCCTTCAACTGTCCCTGAGGCTGTGGTGGGGCATTAGAACCTGCAGCACTGAAGGTTGGTCATGGTGGTGGACGTTGAAAGCCTCGACCTCCACAATGGGAAGCTGATCCATGTGACAGTGCAGATGAGAAAGTTGGTCGTGTACTTGGTGGATGGCCACTTGAGCTGCTGTCAAGTAAAGGGCACTTGGCCTTGAAATGGCCTGGCTGCTGACAGTGGAAGCACCTGCGATCTACTTGTTGAAAAAAGGAGCCTCCTGAGACAAGGCTAGCACCTCCCATCTTGCGACTCTGGGAGTGCGTAGAAGACCGGAAGGAAGTAGTACCGTGACTCGCTAGGCCCTACCCCAAAGTAGGTGTAGGAGCAAACCTGCTGACGGTAGGAGTGTTTGTCACTGGGTGGAAACGACGATCTCTACGAGCTCTGTAAAAATCACGGCAAGTAGATATGCCTCACTGATGTGGCTGGAAATGTGATGGACTCCCCTGAAGCCGACTCTGAGTTGCCTCCATCTTGATAGCTTTAGCAGCTACCTCCTTGATGGAAGTGAAATCCAATGCAGATAGCTGGTATTGCACATCGTCACGCAGTCCCCAGATAAACTTCTGTAAATTCTCCTCAGGAAAAGCAGTAGTCGCTCATGAGTGGCGGGAGAGTTCAGTGTAGCGAATGAGTTATTCTTGGGCCGTCATTGACCCCTGTTTCAGCTCAACAAACGACCTCCTCTGATCCTCGACCAAGTGATCAAAGATAGAACTGACTACAGAACTCTTCAAAAAAAATTTCCCACGCTATGGGATCCTTCAGATGTTCCTTGGTGGCGTACCACCAACGCTTAGCATAACCTGCTAGTGAAAACTCCACAAATGTAAACCAAGACTCTTCAAGAGCTTGAATCATCCTCAACACTTTAGATACGTGATCCATCCACAGCTCAGCCTCATCTGGCGTGCCGGTGCCAAAGAATTTTGGTACCTTAGCTCTCTGATATGCTGCGTAGGTCGTCTGATATTTTTGCAGCATTTCTAGGTCATCTGATCCTTCCTTCTGGGTACAGAGACACCGAAGGGTTAACAATGCCCTCCTCCTCTCGAGAGGGCTGGTACGAGGAGTCATCCTGCTGAAGGAGCCTTTGCTCCAATACCTCCTGACATTGTTGTATACCCTGTATGACCTGAACTAGTAAGGCCAACTGTTGTGTAATATCATGCACAATACAAGGCGGCATGATTCCCTACAAGAATCATTATATTAGAAATTATTTTCATGGTTAGATAGATAATGAACACTTTAAACATGACTTAAACTATTCTCCTTAACTAATGACAAAGTCAGAGGACTTTGTTGCTTATATTTCAAATATTGTTAATATTCTAATATGCAAAAGAGAGAATGGAGTATCGGGCTCCGATACCATCTGTGATGCCCCGTCCCTCTGGCTACCAAATCGGATGAGACGAGAGTGTCAGACCTACGGTTCAATTATGCCCATGATCTATGATACTCAGCAAACCATCTTATGCACATTAGATTAGCATTTGAAATATAAATAACAATAGGATGAAATGGAAAGTAAAATGCAACATCCATTCTCATCAATACTCATCAAGTCCATGTCCATAGAATGAGATACATCATATAATCTTAAATTTTGTAGAAAAAGCTCTCCTCTCCACCTATATCACTACAATGTCTCTCCATAATAACGTAAGATAATGCGGAAGTAAATAAGTTACTCTAAGTGGAGCGCACCTTGTTTGGGTGCAAGTACGATGTAGAAGGTCTGATCTCCTCAAAAACCGCTATTGTGGTGGTTGCTGCTCAGGTACACCTGTTGGGTTCACACGAGGGTAACATTATAAGCAATTGCCCAGTAACGAGACAAACACTATAGTGACTAATGTAGGGGTAAGAAAAGAATGTATACTCAACTTTATTTAATGGCATATGCATGTATTGTAAAAATTTAGAAAGAAAACCAAATCATTCTAATTCCCATAAGACCAGATTTATTTTATTTTAAAAAAATCATTTAAGTACTACCACAATGATCTTGATATTTCGACAAGTTGGTTAGAGTCCAAACAGTATAAAAAAATTCCGGCATCTGGTCATTTATCATTTCTCATATTATTCCAGCAAATGCAAGTACACGACTCTCAGGCCTCCTCTACGCGGGAACTTGATAATCATCTTGAATAATTCTCAAAGGCCTCTTTTGATCGGAAAGGAAAAGATCACAATCCCAAATCTCCAACTTCAAACGACATCCCGGAACAACTCTCATAATAATAATATTCAAGGTAAAATTCGATGTGGCCACATCAAATTTTGATCCGAATCTTAAAATTATGTATAAGTGAGAAACTAAGAATGTCAACTACGCCACCTACTAACTTCGTTGAGCAACTCCGGACACTACCGGGCTGCTAGGTGCAACACATCACTCAACTCGTCCGTTGGGGTTGCGACCTTCAAGGCTTCTACTCGGGGCTCCAAGGGTGCCTGCACAATCCCTTGAGGTGCCTAACTCCATCTACTTATTCCCAAAGAAACCTTATGTATGGAATGAAAATCGACATGCATAAAAATTAATGTTTATGACCTACTAGAATTTGAATTTCTTAAGCGAGTGATTGTTATATATTAATAACGACCCATTGATAACTTTACCAGAATGGTACTCGTAATATTGTTATCTATTGAGTCTATTTTTACTCTATACCTTATTCGCGAAACATCTAGCTAAGATGAAGTTTGGAATTTTTGTACACGAATTAAACTGTAAATAATTATTAACTAAGTATCTTAGGATTCTCCCTAGAATGTAGTTCTTGCTGCACTTTCCATAAAAAGAAATAACTATAAGAATATTCCATAACATATGTTAAAGTAAACTACCTTTAATGGTCAGAATTCCATTTTGTATATAATCTTTTTACACTAAGATAAGTGTCTCCATTAAAAGTTAATCAAGTATTCAAGTGTATGCAATCTTGTTAGTATGTGTAGATCATTCATTACAATAGGTCACACCATCTATACCTTCGTTTCAAAAGATTATCTCTATTTATATTGTAATATATCTCGGAAGCTCATTAATCAATTGTGCAAGTTGTAAAATTCAATTACTGGATTATAAAACTGTAGACAAAATCCATCATTACTTCAGCTTTAAGTTTTATTTTGTTGCTAACGTTAAGCGAGGAATTTGAACTGTCATGTATAATTTATTTCAAAATCAATGCTAATAACAGTGTAGCATTAAATGTCTAACGTGCACCATTATTCAAGACCATATCATATGTATTATCATATATTAGGTTACCATCATATATGGATGAGGAATAAGGAGTGCCAATCCCATAGCATTTGTTAATTTGAAAACTAAATTTTTTAACAAAGATGGGGTTGGTTGCCAACGTGTAAAGTCAAATTGAAAGAATATAAGGATATTTTTTTGCATCCATGGCATGAATTTTGTTGCATAGAAGATCCCTTTTTTTATAACTTCTGGAATGTCATTATACGAAGGCAATGTTTTTTTATTTAAGTATAGAGGAAATAATAATGGACTAACCACCACTATTCTTAATATGACCTTTGTGTTTTTCTCCAAATCGAGTGTCTCAAGAATTAAATAGGTAATAGTTAATAATCAAGATGTGGATCACCTCCAGGAATTATACGACGAAACTTTCCAATGCTCTAGAAGCGTTCAAACACAGAGGTTCAATAAAAATCAGGTGAAATTAACAACGGAGATGGAAGAGGACTATCTTTACTAGTATATGAATTACCTCAAAAGAAAAACCATAGCCCTAAGCATGTTCAAGTATACGAGAATAAAAAAAATATGTGGAACCCAACAACAAGAGGGAGGTATAACATCGTTACCTCCGAGGATATTCCCTCGGGATCTCCTCTCACACGGAATTGATATTTCCGTCTCTCGATTGTAGTGCGGATGCGTATACGATGGTGACCTCGAGCTTTCCTACATGATGGTCGTCACGGATCTTCGATCGGAGCTCCTTCTCCAACGTCGACGGCAGCCCTCCGACGACTAAACTAGCCAAGGTGGTGGTGCTCCAATGAGAGGGAAGGATGGTGGTGGCTAGTGCTTTGAGAGAGTAGTCTATCACCTTCTATTTACAGGAAGAGGGATTAATTTAGATCCAATTTCGGACCCGGTTCGGATCCATATATGGATCTTGACCATCCATCTTAAAACATCGTTATCTTGAGCTGCGAATGTTAGAATTCGATGTTCTAAAGCTCTTGGAAAGATCTTGACGAGATCTATGTAAGGACATGGTTATTTGAATTTTTTGGCTATAAAAAATACTCCAAATTTTTGAAAAAAGAAAATACGGGGTTTCACAATCAGGCATGAGATGCACTAGATGTGAATCAAAGACCACATCTTATGCAAAATGAATAGGGGCGACGTCAACGATCAGCGACTCATGATCTAGATTGGTTTGAGCCGTTTCCCGTTAACACGAAAGGTAGACTCAGATGACATCTCAGATATGTCAATAATCCCATTGTCATGTACCATTCGGACCAGGTATGGTCCCTTCAACTTGCTCTGCAATTTCCCTAAAAATAATCTAAGCCTGGCATCAAACAACCATGCTATCTGATATGGCTCAAACTGCTTGTGGCTGATATGAGAATCATGCCACTCCTTCACTCGCTCCTTGTAATGTAGGCTGCTTGAAAAGGCTTCATCTCTAAGCTCCTCCAGGGCTGCCAATTCTGCCCTCCTCTGGTCTCCTATGCTCACTAGATCCCAACGTATCTTTGTGACATCCCAAAGTGACTTATACCTAAGCTCAATAGGTAAATGGCAGGGCTTGCCATTAATGAGGCGAAATAAAGATGTACTCAATGGAGTCTTGAAGGACGTCCGGTATACCCACAAGACCGAGTCCAAAAGCTGTGATCAATCCTTTCGGTCAGGGCGGACGACCTTATGTAATATAGTCTTGATCTCCCTAATCGACACTTCAGCAAGACCATTGGTATGAGGATGATATGGAGTGGCTACTCGATAGTCAATGCTGAACTCACTAGTAAGGAACTTTACCTTATCGTTGACGAAATTAGATCCCCGTTAGATATCAAAACTCTAGGCACCACGAACCGTGAAATGATATTCTTCCTAAAAAATCTACATACAGTCCTAACATCTGTAGTTCGGGCGGGGATGACCTCAATCCAACGACTCATGTAATCAAGGACCAATAGAATGTACTCAAATCCTTGGCTTTTAGGGAATGGACCCATGAAATCAATGCCCTATGCATCAAAAACATCATAGAAGTGAATGGGCTGCATCGACATCATGTCACGCTGTCCACAAGGGCTCATCCTCTAACAGTCAGTTGGTGAGCAGCCCAAGCGACTAAGGTAAAATGGTATCAAAGGTCGTTGCGGCCTCAACCACTCGGATTAGGCTCAATCAAGAAAATGTAGACCACCAAAATAGAAGATCAATCAATCAATCAAGCAAGGAAAGCAGTCTCGCTAATTTATTTTACCTAGTATATCTACCGGGATCGAACAAAAGGATCACGGAATGCGAAAGCTACGAAGTAATCAAGAATCCCAAAAAGATCAACAATGGTGGTTTTTAATTTTTTAATATTTTTGTAATTTTAATATTAAGAAAAGAGTGTAAAAGAACTGAAAATCCTACAATCAAACAATTATTCAAGGCATAAAAAATAATCAAAAAATTCAAATAAAAAATTTTTTTTGGTTTTTTTAAATAAGCAAATGTTTTTATTAATTTTCATGATTTTTTCTGATTTTTTGTTAATTTTATAAAAATAAAATAAGACCAAAAATGTTAAATAGTGTACAACTCAAATCTAAAGGCAATTTAAAATTGTTTAAAATGCCTACAAAATTCAAACAACAATTTTATGATAAACTATAAAATAAATGCTGACTACAGAAACCTAAAATGCATTTTTTTTGAATTTTTATGAATTTTTAATGATTTTTCTAAGGTTTTTATTATTTTCAATTTTTATGGTTTTTATAAATGAAAAAGCAACCAAAATTGGATTAAATTGAGAACAACACAAAACAAAGAAAACAATGATTTTTTTAGAATTATTTTAGGGTTTTAATATTTTTAGTTGATTTTCTAAAATAAAGAGGAGCTATTTTTGTGGTTTTTAATTTTTTTTGTAAAAAATAAATGGCAAAAAAATAAAACCTAAAATTCACAGAAATCCTACACCATGGCAGAAGCCATGTGTCGAAATTTCATGAATTTTGGACAAAATTTGCTATTTATTAAAGCAATAATAAAAGACAAAGCATACATGGACTAAACTGCAACAAAAACATGTTTCTGGACCAATCAATAACAAGCATAAAAAATCTAGTGTTCTAACTGCAATTTTTCCATGAATTCTAGCACATGTCCCAAATCAGTACGCATAGGGGTATAACTGTAAATAATGAAACTATAAATTCAAAACATAACAAAGAATAAGTACAAGACAAGAACTGCAATTAACCCACAGACACACGTAACGAAGCATGTGACGACACATAAGAAGGACTGGAAAGTTAATAAAGAAAACTGCAGGTGTGAAAGTGCAAATTACCCTACTGTATACTTTTTATTTTATAGACTAAATGATAAAAGAAATAAATGTAGGGGTATTTGAGCAAGTTACCCAAGAAGCATGTGCGTCGTATGTGGGGGTTGACAGGTGATAGGCTCTGAGTGGAGACGAGGCGTGCGACTCTGATACTGGCAGCTGTCAGATCCAACGGTGGGTAAAGAGGTGCGAACGTGGGCATACGGGGGCCATTAGATGTCAGATCTAACAGCCTGACAACCACAGGATATGAACGGCTGTGATGGCATCTGGTAGAGGGGTGTGATCCAACGACAGGGAGATGCACTGGAAGAACCCCGCCCTGGGCGAAGTTCACCAGAGCACCGGTGGTGATCCGACACTCCAATGAATGATCAGACGACAGCGAATGACTCGTGAGGCTCCTCCGCATCAGGTGAACGTGTCGGATGGGCTAGCCAACGGTCAGATCTCCGGGAAGGTAGCTGAGACCTGGGCAAGCTCCGGCGAAGTGGGTCGAAGGAGATATAAGGGGTCTCCACGTGAACCAAGACATGCGGGGTCAAGCTCTGATTCGGAGAAAGACTCCGGTCAAGGTTATTTGACGGAAAACAAAGAGAAGCGACGATGAATGGAAGGGAGGTCTCCGGCGTACGTGAGCGTCGAGACCTAAGGCCTAATCGTGGCTACTTGAGCCAAGATTCAGACGATCAGGTTGCGGAAGAAGATGGGCGATGAGTTGGTGTGTCGATCAAAACGGCTAGGAGTTGCTGACGAAGCTCCGACCGGCTGGTCGGAGCTGGCGGAGGTGCGACGGAAGTGAAAACTAAGGATCGAACCGATAAGGGAGATGAGGACTCTGAAATGGATACCTGAAGGTCCTAAATGAATCCTGAGATACAGGGGGTGCTGTCGAAGGGGGTCGTTGCCTTAACCTTGTTGCGGAAGGCGGGGGAGGCTCGTCGCGGCGGTGCTCCGGCCACGAGTCTCGAGCGTCGGCTGCACCTGTATTCTCCGATCACAAAGGGCCCAAGCCGATTGCTGTCACCAAGGGGAAGGGTTCCAGGGTAGCCGGGAAGTGTGTGGCGCGAGCTACTGACCTGCGGAATCGAATGAAGGATTTATAGGAAGTCCCAGGTGGTCGGAACAATCAGGCGAGGGCGTGCAATCAAAGGATGATCTGTGGCTTCCTAGGGATCCGCGATGATCACTGATCCACTGGGGAGATGTGGGCACCGCAATTGGGGCATGAGTGAGCAGGATCCGATCGAGAAAAATGGGAGAGGACCGGGCGCAAATTGGATCCACACGCAAGAGGGTCTGGGAGGTGTAGTTGACCGGGGTCAACATCCTTCTTGGACCAATAAAAAAATAGCTTGGTCAAAATGATTGATAAAATAAACTGAAAATAGAAAATGATTTTAAATTAAAACATGTTCAACATAAAAATTATTTACTATTTTTCAAGCTATTTTTCTGTGATTTTTATTTATTTTTACAAAAAAATTATGGTATATACACTATATTGTATTATTTACAAGTATATAATACTTATGTATTTTATATAATTACTTTTATTTTCTTATTTTTGCACAAATATGTCAATTTTATATTTTATTCGTTTTCAACATATTATTTGGAGTATAAAATAAATATTTTTTTATTTTTATTGGCTATTTACAAATATAAATTAAATAGGTGTTTGGTACACATATACATGTGTTATGTGCAGGGTTGTGGAGAGAATTTTTTTTTTATTTTTATTCTACTAATTTTTGTTTTATTTCTAGAAATATATACAAGGGGTTAAAAACACATTTTTATTGTTATTTTTATTAAAAAAATAAAATATATACATGGGAAGGGGTATGTACAAGGTAGAGTGGCCATATCTCTCTCTACTTATTGTTTTTGGCGATCTAGTCCATTTTGGACCCCCTCTTGGGTTCAGTCACTCAATATTTATTCTAAATCTTTCCTTATTTTTCTTTTATTCTTTATTCTTTTATTTTTGCACAAATACAAGCTAATTATTAATTATTAACAAATGCATGCTTATTGATAATTTATTGTATTTACAACTATATGCATGATGTTTTGCCAAGATAAGTAGCTAAAATAAAAGAATAAAGAGTGATGAATGAGTATTCATCACCCCCCGATACTTTACTTTTGCTAGTCCCTTAGCAAACACTTATTTGAAAAAGAAGTGAAAAGAGAAAGAAAAAGAAAAAGAAAAAGAAGGTGAGTCAGGGTTGATTATTAAACTTGTCTTTATTAGATTGAAGTATGGAGCTTAATCGGACCTTTAGATTATTAGTTTGTCGGAACCTTATTTGGACTTAGGTTTAAAACTCAACAACCTCTAAGTTCCACCAATCTATAGTCAAGACTCCTCAATAATCCATATCAGAACAAGTCTCCATACAGAAACTCTAAGGAGCATGAATCATTCCTTGTACTGTGTAAGTGATATGTAGCTCCCCACCTCAGAAATGAAAAAGTAACAACCCCCCTCAACAAGGTAACTCTAATGCCCTAGTCTGGCAGCTCTTTCCACGAGGAGCGGGGTATTTCCTTCTAAGTTCAAGTTCAACTAGCTCAAGAAGAGGAGGAATAAGAGAATGAACCATGACCAGTGTAGCCATGTATACTTGGGAGACCAACCGGTGTAGCTAAGTCTCCCGCTGCAAGCTTCATGAGATGAGAATGTGTAACATAAGCTTTGCTTTATTTGAATAGATACATTCCTGTGGGTATTTTATTTTCAATTAGACCCACCACTTTTTGGAGTTTTTCTTTCTTTGCAATTCTTTTTCGATGTGCATATGTACAACATATCTACATGGTGCATCATATATACACAAGGAGTTTTTCCTCTTGAGCCTGTAGACTATCCCTCTTTTGATGCTTTATTAAAACCCACAACTCCTGTCTTTAGACCTCAACAACACCAGAACAAGTTGAGACGCACTTCCTTCACTAAAAGAAGAAGAGAGGTTCTGCCTAGAAGTACTACCCTCATATGCTACCCCAGGCCAAAGGAAACTCCCTCCTCACCACCTCATCCGTGGAGATCTATGTGTAAGGTGCTGGTGCAAGTAAAGCCATTGTCTATGAGAGTCGTATGTACATTGTTAAGTGTTCTACTTAGGCTCATCAAGATGACATATGATCATAGACTAGTGTACTCAAAGAATTAAGTCCCAAATGGATCTGAAAAGTCTTAACCCTTAATCCCTATAAGGTTCCTTTTATAATTAGGTGGATTAAGGTCTTAACCAAGCTCCATTTTCCAATTTAATTCCATTCTAGTTTATATGTCAACCATGATTCAGGAAAACTATACAAATATATACAAAAATCTTTTTATGCAAGTTATTGAAAGATATGCAAAATTTTTGACAAATGTTTGAATGCATGCATGACTGCAGAGGTTTTGCAAACTATTTACACACATTTACACAAGGATTTTTGCAAACATTTGTTTTTCAATCATTTTACAAAAAATGTGTACTATATGCATAATTTTGATATCAAAATATTTACAAACTCTTCACACAAAACAGTTTTTACAAAACTTTTATACAAAGATAATTTTTATAAATAACTATGTAGGTGCAATAAAGAATTTTTATGTTAAAGAAAAAAATTTTCTATTTTTATGGATTTTAAGGTTTTTTAGCTCTTTTTATTTATTAACACACTCCACCTTCTGCAATATAGTCTTGATCTCCCTATTTGACACTTCAGCAAGACCATTGGTCTGAGGGTGATATGGAGTGGCTACTCGATGGTCAATGCTGAACTCGCTAGCAAGGGCCTTTACCTTGTCGTTAACGAAATGAGACCCCCATCAGATATCAAAACTCGAGGTACCCCGAACTGTGAAATGATGTTCTTCCACAAAAATCTGCATACAGTCCTAACATCTACGGTTCGGGCGGGGATGGCCTCAACTCAACGACTCACATAATCAACGACCAACAGATTGTACTCGAATCCCTGGCTCTTAGGAAATGGACCCATGAAATCAATGCCCCATTCATCAAAAACCTCACATAAGTGAATGGGCAGCATTGGCATCCTGTCACGTTGTCCACAAGTGCCCATCCTCTGACAGTCAGTACATCTCTTCACGGATTCATCAGAATCCTTGATGAGTGTAGGCCACCATAGGCCGGATTGGAGCACTTTCTGTGCCGTTCTCCTCCCAGAGTGATGTCCTCTTGCCTCCAGCTTGTGGCAGTAGGTAGGATGCTATGGTGCTCCTCCTGATGAATGCACCGTCGCCAGACACTATCCCCTCCTTCATGGTAAAGGATGGGATCCTTCCGATGGTAAGACTTGGCCTTTGCTAGGAAGGTCTCAAGTCGCTGTCTGGGCCAACCTTGTGGAACTTTCTTGGCAACAAGATAGTTCACAATGTCGGCATACCAACGGAGCGAGGCGACAGCGAGGATGGCCTCATTTGGGATGGTCTATGTAATAGGATCAATCTGCTCAGAATCCTCAAGATGCTCTAATCAGGGGAGATGATCCGCCACCACATTCTTGACTCCAGGCTTATCCTTAATCTCAATATCAAACTCCTAGAGTAGAAGGATCCATCTAGTCAGTCTCGCTTTGGCATCCTTCTTTGCCATGAGGTACCTGATGGCGGTATGATAAGTAAAGACAATTACTCTAGATCCAATGATATATGATCTGAACTTGTCTAGGGCAAACACTATGGCTAGCATATGCTTCTCAGTGACAATAATTTCGCTGGGCAGCATCCAATGTACGCCTAAAGTAGTGAATGGCAAATGGTACTCCATCCCTCCTCTGTCCCAGCACGACCCCTGCGGTAAAATCGGAGGCATCCGCCATGATCTAGAATGGGAAAGACCAATCAGGCGGCTGGAGGACAGGAACCTCAACAACTAGACTCCTGAGAGTCTCAAATGATGCAAGACACTTATCATCCACAATGAACTCGGTATCTTTGATCAGCAAATCAGTCAACGGTCAGGCAATCCTGCTAAAATCATGAATGAAGCGTCGGTAGAAACTGACGTACCCCAGAAAAGACCGTAACTATCGCAAATTGGGCAGTCCCAATGATATCCAATGAGTCACCATGAAGTGACTCTTCTCCCAAGATAACACAAGATGGACCTCAATGCATCGCTGAAGGACGCAGTCTAGGCTGTCAAGACAAGCATCAAACCCATCTCCATAGACTGAAAAGTCATCCATGAAGACCTCTAAGCATTCATCCATCATATCCGAAAAGATGGAGACTAAGCACCTTTGGAATGTCGTCGGGGCGTTACGCAAACCAAAGGGCATCCGTCTGAAAGCATATGTCCCAAAGGAACATGTGAATGTGGTCTTGTCCTGGTCTTCTGGCGCAATGGCCACCTTACTGTATCCGGAGTACCCGTCAAGAAAGCAATAATGACTCTTCTCAGATAGCCTCTCTATAATCTGATCAATAAAAGGTAGCGGGAAATGATTCTTCTTGGTGGCCTAGTTCAATCGTCTGTAGTCCACACAGACCCTCCAAGAAGTGGGTACCCGGGTAGCGATCTCCTCTGCAGACTCACTCAATACTGTAGTGATGCCTGTCTGCTTGGGCACCACATGTAATGGACTGACCCAATTAGATTCAGAGATGAGGTAGATAAAATCTGTGCTCCACCATTTTGAGATCTCCTTCATAACAACCTCTCGAAGGTTCAGGTTCAGCAGCCGCTGGAACTCACGCGACGGCTTAGCATCCTCTTCGAGATAGATATGGGGGAAGCACGAGGCCGTACTTATCCCATCGAGATCGGCTACACTCCATCCTATCACCTTGTGGTTCTTTTCAAGAACCTCCATCAAATGAGATTCTTGCTCTACAATCAAATCCGCTAAGATAATGACCGGGTACATCTCCTGTACCTGCAAGGAATCTATACTTCAGTGACTGCGACAAGGGCTTCCGCTCTGGAAAGTGGGAGCTGGCGGATCTGGTCTCTGAAAGGTCCGAGAGAACGTAACCAAATCTGCATGGGAGAACTCTCGCTGAACCAGAAAATATGGTGAAGACTGCTCTGCTGTTGTGTCTATGCTCTGAATGGGATCAATCTCCACCTAGCAACTAACTCTGTGGAAATCAGACATGGAATCATATCATCGAACTCTACCCAATAAATATCTGACTCTGAGGAATACGAATCTGAAGAAAAATCAACTCCCTCGCTATTAGGAATGCGATATGCTGCCTCAAATGTATCCTCTACCAGGAATGCGCTCTTCAAGCTCTCCTCTGTTGGAATTTGTGCATCAGCAAAATCTGAAGGTGAGAGGATAGCTCGTGCAATGGGTTTGACCAAACTGCCTCATCGTCTGTGATCACAAAATCACACTCCTGGTGGACATCTCTCTCTACCTCTATCATCAGCTCCAAATCTGTAAGCGGCTCTAAGCAAGCTGATTCTCGCGCTCTCGTCTCATCGATCGTCTCTATTTGTATACTTTTACCCTCGACGCGAAAGTACACCTTACTACTATCAAGATCGGACACTGCCTTAGATGTGGCCAAGAACGGGCATCTTAAAATGATGGGGATATCAGTCACAGACTCAAGGATCACCATTTCCTACATAACAAAGTTCATGGGGAATTTCAGGCCCCAAATTGTGATGACCACGTCCTTCAGCAACGCCTTCAACCTCTTGACAGATCGATCAGCAAACTAAAGGACCGTCCTGCTCTGTCGAAGAGGGCCAAACTCAAAGCGGTCGAGTAAGGCTGCCGGAAGAAGGTTGATAGAAGAACCACTGTCTAATAGAGTCCGATCGAACCTTTGCTCATGTATGTCGCATCTGACATAAGGGGCTCCTGCATCTGACCTCTTGGCTGGCAGACAGTTCTGGATGGCGAAGCTGGTGGCACGAGTGAGCATATGGATCTCTGAATGGTGGTTCCTCCTTTTCCTGTGAATGATGGTCCTCTCTATAAGGTTCCTCTGGAAAAGGGGGATGTGCTCCAAGGCCTCCTGTAGAGTCACTTGTATCTGGAATATGTCTATCATCTGCTGGCTCAACTCTAGCTGATGGGATTTTTTTGGATTTTCTTTTTTGGTCCCCTTAGCCAAGCAGAGTGCTTGGGGAAAGGGGATGGCTGGGCCCTCCTCAGATGGAAGGCTAGGATCGGGTCGTTGCTGCTGTGATAAAGTAGAATCCATACAAACATCTCCATGCATCACAGATGGACTCACAAATGAAGAACCCTTTCCTTTATTATCAGAATAGTCATGAGATACATCAACAGAAGGAAATGCAACATGAATAGAAATGGTGGCCTCAGTACCACCCACGACATCTGGACTTGCAGCATCAGTACCGCACTCTAGCTCAACATCAAATCTGGTGGCATCAACACCACCTCCTGCATTTGGTGAAGTGACGGCCTCAGTACCGTCAGCTGGGTCTACACCCTTGTTGGCGTTAGCGCCACCATCATCATCATCATCACGAGCGACATCAGCACCGCTCTCCTCCTCATCTGGCGCTCCTGAATTTGAATGTGGTCGTCGCTCAGATGAGGCACCGTCGCCTAGCAACCTACCGCCCCTAAGCGTAACAAAATCAACATCAAAAGTGTATGCAGTAATATTGCCATGTGAATCACTAGGAGTGGTAACCTCTGTAAAGTCTACCTACTTAGACTTCCTCTTGAGGTTGTTTGGGTTTGTCTCAATCTGGGCGGGTATGCAGGCCTTCCCTCTCACTATCTCTCTCATCTCCTATCTGAACTCATCCATCTCTCTCCTGAAGGTAGCTTGCTGCTCAGAAATAAGGTGTGCTAGATCATCCAAAGCTGGCTTCTCATAGGCGTACCCATGAGAACCTGACAGGTGGCCTTTCTGAAGGTGAGGCTGCTGCTGATGATGAGAGTGAGAGGGATACTGGGGATGATACTGGTGCTAAGGCAATTGCTGCTGCCTCCGTGACCGTCCCGGCTGATGGGGACGAGGACCATGCTGCTGGTAAGACTATGGCTGCGGATGTGGCTGTGGGAACTGGGGCTGCTTCTGCTTCTGCTGGCTGTACTGACCACCCTGAACTGGAGGCTACTACTGGGAACTGGTACCTCCGGTCGAACAATGGAATCCGGGATGGTCTCGTCGGATCCCCAGCTGAGGTTGGTCATACCAAATCCAGTTGACAACCATCAACGACTCCGGCTTGTAAGCAGGTGGGGGAAGAACTGCCAGGGGCTAATCCGGCTGGTAGACCACCATCTGAGTGTCTTGAGATGGTGGTGGCTAGTAATAATGTTGTTGCTGCTGGAACGACTCTGCCTGAACATGGTGAACCTGTCTGGGCTGGCTGGAGTGCTAGGTCAAGAAGCTGTTGCTGCTGGGATCTGCCTGTGACCTGAGACAGGGCTGAGAAGCCGTCTATGCATCCTAGAGACACATGATCTGGATCTTCAGGTAACTTAGTGTCTGTGCCATCTGATCTATTTGAGACATATCCTGGCACTGCTTCTTCTCAATCAATTCGATCCGGTCCAACTTGTCGCTGATAATCCCCATATTAGCGGCCGTCAACTCTGTCTGTGTTGCGGCTGCTGCTGATGTAGATGGACCGGCATCAACCCGTGCTATCCTCTGATAGGACACAGCCTATGGTTGGGGCTTCCCCTGAGTGTACAATCGGGTATGAGACATCACTTTGTAGTTCTCAGCCATCTCCTCATAGATGGACCAGACCTGATCCTCATCCTTGGCGAAGTAGTAACCCCCACAGGATGCATTGACTAGCCCATGCATTTCCGGTGTAAGCCCGCAAAAGAAACTCTGGACGAGATTAGGATTGGATATCATGATGGGGACACCAGTCTGTGAGGTCCCTGAATCTGTCCCATGCCTCATGAAATTGCTCGTTGGGGCGCATGGAAAAGTTGCTGATCAGGGACCTAACTGCATTGGTCCGACCGAGTGGATAGTACTTGTTCAAGTACTCGTTCCGGAGCTGTTCCCATGTAGTGACAAATCTCCCTAAGTGCTTCAGCCACTTGGCTGCTCTGTCTACAAGTGAGAAAGGGAAGGCCATCCTCCTGATGGTGTCCTCATCCACGAGGCGATCGTGGACAATACTGCAGATCATCTCAAACTCCTGGAGATGGAGGTGAGGCTCCTCTATGGCGAGTCCATGAAAGAGGGGTAAAAGCTTAATGGTCTGAGGCGGGAACTTGAAATCTTCCGCAATGGCCGGTAACACTATCCATCTATGGATCAAAGTTGCACTAGGGTTGTGCAACTTCCTCAGTGGTCGTGTAGGTGTTACTGGCTGTGCAGGCTCCTCAGGCTGTCCTCCCTCTGGAATCTCTGGTCCTCTGCCTCCACCGGCTCTGTGCTGCTCTCTATCGGCTCTCAGCTGATCCATCTCTCTGCGTATATCCACCATGAAAGACGCCTAGTCTTTGATCTGACACTGCATGGTCTCCAGAGAGGCTAACATGGTGGTGTTGATGGCACCCTGATCAAGCACGTAGGTCTGAGTCCCACTGGGTCCATCGGTGCGATCCTCACTGCTGGCTATGGTCTCTACAAAGGAAAAAGACCCAAACTCAGGTGCCGATAAATCATCAACTGCCTGCTGCGGTCTCTGCTCGAGCACCTCAGGACTGGTAGAAGGGTGGTCAAGGGGGAACATGGCAGAGTCAAACTCGGGTTTGGAGAGTGGGTCTCGGCTCTCACGAACCAACCTAGATGAGCAGGCTGGAGTGCTCGAAAGCGGTGCAGCCATAGGCTGCCTAAGGGATCTCCTGCCCATTATCTTGATGTAGCGAGTGAAGGCGGATGAGATGTGGAAAACATACAAGATCACAAAGCAAACTCCCAATTCACCTACTCACGTAGAGATGATGACCATAAAGGCTTGATCTTTTATCTTGTCACTTTTATTAGGTGATAAAACAGTCTTTCAGAGCGATTAAGCGAGCTGGTAGGAACCCAATGCTCCTAACAGACTGTCCCGTATAAAAGGCCAATAGTCTATCAAGAGTTCACGTATGGCTCTATCCTAGTGTGCGGGTCACTCTCTCGCTCATCCAAACCATACAATGAGGGTATTACTCTCCTAAGACATATTATTCAGTGAGGTGTCTTTTATGATCAAGTGAGTTTAGAAATCCCAATTTTATAGCTTTTGTTTTTAGGTGTTTTTCAAGCAAACAAGGCCTAATGAATTTTTTGGTTCTCCTGATTATTTTTAAGTCCAAAAATAGGAGGAGAAAGTGAAAACACTGATGCGTGACCAAACACGATGATGTAAAGTAAGAAATGCTTACCTGACTCCAGCTCTCTACATGCAGGGTGATCCATGCATAAAATAAAGACTGAAATTAAACTACCAATATGATGCAAGAAGAAATCGGCCTTAGACGAAGCGCTTTCTACACGTGAAGAACGGTAGATAGCTAATCAGACTAAGTCCAGAGTTCGATCTTGGGAACCACTCGGTGCCCGCCACAACGGGTCCTACCCACGTTGTATGTGGTTCCTCACGACACATGGACTCAAGCCTAATTAAACTAACTTTTCTTTGTGATTTAATTAATTAGGTCCAATTATCGATTTATAGGTGTAGGAAGATAATTAGGATTGGGCCTTAATTAATTACGTCACAATCATAGAAAATCCTATGTCTAGGGACCAAAAACTTGAAAAATCAGATAGACAGTAAAGAAATCAGCAGAAAACAAATCAGATGAAATCCATGGCGAGGTCCCCCGAGCACACTGGTGCTCGGCGAAACAGACCCCGAAACAATCACCAAGTCTGAGTCCAGTGTCTGTCCTGTATTATTACAATAATAATGCATAAATAAAATCTAAGCTAAGCAAACTACACTACAACTCCCAAAACTTCTGCTTCTCCTCTCCTATGCTCTCCTGCAGTTCGTTGCAGAAACGAGCTGCCTCCAAGTCACGTGGGTGCCTTAGCTCTCCGAAGATCACCGCCCTCGCTCGTCGGGCCCTCGCAAGAAAGATAGAACAGAAATTGTGTCAGTCCACATTTATTCAAAATATATAAGAAAATCAAGCAAAGAAATCACACAAGGAAATTGACTACTAAGCCATGCTCCTCGACAATGGCGCCATTCTGACGAGCGACCTGAGCGACTAAGGTATAATGGTATCAAAGGTCGTTGGGACCTCAAACACTCAGATCGGGCTCAATCAAGACAAAGAAGACCACCAAAACAGAAAATCAATCAATCAAGCAAGCAAGGAAAGCGGTCTCGCTAATTTATTTTACATGGTATAACTACCATAGCCGAACATAAGGAGTACGAAATGCGAAAGCTACGAAGTAGTCAAGAATTCCAAAAAGATCAACAATGGTGGTTTTTAATTTTTCAATTTTTTGTAATTTTTAATATTATGAAAATGTGTAAAAGAACTCAAAATCCCACAATCAAACAATTATTCAAGGCATCAAAAATACTCAAAAAATTGAAGTAAAAATATTTTTTGGTTTTTTAAAATATGCAAATGTTTTTGCTATTTTTCTTGAATTTTTTTGATTTTTACTTAATTTTCTAAAAATGAAATAAGGCTAAAAATGCTAAACAGTGTACAACCCGAATCTAAAGGCAATTTAATTTTTTTTTAAAATGCCTATAAAATTCAAGCAGCAATTTTATGAGTAATTATAAAATAAAATTTAACTACAGAAACCTAAAATGATTTTTTTGAGTTTTTATGAATTTTTAATTATTTTTAAAAGAATTTTTAAATTTTTCAAAATTTATGGCTTTTATAAATGAAAATGCAACCAAAATTAGATTGAAATGAGAACAACACAAAACAAGGGAACAATGATTTTTTTAGAATTCTTTGTGGAATTTAATATTTTTAATTGAATTTCTAATATAGACATTTTCTATTTTTGTGGTTTTTGAATTTTTAAAATAATAAATGGCAACAAAATAAAACTAAAAATTCACGAAAATTCCTACACCATGACAGGAGCCATGTGACGAAATTTCATGAATTTTGGATAAATTTTGTTATTTATTAAAGCAGCAATAAAACACACAACATATAGGGACTAACTCGCAACAAAAACTTGTTCCTGGACCAATCAGTAAAGAGCATAAAAATTCTAGAGTGTTAAGTGCAATTTTTTCACGTCTAGCACATGTCCAAATCAGTACGTAAAAGGACTTAGAAGGACAAAAACAAACAATTATTTAAAGCATAAAAAATACCCAGAAAATTCAGATAAAAATATTTTTGTGTTTTAAAAATATTCGGATGTTTTTGTTAATTTTCTAAAATTGAAACAAGGGTAAGAATGTTAAATAGTGTACATCCTGAATCTAAAGGCATGTTAAAAATACTTAAAATGCCTACAAAAGTTGAGCATAAATTATGATAAAGTCCCCCACAATCGCTGGAAGTACGATCCACCGGTGTGTAAGTGTCGATCCGGGGTTGTGCAACTCCCGCATGGGTCTGGCTGGTGCGGGATGGACCGTCTCCTCAGGCTGGTCTAGAATATCACCCTCTCCATCGGCTCTCGGCTCATCTCTACCAGCTCTCAGCCTCCATCTCTCTGCACATCTCCACCATGAAAGCTCCATGATCCTGTATCTGGCGCTCCATCGTCTCAAGGGAAGCTAACATGATGTTGTTGAATCCCTGTCTCATCATCTGTAATCACAAAATCACAATCCTGGTGGACGTCTCGCCCTGCCTCTGTCATATGCTCTGAATCGGAAGTCGGCTCTGAGCAAGCTGAATCCCTGGCTCTAGTCTCCTCGATCGTCCCTATTTGTATACTCTCACCCTCGACGCAAAAGTTTACCTTCCCGCTATCATGATCGAATACTGCCTTGGCTGTGGCCAAGAACGGGCATCTTAAAATGATGGGGGGTATCGGTCATGGACTCAGGGATTTCTATGTCCATCACAATGAAGTCCACGGGGAATTTGAGGCCCTGAATCGTGACGACAACGTCCTTCAGCAACCCCGTCGACCTCTTGACAGAATGATCAACATACTGAAGGACCGTCCTGCTCCGTCGTAGAGGGCCTAACTCGAAGCAATTGATAGGGCTGCCGAAAGCAGGTTGATCAAAGAACCACTGTCTAATAGAGTGCGTTCGAACATGTGCTCGTGAATATGGCATCTAACAAACGGGGCTCCTGCATCTGGCCTCTTGGCTGGCAGACTCTCTTTCAGAGATCACTCGGATCCAGGACCACAATTAGGAGGAAGAGGCGGAACCATTAGTTAGAGATACATGTGCTCACTCGCGCCACATGCTTTGCTATTTCGTGGGGCTAAACTATAACACACGTATATACTATAAGGCCCCAACTGCCATTTTCATACAAATTTCAACACATGTCATAAAAAGCATGCATGGGGGTATAACTGTAATTAATGAAACTATAATTTCAAAATGTAACAGAGAAAAATCCTGTGCACTGACTGCAATTAACCCACTACTACACGTGACGATGCGCGTGAGGATACACAAACAAGACTGAAATGTAAATATAGGAAAATGCAAGGACTAATATGCAAAATGGTCCACAACGTAACTTTTATTTCACAGATTAAACTATAAAAGGAAATACATGCAGGGGAAACAGAGTAAAATACCCAACTTCTCGTGCGTCGCGCGTGGGGGAGGGGACAAGTGTCGCGCTCTGACTGGATGGCAACGTGCGGCTCTGGCGATGACAGCCGGCGAATCCAACGGCGGTCCTGAGGGTGCGAATGTGGGCGTACCGAGGCCGTTAGATGCCAGATCTAACGTCCTGACAAGGATAGGCACTGGACGGCTGGTAACGAATGTAGGCGACGGGCGTGATCCATCGACTGAGAAGGATGCTAGACGAATTCCGCCTGGGTGAAGTTCATCAGAGAACCAGTGGTGTTCTGGCGCTCCGATGAACGATCGGACTATGGTGGTCGACTCGCAAGGCTCCTTCGTGTCGGGTGGATGGGTCTGATCAGTCCTCACTGTTCGGATCTTCTGGAAGGTAGACGTGACCTGGGCTAGCTCCGGCGAAGCTGTATGAAGGCGAAGTGGGGGCAAATCCATGCGTGAGAAGACTAGCGTGGTAAAGCTCCAACTTGGAGGAGTACCCGGTCAAGGTTATTTGACTTGAAATAAAGGGAAGTGATCGTGGGTGGAGTCGGGGGTTTCCGGTGAACGAGGGAGGAAACTTAAAGCCTAATCTCAACTCGTACAGCCAAGGTTCTGGTGATCAGGATGCACAAGAAGGGTGACGGTGGTCGGATGAGTCAATCTGAACGGGTGGAGGGTAACGACGATGCTCCGACCAGCGGGTCGGAGCTGGCGGAGCGGCTGAAGGCGACAAATGAAAGATTGGGAAGATAAGGGAGATAGGAACGATGAAGGGTTTACTTGAGGGTTCTAACAAGATCCTGAGCTCAAGGGGATGAAGTCGAAGGGGGTCTTCACCTCGACCTTGCTGCGGAAGGTAGGGGAGGCTCGTCGTAGCGGAACTCCGACCACGAAGCTTGAGCGCCAGTGATAGCGGCTCTCGCCGATCACCAAGATGCTCCTCCGGTTGCTGTCACCAAGGGCAAGAGGTCTAGGATCTCAAGAGAGTATGCGACACGAGCTACTGCTCTAGGGAATGGAATGAAGAATTTATAGGCCTTCTCAGGTGCTTGGAGAGAATCGGATGGAGCACGCAATCTAAAGATGATCCGCGACTCCCTAGGGTTCTGCGAGGATCGCTGATCCATGTAGAAGAAGCGAGCGGTGAAATCAGGGCAAGAACGAGCCAGATCTGAGTGGGATAATTGGGATAAAATGAAGCAAAACTCGGATCCAGTGCTGGAGGGTTGGGGAGGGCATGTTGACCGGAGTCAACATTCCTCCTGGACCAATCAGAAATTAACAGGATCGAAAATATTTGTAAAATAAATTAAAAATAGAAAATGATTTCAAAATAAAAAATATTCAAAATTAAAAATATTCCTTATTTTCCAAACTATTTTCCGTGATTTTTAATTATTTTTATGAAAATAAATTATGGTATGTACATTATATTACATTATCTACATTTATAAAATACCTAGGCATTTTATTTGATTATTTTTTTCTTATTTTTGTAGAAATACCACAATTTTATATTTTATTTATTTAACGCATAAATTTTGGAGTATAAAATAATTTTTATCTTATTTTTATTTTTATGTAAAAATGTAAAATAAATTGGTATATGATATATATATATATGTATTATGTACAAGGTGGGAGAGAATTTATTTTATTTTTATTTTTCTAATTTTTATTTTATTTTTATAAATATATACAAGGGAGTGAAAACACATTTTTATTTTATTTTTGTGAAAATAAAAAATATATATACATAGAGAAAGGAATGTGTATAGGGTAGAGTGGCCCTATCTCTCTCTACTTATTTTATTTGGCGATCAGGTCTAGTCTGGACCCTCTCTTGGTTTCAGGTCACTCAATATTTATTCTAAATATTTTCCTCTTTTTCTTTTATTCTTTATTCTTTTATTTTTGCACAAATACATGCTAATTATTAGTTATTAACAAATGCATGCTTATTAGTAACTTATTGCATCTACAACTATATACATGGTGTTTTGCCAAGATATTTAGCTAAAATAAAAGAATAAAGAGTCATGAATGGGGATTCATCAGTACGCACAGGGGTATAACTGCAAATAATGAAACTATAAATTCAAAACATAACAGAGAATAAGTACAAGACAAGAACTGCAATTAACCCACAAATACATGTGACGAAGCACGCGATGCTACACAAGAAGGACTGGAAAGTAAATAAAGAAAATTGCAGGTGTGAAAGTGCAAATTACCCTACTATATATTTTTTATTTTACAGACTAAATAATAAAAGAAATAAATGTAGGGGTATCTGAGCAAACTACCCAAGCAGCTCGTGCGTTGCGTGTGGGGGTTGCAGGTGGCAGGCTCTGAGTAGAGGTGAGGCATGTGACTCTGATGCTGGTAGCTGCCTGATCCAACGGTGGGCAAAGAATTGCGAACGTGGGCGTACGGGGACCGTTAGATGTCAGATCTAATGGCCTGACAACTGCAGGATCTGAATGACTGTAATGGCATATGGCAGAGGGGCATGATCCAATGGCGAGGAGATGCACTGGAAGAACTCCACCTGGGCGCAGTTCACCAGAGCACCGGCGGTGATCCAGCACTCCGATGAACGATCGAACGACAACGAATGACGCGTGAGGCTCCTCCACATCGGGTGAACGGGTCGGATGGGCTAGCTGACGGTCAAATCTCCAGGAAGGTACTGGGACATGGGCGAGCTCCGACGAAGTGGGTCAAAGGTGATATGAGGGGTCTCCACGCGAACCAAGACCTGCGAGGTAAAGCTCTAACTTGGAGCAAGTCTCCGGTCAATGTTATTTGACAGAAAACAAAGAGAAGCGGCGGTGAATGGGCGGGAGGTCTCCGGCCCACGTGAGGGTCATGACCTATGGCCTAATCATGGTTACTCGAGCTAAGATTCGGATGATCAAATTGTGGAAGAGGATGTGCGATGAGTCGGTGTGTCGATTGAAACAAGTAGGAGTGGCTGACGAAGCTCCGACTGGCTGGTCGGAGCTGTCGGAGGTGCGTCGGAAGTGAAAACTAAGGATTGAACCGATAAGGGAGCTGAGGACTCTGAAATGGATACCTGAAGGTCCTAAATGAATCTTGAGCTCCAGGGGGTGCTGTCGAAGGGGGTCATTGCCTCAACCTCATTGCCGAAGGCGGGGGAGGCTCATCACGGCAGTGCTCCGGCCAAGAGTCTCGAGCGTCGGCTGCAGCGGTCTTCTCTGATCACCAAGGGCCCAATCCGATTGCTGTCACCAAGGGGAAGGGTTCTAGGGTAGTAGGGAAGTGTGCGACGCGAGCTACCGACCTGGGGAATCGAATGAAGTATTTATAGGAAGTCCCAGGTGGTCGGAACAATGGAGCGAGGGCGCACAATCCGAGGATGATCCGCAGCTTCTTAGGGATCCGCGAGGATCATTGATCCACTGGGGAGAAGCGGACGTCGCCATCGGGGCATGAGTGAGCAGGATCCGATCGAGAAAAATGGGAGAAGACCGGGAGTAAATCGGATCCACGCGCAAGAGGGTCCGGAGGGGTAGTTGACCGGGGTCAACATCCCTCCTTGACCAATCAGAAAATAACTTGGTCAAAAAGATTGGCAAAATAAATTAAAAATAGAAAATGATTCTAAATTAAAAAATGTTCAACATGAAAAGTATTTACTATTTTTCAAACTATTTTTCTGTGATTTTTATTTATTTTTATAAAAAAATTATGGTATATACATTATATTATATTATGTACAATATAAAATATACCTATGTACTTTATATAATTATTTTATTTTCTTATTTTTGCCACCTTAATTTTACATTTTATTTTTTTTCAACATATTATTTGGAGTATAAAAAATTTTTATTTTATTTTATTGGTTATTTACAAGTATAAAATATTTAGGTGTATGGTACATATATACATGTGTTATGTACATGGTTATGGAGAGAGAATTCTATTTTTATTCTTCTAATTTTTGTTTTATTTTTAGAAATACATACAAGGCATTAAAAATGCATTATTATTTTTATTTTTATTAAAAAAAATAAAATATATACATATGAAGGGGTATGTACAAGGAAGAGTAGCCCTATCTCTCTCTACTTATTTTATTTGAAGATCAGGTCCATTTTGGACCCTCTCTTGGGTTCAGTTCACTCAATATTTATTCTAAATATTTCCTTCCTTTTCTTTTATTCTTTATTCTTTTATTTTTGCACAAATATATGATAATTATTAATTATTAACAAATTCATGCTTATTGATAATTTATTGTATTTGCAACTATATGCATGATGTTTTGCCAAGATAAGTAGCTAAAATAAAAGAATAAAGAGTGATGAATGAGTATTCATCATCTGTACATCTCTTCACGAATTCATCTGAATCCTTGAAGAGAGTAGGTCACCATAGGCCAGATTGGGGAACTTTTTATGCCGTTCTCCTCCCAGAGTGATGTCCTCCTGCCTCCAGCTTGTGGCAGTAGGTGAGGATGCTATGGTACTCCTCCTAAAGAATGTACCGTCTCTAGATGCTATCCCCTCACTCATGATAAATAATGGGATCCTCCCAATGGTAGAACTTGGACTTCGCTAAGAAGGTCTCAAGTCGTTGCCTGGGCCAACCTTGTGGAACTTTCTTGTCAACAAGATAGTTCACAATGTCGACATACCACGGGAGCGAGGCGATAGCAAGGATCACCTCATCTGAGAAGGTCTCAGATATAATCAATCTGCCCAGAATCCTCAAAATGCTCTAATCGGGAGAGATGATCCGCCACCACATTCTTCACTACAGGCTTATCCTTAATCTCAATATCAAACTCCTGGAGTAGAAGGATCCATCTAATCAGTCTCGCTTTGTCATCCTTCTTTGTCATGAGGTACCTGATGGAAGTATGATGAGTAAAGATAGTCACTCTAGATCCAATGATATACAACTGAACTTATCTAGGGAAAAGACTACGACTAGCATCTCCTTCTCAGTGACGGTGTAGTTCCGTTGTGCGACATCCCAATGTACGGCTAGCGTAGTGAATGACAAATGACACCTCATCCCTCCTTTATCCTAGCACGACTCCTATGGTAAAATCGGAGGCATCTGTCATGATCTCGAATGGGAGAGACCAATCAGGCGACTGGAGGACAAGAGCCTCAACAACGAGACTCTTGAGAGTCTCAAATGATGTAAGACACTTACCATCCACAATGAACTCGGTGTCCTTGGTCAGGAAATCAGTCTACGGTTGGGCAATCCTACTGAAATCATTAATGAAGTATCGGTAGAAACCGGCGTACCCCAGAAAAGGCCGTAACTGTCGCAAGTTGGACGACAGATTGAGTTTTCTAATGATATCCACCTTGGCCGGATCAACCTCCATGCCCCTATTGGAGATGATATGACCAAGCACCGTCCCTTGAGTCACCATAAAGTGACTCTTCTCCCAAGATAACACAAGATGGACCTCGATGCAACACTGAAGGATGCAGTCTAGGCAGTTAAGACAAGCGTCAAACTCATCGCCATAGACCGAAAATTCGTCCATGAAGATCTATAAGAAATCACCCACCTTGTCCTAAAAGATGGACAACATGTACCTTTGCAATGTCGTTGGGGCATTACACAAACCAAAGGGCATCCGTCTGAAAGCATATATCCCAATGGAAAAGGTGAATGTGATCTTGTCCTGGTCTTCTGGCTCAATGGCCACCTGATTGTAACCGGAGTACCCGTTAAGAAAGCAATAGTGTCTCTTCCCGGCTAGCCTCTCATAATCTGATCAATAAAAGGTAGCGGGAAATGATCCTTCTTTGTGGCCTGATTCGATCGTTTATAGTCCACACAGACCATCCAAGAAGTGGGTACCGGGTAGCGATCTCCTCTCCAGACTCACTCACAACTGTAGTGATGCCCGTCTTCTTGAGCACTACATGTAATGGACAAACCCACTTGGAGTCAGAGATGGAGTAGATAAAATCAGCGCTCTACCATTTCGAGATTTCCTTCATGACAACCTCTCGAAGGTTCGGGTTCAGCCGCCACTAGAACTCACACGATGGCTTAGCATCCTCTTCAAGATAGATATGATGGGAGCACATGGCCGGACTTATCCCTTGGAAATCAGCTATGCTCCATCCTATCGCCTTGCAGTTCTTTTCAAGAACCTCCATCAAACCAAATTCTTGCTCTCCACTCAAATACGCTAAGATAATGCTTGGGTGCATCTCATGCTCGCCCGTAAGGAACCTATACTTCAGTGACTGTGGCAAGGGCTTCCGCACTGGATAACTGGGATCTGGCAGATCTGGTCTCTGAAAGGTCTGAGTGAATGCAACCAAATCCGCATGGGAGAACTCTCACTGAACCTGAAAATCTGGTGAAGACTGCTTTGCTGGTATGTCTGTACTTTGAATGGGATCAATATCCAGCATAACTGCTGGCTCTATAGGAATCAGACATGGAATAAACTCATCAAACTCTTCCCAATCAATATCTGACTCTGAGGGATCTGAATCTGAAGAAAAATTGACTGCCTCGCTATCAAGAACACGATCTGCTAGCTCAAATGTGTCCTCTGCTAGGAATGCGCTCTCTACGCTCTCCTCTACTAGAATTTGTGCATCAGCTGAATCTGAAGGTGAGAGGATGGCTCGTGCAATGGGGTCTGACGAAGCTGCTTCATCATCTATGATAAAAAATCACACTCGTGGTGTATGTCTCTCTCTACCTCTATCATCTGCTCTGAATCTGTGAGCGGCTCTGAGCAAGCTGAATCTCGCGCTCTCGTCTCATCGATCGTCTCTATTTGTATACTCTCACCATCGACGTGAAAGTATACCTTCCCACTATCATGACCAGACATTGCCTTGGCTGTGGCCAAGAACGTATGTCCTAAAATAATCGGGGTATCGGTCACAGACTCATGGATCTCCATGTCCAACACAACGAAGTCTATGGGGAATTTCAGGCCCTGAATTGTGATGACCACGTCCTTCAGTAACCCCTTCGGCCTCTTGACAAATCGATCAGCAAACTGAAGGACCGTGCTGCTCTGTCAAAGAGGGCCAAACTCAAAGTGGTCGAGTAAGGTTGACGGAAGAAGGTTGATAGAAGAGCCGATGTCTAATAGTGTCCGATAAAACCTCTGCTCATGTATGTGGCATCTGACATAGGGAGCTCCTGCATCTGGCCTCTTGGTTGGCAGACGGTTCTTGATAGCGAAGCAGGTGGCACGAGTGAGCACATGGATCTCTGAGTGGTGGGTCCTCCTCTTTCTGCGAATAGTAGTCCTCTCTTTAAGGTTCCTTTGGAAGAGGGGGATGTTATCCAAGTCATCCTGTAGAGTTAGCTGCATCTAAAATCTCTCCATCATCTGTTGACTGAACTCTAGCTGCTGTGATTTTTTTGGATTTTCATTTTTGGTCCCCTTAGACAAGTGGAGTGCTTGGGGAAAGGGGATGGCTGGGCCCTCCTCAGATGGAGGGCTTGGATGGGGTCGCTGCTGCTGTGTCAAAGTGGAATCCATACAAACATCTCCATGCATCACAAATGGACTCACAAATAAAGAACCCTTTCCTTTATTATCAAAATAGTTCTGAGATACATAAACAGATGGAAATGCAACAGGAATGGAATTGGTGGCATTAGTACCACCCTCGGCATCTGGACTTACGGCATCAGTACCACACTCTAGCTCAGCATCATCTTTGGTGTCCTCCGCACCACCTCCTGAATCTGGTGAAGTGACGGCCTCAGTATCGTCAGCTGGGTCTACACCCTTAGTGGCGTCAGCACCACCGTCATCATCATCATCATCACGAGCGGCATCAGCACTGCTCTCCTCCTCATCTGGCGCTCCTGAATCCTCACGTGGTGGTCGCTCAGATGAGGCACCGTTGGCTAGCATCCTACCGCTTCTAAGTGTAACAAAGTCAGCATCAAAATGGTATGCAGAAATATCACCAAGTAAATCACTAAGAGTGGTAACCTCTGTAAACTCTACCTGCTGATTTCCTCTTCAGGTTGTTCGGATTCGGCTCGATGTGTGTAGGTATGGCGGCCTTGATTGTCACTATATCCCTCATCTTCTGTCTGAACTCATCCGTCTCCCGTCTGAAAGTAGCCTGCTGCTCGGAAACAAGACGGGCTAGATCCTCAAGAGCTGGGTTCTCATAGGCTGGCCCATGAGAACCAGACGGGTGGCCTCTCTGAGGTGAGGCTGGTGTTGCTGATGAGAGGGATATTGGGGATGATATTGATGCTGCCTCCATGACTGTCCTTGCTAATAGGGACGAGGACCTGGCTGCTTGTAGTGTGGCCACAAATGTGGCTTTGGGAACTGGGGCTGCTACTGCTGGCTGAACTGGCCACCCTGAACTAGAGGCTGCTTCTGGGAAGAGGCACCTTCGATCGTCCAACAGAATCCGGGATGGTCTCATCGGATCCCAGGGTGAGGTCAGTCATACCAAATCCCATTAACATCCATCAACGGCTCCTGCTCGTAAGTGGATGGGGGGAGAACTGCCAGGGGCTGATCCAGCTGGTAGACCACCATCTAAGTGTCCTGAGATGGTGGTGGATGGTAGTACTGCTGCTGCTAGAATGAATCCACCTGAATATGGTGAACCTGTCTGGGCTGGCTAGAGTGCTGGGGCGAGCTGCTGCTGCCTCTGGGATCTGCCTGTGACCTGAGACGGGGCTGAGAAACCGTCTGTGCCTCTTGGAGACACATGATATGGGTCTTCAGGCCACTTAGCGTCGGTACCATCTGGTCAATCTGAGACATTCCCTGGCACAACTTCTTCTCAATCTACTCGATCCGGTCCAACGTCTCGCTGATAATCCCCATATCAGCGGCCATCGACTCTGCCTGTGCTGCGGCTGTTGATGATGTAGAAGGACCAGTATCAACCCGTTCTATCCTCTGATAAGACACAGCATGTGGTTGGGGCTTCCCCTGTGCATATAATCGGGTCTGGGACATCACCGTACAGTTCTCTACCATCTCCTCACAGATGGCCCAGACCTGATTCTCATCTTTGGCAAAATATGAGCCTCCACAGGATGCATTCACTAGCCCCTGCAGCTCTGGTGTAATTCCGCAGAAGAAACGCTGGACAAGGTTGGGCTTGGATATATCATGGTGAGGGCACCAGTCTGTGAGCTCCCTAAATCTGTCCCATGCCTCATGAAATTGCTCATTGGGGAGCATGGAGAAATTGTTGATTAGGCCTCTGGCTGCATTCGCCAACTATGTGGGTAGTACTTGTTCAAGTACTCGTTCCAGAGTTGTTCCCAAGAGGTGACGAATCTCCCTAGGTGCTTCCGCTAGTTGGCTGCTCTCTCTATGAGGGAGAATGGAAAGGCCATCATCCTGATGGTGTCTTCTTCCACAAGGTGATCGTGGACAGTACTGCAGATCATCTCGAACTCCTGGAGATGCAGGTGTGGCTCCTCTGTTGCGAGTCCGTGGAAGCGGGGTAGAAGCTGGATCATCTGAGGTGGGAGCTTGAAATCTCCCAAAATGGCTGGCAACACTATCCATCTATGGGTCAAAGTTGCACTAGGATTGTGCAACTCCCTTATCGGTCATGCAGGTGTTGCTGGTTGTGCGGGCTCCTCAGGGTCTCCACCCTAAGGAATCTCTGGTCCTCTGCCACCACCAGCTCTGCGCTGCTCTCTATCGTCTGTCATATGCTCCATCTCTCGGTGCATGTCCACCATGAAATCTCCCTGGTCTCTGATTTGATGATGCATGGTCTCCAGAGAGGCTAACATGGTATTGTTGATGGCACCCTGATCAAGTACGTAAGTCTGTGTCCCACAGGGTCCATCGGTGTGCTCCTCACTGCTGGCCATGGTCTCTGCAAAGGCAAAAGACCCAAACTCAGGTGCCGATAGATCATTACCTATGTGCTGCGGTCTCTACTCGGGCACCTCATGATTGGTAGAAGGGTAGTCGAGGGGGAACATGGTGGAGTCAAACTCGGGTTCGGAGAGCGGGTCTCATCTCTCACGAACCAACTTAGATAAACGAGGTGGAGTGCTCGACAGCGGTGCAACCAGAGACTGCCTAAGGGATCTCCTGCCCATCATCTTGATGTAGCGAGTGAAGGCGGAAGAATGCAAACCCCCAATTCACCTACTCACGCAGAGCTGATGACCGTAAAGGCTCAGTCTTTTATCTTGTCAAATTTATTTGGTGATAAAACAATCTTTCATAGCGATTAAGTGAGCAGGTAGGAACCCAATGCTCCAAACAGACTGTCATGTATAAAAGGTCGATAGTCTGCCAAGACTTCGGGTATGGCTCTATCCTAGTGTGTGGGTCACTCTCTCGCTCATCAAACCATACAAAGAGGGGATTACTCTCCCAAGACAAATTTTTAAATGAGGTGTCTTTTAAGGATCAAGTGAATTTAGCAGTCCAAATTTTATTGTTTATATTTTTAATTTTTTTTCAAGCAAACAACGCCTAACGAATTTTTCGGTTCTCCTGATTATTTGAAGTCCAAAAACATGGGGAGAAAGGAAAAAGCTGATGCGTGATCAAACACGATGATGCATGCAGAGTAAGAAATGCGTACCTGACTCCAACTCTCTACATGCAGGATGATCCACACATAAATTAGAGACAAAATTAAAACTACCTAATATGATGCAAGAAGAAATAAGTCATAGACGAAGCACTTTCTACACACAAAGAACGGTAGCTAGACAATCAGACTATGTTAGGAGTACGATCATGGGAACCACTCGGTGCCCGCCACAACGGGTCCTGCCAGTGTTGTATGTGGTTCATCACGGCATGTGGACTCGAGCCTAATTAAATTAACTTTTTCTTGTGATTTAATTAAGAAGGTCCAATTAATCGATCTATAGATGCAGACAGATACTTAGGGTTGGGCCTTAATTAATTACGTCACAATCAAAGAAAATCCTAAGTTTAGGGGCCAAAACCTTCGAAAATCAGATAGACAGTAAAAAGCACTATAAAACAAATCCGGCGAAAATCCGCGGTGAGGTCGCCGGAGGACACTGGTGCTCGACAAAACAGACCCCGAAACAATCACCAAGTCTGGGTCCAGACAGTCCGTATTGTACTATTATAATAATAATATGCAGAAAGTAAATCTTGTTTAAACTACACTATAGCTCCCAAACTTATGCTCCTCCTTTCCTATGCTCTCCTGTGGCTCGATGCAGAAACGAGCCGCCTCCAAGTCACGCAGGTGCCTCAGCTCTCCGAAGATCGTCACCCTCGCTCATCGAGCCCTCGCAAGAAAGACAGAACATAAATGGTGTCAGTCCGCAGTTATTTAAAAATGTATCAGATATAGCAGGAAATCATACAAGGCAACTCACTACTAAGCGGTGCTCCCAGGCAACGACACCATTCTCATGAGCGGACCGAGCGACTAAGGTAAAATGGTACCAAAGGTCGTTGTGACCTCAACTACTCGGATCTGACTCAACAAGAAAAAGAAGACCACCAAAAAAATCAATCAATCAAGCAAAGATAGCGGCCTCACTAATTTATTTTACCTAGTATGGCTACCAGGGTCGAACACAAGGTGCACGTAATGCTAACGCTACGAAGTAGTCGAGAATCCCCAAAAGATCAAAATTGGTGGTTTTTAATATTTCAATTTTTTCGTAATTTTTGATATAAGGAAAAAGGATAAAAGAACCAAAAAAATCACAATTCAACCATTATTTAAAGCACAAAAAACACTCAGAAAATTCAAATAAAAATATTTTTGGGTTTTTAAAATATGAAAATGTTTTTGTTAATTTTTCTCGATTTTTTCAAGTTTTAATTAATTTTCTAAAAATCAAACAAGGCCAAAAATCATAAACAATGTACAACCATAATCTAAAGGCAATTTAATATTGCATAAAATGTTATGAAATTCATGCATCAATTTTATGACAAACTAGAAATAAAAACCAAACTAGAACAATTGAAAATACATTTTTTTTATATTTTTATGAATTTTTACTGATTTTTCTAAGTTTTTTACTCTTCTTAAATTTTTATGGTTTTTATAAGATGAAATGCAATAAAAATTAGGTAGTAATTAAAACAACACAAAATAAGCAGATAAGAATTTTTTTGAATTTTTTACGGGTTTTTATGTTTTTAATTGAATTTTGAAAATAGACAAAGGCAATTTTCGTGGTTTTTGAATTTTTAGAAAATGCTAAATGAAAAATAAAACCAAAATTTCTCAGAAATTCCTACACCATAACAGGAGCCATGCGTAAAAATCTCGTGATTTTTGGACAATATTTTCTCTTTATTAAAGCAAAAATCAAATAGCTCAACATAGGGACCTATATGTAATTATTGAAATGTTATCAGCCAAACAGTAACACATGGAAATAGTTTAGGGCTCAATCTACAAAACAACCACA
This sequence comes from Ottelia alismoides, assembly GCA_037367405.1. Lineage (NCBI taxonomy): Eukaryota > Viridiplantae > Streptophyta > Magnoliopsida > Alismatales > Hydrocharitaceae > Ottelia > Ottelia alismoides. The sequence continues at coordinate 144,920 of JAZKJV010006292.1, forward strand.
TCCGCACGTGTACGGCCCGTGAACCAGGAACTCAGGGGTATAAATGTAAATCCAATTTATAAAGATTCATTCACTAACAAGCATGAAATCCAGGACGAAACATGCAAATAACCCAGAGGTCACGTGGCTGATCACGTGCTACATAAATAGAGGGACTAGAATGCAAATAATAGAAGCATAAGATCGTAGATGCAGAAGATCCAAACTAAAAACAACTTCGAAAAATATTTACAGGACTAGGAAATAAATGCAAAAAAGATAACATGGCCTAAGTGCAAATACTCATCTTATTAGCGATCCAACGACTGGACAGATCCAGTTATGATCGGACGGTTGGGCGTAGGTGATACCAGTTCGGCGATGGATGGCTAACAGTTGATCCTCAAATGGATCGGACGATCAAGGACTCCCTGAGGATGAACGATCACGATCATAACTGGAGGGAGCCTAGATCCGACGATGGAGACGCCTCCTAAAAGAACGGTGAAGAACTCACCTCTGCCGAGCTTCGACCAGCTGCTACGTGCGGCTGAGATGTCCACCGGGGCTTCTCAGGTGGGGGAAATGATGCTGGCGCCTGTCCACAGCGATGACGTTGCTCCGATGAGGTAAGGACCGTCGGGAACAGCCCAGCGACGCTATGATCCTGGAGCTGTTGTGATCTGATATTCAAACCTCCATATTAGATCCCTTGAGCTCTACCCCTGCACAGAAAGGCTACTGGATCGAGGGCAAAGTGCCTCGACTCGTTAGTGCGTGGAATGGGTAGTCGACGAAGCAATGCATGGTACTCCGGTGAAGCGACAACGGAGGAGGGCCTGGTTGCTCGTTCCTGGGCGAACGAGATGAATGGTTGGGCGTAGAAGGTGTAGAGAAGCTCGACGATGGTGATAGGATTATCGGTTGGCGATTGGATGATTTGATCATGGTGAATGGGTGGATGAACGAAAGTCGACCCAAATGCGAAAATCTAGAATCAATAGTAAACAAGAAGTAATCTAAGCTACCTGGTGAATGGAGTCATCTAGGCTGAAGGTCAGGGACCTCCGGGGGTCTTTGCCTCAATTGTTCGACAGGTCCAGAGGTTGGGCTCTCCTCACAGCGGAGCACGGCGTTGAGTGCGTCGGACCAAAGGCTTCCGAGCTCGAATCCTCTCTACAACGGCCTCTATCGCACGCTCTCACTCGTGGGTTGAGGTGGAGGTCACTGGATACGAGAGAGCGACCAAAGATGAAGAAGAAGAAGGTGCAGCTCCAGGAGAATTTATACTCTGTAGGGTCCGAGAAATGTGGAGCTTGAGCACGCGAACCGAGGGACGGATCCCTAGAGGATTCATCATGCGTGGGTCACGGATCGTCCCTCGATAATCAGAGTAGCTGAGTAATAAGGATGATCATCGGATCCGTTCAGGAAAATTAGGAGACAGTTGAGTAGAAACTGGATCCGGGCGAAGAAAGGTTGGGGGGGAGGGGGGGTGGGGCAGTTGACCATGGTCAACATTCCACCTTAAACCAATAAGAAAAAAGATACATAAAAATAATTGAAAATTCAATTAAAAATAACAAATGATTTTATTTTAAAAAGTTTATATAATAAAATATTTTTTATTTTTTAAACTATTTTTCTTTGATTTTTATTTATTTTAATGAGAAATAAATTATGATATATACATTATAGTATATTATGTATAAGTATAAAATGCCTATTTATTTTATACAATTATTTTTATTTTCTTATTTTTGTATAAATACCCCAATTTTATATTTTATTTATTTACAACATAATATTTTGAGTATAGAATAAATTTTATTTTATTTTTATTAGTTATTGACAAGTGTGAAATAAATAGGTATATGATACATATATACATGTATTATGTACAAGGTTATATAGAGAAACTTTTATTTTTATTTTTATTTTATTTTTCTAATTTTGTTTTATTTTAGAAGTATATACAAAGGAATAAAAATACCTTTTTTATTTTTAGAAAAATAAATTGTATACATAAGTGATAAATATATACAAGGTAGAGTGGCCCTATCTCTCTCTACTTATCTTAATTGGCGATCAGGCCCATATTGGGCCCTTTCTTGGGTTCAGGTCACTCAATAGTTATTCTAAATACTTCCTTCTTTTTCTTTTATTCTTTATTCTTTTATTTTTGCATAAACACTTGCTAATTATAGAATATTAACAAATGCATGCTTATTGGTAATTTATTGTAGTTACAGCTATATACATGATGCTTTGTCAAGATATTTAGCTAAAATAAAAGAATAAAGAGTGATGAATGAGGATTCATCAATAACCAATACCTGTATCGTATGCTATCACGATACATGTGTACTTCCTCTGACTGGAGACAAATGTGTTACTATATGTTTAAGTATGTACATTAGGTAGACCATTAGGTTGATGACCTAATCAAGGTCTATAGACAGGCGAGCTGGTGTGCATACGAGAGCATATGAGTAATACCATCTCTCAAAGGGATCATCCATGTTCACTATTAAATCAGAAGACAAGATCTCACTTACGAAATATTGGGACCAACCAAATTCCATCGATAGTCGTCTTGCTTAGAAGCATGATAGGATTTGTAGATTGATATATGCTTTTGGAAATCATATCATTAATACCAACTTCCAACGATAATATGAGAAACTTAACGATAAAACACTGAAGAAGATCGTTCGAAAGTGATAAAAAAACTTCGAGTTTATTCTAGTGGTGACTTGATAAGTCAGTCTACCGACTTAACAAGTCAAATTGCATTGACCCACCTCAATTCAGCTAACAATTAACCCACAAATAGGTAATAAACCAATTAAGTGTGTGAGTTAAAATTTATTTTAACTCTACAAATAATGTGTATTGTGTAAATACACAGTGTTAAACTATAGAAAGCAAATATATAGGGTAGTATACAATTAATAATTGTTACTAATTAATAATAACAATTTTGAAGCTTTTTCTTGTTTTTCTTATTTTTATGTGTTCTTAATTATTTTTAGTTTTTATAGTTTTTTATTATTTTTAATTATTTTTATATATTTTTATTTTCAATTTACATTTTTCTTTTCAATTTCTGTAAATTTTTATTTTCTTTTTCATTTTACAAATAAAATGATTAGTAATGTATAATAATGTATATTCCAACATATATAATTATATGTTGTATATATAGACAATATAGCCATTTATTTTTAAATAATTTAAAATAGATTCAAAATATCAAAAAGTGATTTTTTTTATTTTTTTCTATTTTTAATTTTTATACATTTTTTCTAATTTTTATGGATTTTTAAAGTTTAAATTATATCAAAATAATGTATATAATAGATATCCAAGAGAGTTTCAGGTTTAATAAATATAAAAGTCCAAAAAAACTAAAAAGTATTTCCATATATAATAGATATATGAAGGAGAATTAACAAATTGAAATAACTATTTTTTGGATTTTTATAGATGTTTTGCTAATTTTTATAAGGATGGTAAGGTTTTATATTTTTATGTTTTGTGTTTTGTATTTTTTAGTAATTTTGGATATACGACAAAATATGGTATAATATAACTACTGTATTTTTTGGAATTTCCGATAAGGTTTTATAATTTTTATGGTTTTATATATCTAAACAATGAATGCATGCAAGCTTTTGTATTTTTAAAAATTAGGAAAAAAAGTTCAAATGCAAAATAAAATTATGCATGGATAAGCATGTTATCATGCATCTAACATGATTTTCCTAACATTTTTAGAGCAATAAAAATATTTCATATTCACAAAATACTATAAATAAAATTACACTACTAGCATGTACCTATTTGCAATTTATAAGAATTTAGCATCCATTTAATAATATATCTAGAAACATTAAGGCTATATAAGAAAATTTACAATGCCTTACGTGGCGCTACATGTGAGGCAGAAGGACCAATTAATGATTCTCCATTTCATCACCTTTATTATTCTATTTTGGCCTTTAAACCCTAGCTAAATGCATGAATGCCTCATTAATTTCTCAAATTAAACGTTCATTAATTTGTACAAAATACTATATAAAATACTATATGCTTATTATATTTATCGCAAAAATAAAAAGAAAAAGGAATGAAAATAAAAAAATAAACTCTCAAGGACATTGAAGTGAACCTATCCCTTGGGATCGAGTCATCGTGATGACTGAGTAGACAAGGATTTAAGTAGAGGGAGACATGGTGGCTAATTGTACAGAAAACACAGAATTGATCACTCTAGAAAATAGGCCAATAATTGCTTTTTTTGACATATTTTATTCTTTATTATTTACACCTCAAATAATGAAACTTTGTACATGAAATTTGTAGATAATAATATATAGAAAAATACAAAATTTCTTTCACTAAAAAATAATGTACAATGTACATTTTATACACAAAATGAAATTCCAAAATGCTAACTTCCCAAACCCATATCTCTCAAATAAAAATTCAAAATATATCAAAATCACGTATAGTTGTATATAACTTTTAATAAGCTATTTAATGAAGGTGGTTTCATATTTTTTGGAGTGAAGGTGTGAAAGTTAGGTTTTAGACCCCTATTGTATAATATACTATATTAAATATTCATTTTATTTATTCATTATCATTTTTATAATTGTATATTTTTATAATTTTTTAAAATATTATTTATAATATATTTAAATATTAAAATTAAAATAAAACCATAAAGAGAACATTAAAATAAAACATGTATAAATTACATAGATGAAATACATAGAACTATACCTATACAGTTAATAAACCTATTTATTTAAGTGTATATTTCATATAAGAAAAATATAATAAAAATACATTGAAGTGTATAAAAATAAGGTTGAATTTTATAAAATAACATTATAAAATAATAAAACCAAAATACTAACTAAAAATAAAATACATAAAACATAGAAGAATATACCCATGATAAACCCTTAAAAATTAACTTGTAAATAAAAACCTTTAAAAAATAAATAAAAATATGTATAAAATATTACAGAAAATTACAACGTTTTTTATTTTATAACCTGAAATTAATAAAATCAAATACTATTTATTATTCATTCTCAAAGGCATTTTTGCATTAGAATTTCCTTGTTGGTCCACGTGGACTAACCAAGCATGTTAAAATGTTGATCGCGGTCAACTGTCCGGCCTACGCTCTGACACCTGTCAAAGCTTCACGTAGGCACCACTTTGCCCTTTTCTCCACAACTCCAAACTCACTCATTACCCTTGAGACCGCCACCATTTTGTAGCCTCTTCATCTTAGATCCACGCCCATCCTTGTATCTCCACCTACCACTGCTCCATCTCATGCAATCGACCCTCAAAAAATCCCCAAAATTTTGCCTGTAAATAAACCCCATTTGCCCATTTTGACTTTTGATCCCTCTTCTTCGAGCTTAAGCCCCTCAGATCACTCCTATAAAATTCCCCATGGTGACAATGTGGTAGAGCTAATAATTTGCAACGAGGAGAGCAAGCGGAGGAGGTGATCGACCCTACCGCCAGAGTGCTACCGGTTGGTTCTGCTTCTGGCCTCTTTGGCTGGTTGAGTCCTATGTTCCTTCATTCTTAGTAATTCTTTACTTTGATTTTCATTTTGCATTATCAGTTTGTAGCAAAATCAATCGAATTGCGCTAAAATCGAAAAGCCCCAAATTCTTAGAGCTCAGACTCCATGTTAAAATCACTGTGATTCGACCTGACTCCCATTCCACCTCTCTCCGCGTCATGTTCTCCAGTGAATCCCCTCAGAACCCCCTTGAATCAAGACTCGATTTATGGAGTTGGAGCTCCCTCCGCTACCCTCGCCAGAGCTCCCTCTCAATTCAATATCCTTATTATTGAGCGTAAATCCTGGGTCGAGGAGATACCCCTCACACCCAGGAGTCTTTTGGTTGTGATTTGCAGGTATGACGAAACCCTCAGGACCTCAACGACCACCTGGAGTTGCTCCAGGTGGTTCAACCTCGCTAAAGCGCTCCGCTCCTTCTCGCCTCACCTAGACCCTACTGATGCACGTGAAGGATGCCTAGCAATCTGTTGGGCTCGTCATAGGAGAGAAAGAGCGCCGGAGATCGAAGGAACGAGAGATCAAATCTCGAAGGCAAGTTGTTCTTGAGTGTTCTTGCAATGAGATCCCCCCGTTGTTTGATAAAGAAATGCAGTTCAGATCTAATTTGAACTATTGATTTCCCGCGTAGGGGTACATGAAGAGAGCCACACGATCAACCACGTGGCAAGCCCTGGAAGGCTAGATCTTAAGCGTATAAGTGGGTAAATTGCATAGCCTCCCTGTACCTTTTTGTAATTATTTAGAAGTCTTGTAAATATTTTTAGTTAAAAATTTTTTGGACAAAATGCTTGTTGCCCCCTGAACTTTCTGTATATTGCAATTTAGTACTTGTTAGAGTCACGTGTAGGCTCATAATTTATCTTATAAATATTACATGGCATCCCTCTCGTATTTATGTAATTATCTATTAATATATGAAATTTAAATTTCAATGTTAAATTTTGTGTAAAATTACACTGAGTCCGTCACCTTTATTGAAATTTGCAATTATACTCCTACTAGGTTTATTATTTTTGTAATTCATTTTCTATTTATTAAAAATAGTTGTCGTACACCAAAAACTACCAAACAATGGGAGTAGGTACTTGGATGCATTCTTGATCATGATATAATTTTACATTTGCATTTTATGCCTCATTCCTATTTTCTAAAAAATGAAATAGTGTATGACCAATCTTTGTTCATCTTAAAAAAGCCAAAAAATATAAAATCACCATTAAAAATTACTGAAAGATATAGAAAGCTTATTTAGTACTATTAACTTATAGACCAAAAATCACAAAAAATGGAAAAAGAAAACTCTTAAAAATTAAAAAATCTCCAAAACCCTTGTAAAAATATATAAAATCCTCGAAAAATCTAAAAACAATGGTTTATATTTTGTAATTTTCTTTATATTATTATCTTTATAATAAAATTAATTTAGAGAAATTTTGAGAGTGTTTAATATTTTTCATCTTCATTTTAATTTCGAGCTATTATTTTATCCCTATTTTAGACTTTTTTGACTTTAAAATTATATAAAAACTAGTAAATTTCTCTAAAAAATTAAAAGCTATAAAAAAATAAGATCAAAAAATATTTAATTCTGCAAGTTTTGGTTATTTTTAGTACTATTTCTATCTATCTTTCCTATTACTGTAAATAATATAAAAATTGTCACATCGTATGTTTAATGTGTTAGACATCCTTTTCTGTTTGTCACTATATGCATTTTTGTTGAGTTATAATAAATTTTGATCCACATTGCATCTTTATTGCCTGACTTTTATTGTGGGTTGATTGTTGACGAACCAAGGTTTATTGAGCTGTCAACACTTCAACCGTGTCTCTACCTTATGTGAGGCATTTCTAGACCATTGATAAATCTAAGTTATCAAATGGCACTGTTGCCCGAGAACAACGGATTGTAGCACATTTTTGTATATATAGCTTTCCATTATTTATTCACATTTTTCTGCTATTTATTCTTTGATCATTATTTGACTATTCTAATAAAATTATCTTATTAATATTTCTTGTGAGTGACCGCTTGATGAGGGCTATCTCTTAGGAGGTGTGCGCACCCGAGGCGAGCAGAGGTCAACATTCCCTTTGTGAGCTGATCGGGAAAAAGCATGAGAGAAGAGCAAGGAAGGAGGAAAAGAGTAGTCGTTAGCATAGAATTTTCCATTTTTTAGTGAGAGAGAGAGATTTACTTTTTTTGCAAAATAATTTGCTATTAATTTTGACACTACTCTCTCCACCACACGAGGTCCAGTGCTTGGGTGTCTGTTCACCTAGGGGGCTCGTACTGGATTTTTCATGTTTTTACGCCTTTGTTTATTTTGTTTCTCATGATTTGAGCTTATTGCTTTTGTTTATATTTGTTTTCTAAGAGTGAGCCCTTAGATAGTAGTTTGATTGACTCGGTAGCTAGGTCTAAAACCCTAACAACATTGTATGCACTTATAGTCTATTTTACTTGGACATAGTCAAAAATTAATTACTAATTACCCAGAAATGGAACCACGAGCCGTTAGAGACCTCATACAACACTTATGGGACCCATTGTGGTGGGCACTAAGAGTCTCCAAGATTGGACACGAGGATCTATTTTTGAGTGATTAGCATTTGGTTCTTCCCAATAACAGCAGCTACTTTTAGAATGTTTTCTCACTTTTCCATACTACCATATAGTGTAAATGTTTCAATTCTACCTTGCATCCGTCATGGAGAGAGATGGGAAGCACTGTAAGTAATTCTATCTTTGCATGCACCGTTAGTAACTAAGGCAAGATTTCTACCTTAGTGATAACTTGCATGGATTTTCCATCCTCTCTCCCTTGTGTTTATATCACTCAGAACATAAATGAAAATACAAAAAAAAACTTTAGGTGATTTTCTCTGAAAAATACTCAAAAAATTGAAAACCTAAAAATTAAAAAAGGGACTGCTAAATAAACTTGACATTAATTAAAATTTGTAACGAACCATTCATTTCTTGGGGTTCATAAAGTACACATTGTTTTCACGTACACTCCAGACTGAGTGAGGCACGATCCGCTAAGGATAAGAGCCTAAATCTCCATTTGTGGTGCCTTGATTATCACCTTGGTTGGAGAAGTATTGACTCTTCTATCGTACGTGACATAGTAGGGCCTAGTCGAACACGGTGTTCCCTCCTTTTGTGGAGAATCCGACTTGGTCTTAATTACTAAGCTTAGGCCATGCTCTCATGGGTGTGTCTGTCTCATCGCTTTGCATCCGAGTAGGTCCTTGCATGCTTACGAGGGATTCCGTTGCGAGGGAGGTCTGAAATATTGATTTTACCTATTGGCTTCCTTTCTATTTCTTTGGCTGAGTGCTGAGAGGATGGAGGATCGAGGTTAAGTAATATCAAAGCTCATTGTGACCTCAATCATCCAATTGGACTGAACAAGAAGAATAAAGACCATAATTAAAATGATCAAGCATGAAAATCAATGTAGCAGTCTCTGCTATTTATTTAACCTGGTATAGTGACCAGGGTCGAACACAAGGAGCAGAAAAATGTATAAAGTAGTCGAGATCAACACACTAAATACAATTTTTATTTAATTTTGATTTTTTTCTAATTTTTATAATTTTTAAAATAGTAATAAATACGCAAAGGCAAAGGCACAAGGAAGCCTTCACAACTTTTATTTAGAATCAAAATGCTCAAACATCAAAAATAAAATGTTTTTATATATTTAAAATATGCCGACTTTTTGGTGATTTTATGGTATTTTATGATTTTTATAAATTTTTATAAAAATGAGGGAAACACAAAACAAGAAGGCAAGGTACAACCTGGACTGTAGGGCAAATTTAAAATGTCAAACATGCCCAAATGTCTTGGCCGTAATTTTTATGGTATAGTAGATAAAAAACTAATTACAACAATTGAAATCTCGTTTTTTGATTTTTGTAGAATTTTTAATAATTTTTATACGATTTTTGGTATTTTGTGATTTTAAGGCTTTTAAAAAAGATAAGGCCACAAAATACTAATGGAGTGAAAAAAACTAAAATAAACCACAAGAATTTTTATGGAATTTTTGAGACCATTTTTATATTTTTTGGTATTTTATAAAATAGACAGAAACATTTTTAGGTGTTTTTATTTTTATTTATAAAAGATCAAATAAAATAAAATGAACTCACGAAAATTACCAAAAATGTTCCATGTTAGCAGGAGCTAATGGTATTTTTTATCGAATTTTTGGAGTAGATTTAATAATTATTTGATTAAAAACAAGAGACATAGGTTGTAGGGACCTATTTGAAATTAACCTAAAGTTTCCATGTCAAACAGTAATGTATACAAAAATTCCATGTGTACGTGTGCAAAAAGTCAACAAATTAAACACACATGCTCAAATCACCATGCACAGGGGTATAAGTGTAAATATAGGAAATATTCATTCAAACCATAACAATCAAAAAGCAGAGGAAATTCTTGCAAAAACACCACAAAATTACGTAAGCGTGCACGTGTATCCAGACTCAAAGGACTAAAGTGCAAATACTAGAAATCTGAAGGACTAATATGCAAAAGGTCTGAACTACAACTTTATTTAACAGTCTAAATAATAAAGCATAAAAACTAGAGGGAAGCAAGTATAAAAAATCCTCGCAGGGAACTTGCGAAGCACGTGGGGGACATATGGAATCCTCTAGTGTGCGGTGGAACGTGCGGTAGTGATCTCCTATTGTGTCAGATCTGACCCCCCAGAGAATATCGGGGACGTGGGGTGAAGATGCGTCTGGCGCCAGATCCAATGGCCAAAAGGCTACACTAGTTGGCATCTAGCATCAGATCTGGCAGAGGTGGGCCAATCCAACTGTGTAGAAGGGATCTGGAAGAACAAGGCCCCAACAAGCTTCATCAGAGCCTGAGATGGTATCATCGATCCTGATGATCAATCGGAAGGGTCCGACATGGTCGTGGAAAGCATCCGCATCTAATGGATCGGTCTGATGGGGCAGATACTGGTCAGATGTGCGTGGCAAAGAAGAGGGACTTGGAGCTACACTGGCGGACCCTCTAGAGGCTGAACTGGAATCCCTGCACGTGCAAACACCTGCAAAGGCGAGCTTGACTCGAGGTGAAGCTCTGGTCGGGGTTATTTGAGCAAAAACAAAAAGAAGAGACGGTGGGGCGGGGTTCGATTTCCGACGAAGGTGGTAGAGGAGATCCGGGCCTTATTCTCGACCCGATGGTCGATCCTAAGGGTGATCAAGCTGCGGTGCAAGGTGGAACGTGCATAAAGGGTTCGATGGGAGCATATAGATGTGGATATCGGGGCTCCGATCAGCTGGTCAGAGCAAGTCAACGTGTGGTGGCGCTAGATGGGGTGAACAAATCGAATAGGAAAATGAATTGGAAATGAAGGGTACCTGGAGGAGGGAACATGTTCCTGATCTCCTGACGGAAGGGGTCGGCGAGGTAGTGGCCGCAACCAAGCTGTGGAAGGCCAGGAGGTTGAACGCGACAACGATCGCCGGACACGTAGCTGAGCTGCGTCTCCTAGCCACCAAACTCCTCTCCGAGGTGCTCCTCCGGTCGCTGTCACTCAACCCGAGGTCATTGGAGGTGGAAGAAGAGGTGAGGAACGATCTATGAAGCATTGGATGTGGAAGAGAGGCTTTATAGGATTCTTAGGAGGCTGGAAGACTCGGGTGAAGGCACGCAACCCAAGGAAGATCCGTGCCTTCTTAGGAATCCTCGAAGGTCTTGGATCCAATGAGAGGCCATGGAAGAAGAATAGGGGTGAGGGGTTGCATGACTCGACTGGGAAAATTGGGAGAAGTTGATCTGGTGAGGGGGCTCGGGTCGGGTCAAGACTGAAAGAGGGCGTTGACCCGGGTCAACAAAGTTACTTGGACCAATCGGAAAATATGAATTTACTAATACTTACAAATTCAACAAAAAAATAATTTGCTTTAAAATAAAAAGTGTATAAAATGATAAATGTTTATTTTTTGTCAAACTATTTTTCTGTGATTTTTATTTATTTTTATGAAAAATAAATTAATCTTTATATAGTATAATGTATATATACATGTATAATATAACTATGTATTTTGTAAAATTATTTTTATTTTATTATTTTTACACAAATAACCTGATTTTTATATTTTATTTATTTACAACATAATTTTTGGAGTATAAGAGAATTTATATTTTATTTTGATTATTCATTTACAGGTATATAATAAATAGAGAGTGAAGGATATATACATGTATTTTGTACAAGTAAGAGAAGATTTAATTTTAATTTTATTTTATTTTCATGATTTTTGTTTTATTTTTAGGACTATATACAAGGAGGTAAAAAGAAAATATTATTTTTATTTTATCCAAAAGTAATTTTTTACACACAAACACACATATATATGATGTATATAATATAGAGTAGTCCCTATCTCTCCATACTTATTTTATTTGGCGACCAGTTCAATGTTTGACCTTCTCTTAGGGTTCGACTCACTCTATATTTATTCTAAAGACCTCCTTCCATTTTATTTTAATTTATTATTTTATTTTTTCACAAATACATGCTAAATATATATAGTTAACATATGCATGCCAAATGCTAACTTATTGTGTTTACAATTATTCACATGATGCTTTGCCAAGATAAATAACTAAAATAAAAGAACAAAGGGTGAGAATAAGAGATTCATTAGCCCCTATACTTTACCTTTGTTAGTCCCTTAGAAAACACTTATTTAAAAAAGAAGTGAAAAGTGAAAGAAAAGAAAAAGAAGGAGAATCAAGGTTGATTATTAAACTTGTCTTCATTAAACTAGAGTATGGAGATCATTCAGACCTTTGGATTATTAGTTTGTCGGAAATTTATTTGGACCTAGGCATGAGACTCAACATCGTCTACGTTCCACCAATATATGGTCAAGACTCCTCAATAATCTAGATCAAAACTAGTCTACATACACAAACTCTAATGACCATGAATCTTTTCTTGTATGGTGTAGGTGATGTGTAGCTCCCCACCTCAGAAATGACGAAGAAACAACCCCCCTTAACAAAGTAACTCTATTACCCTAGTCCAGTAGCTCTTTCCTCGAGGAGCAGGGTATTCCCTTCTAAGATCAAGTTCAACCGGCTCAAGAAGAGGGGAAAGAAGAGAATGGACCATCACCAGTGTAGCCATGTATCCCTGGAGCCCAACCAGTATAGCTAAGTCTCCCGCTGCAATCTTTATGAGATGAGAATGGGTAACTTAAGCTTTGCTTTATTTGTCTATATACAATCCGCATGAATTTTATTTTCAATCAGGCCTGACCACTTTTTTGGAGTTTTTCTTTCTTTTGCACATTTTTTTCAATGTGCATATGTACAACATATCTACATGGTGCAACATATATACATAAGGACTCTTTCCTATTGAGCCAGTAGACTATCCCTCTTTTGAAGCTTTATTGCAACCCACAACTCCCATCTTTAGGCCTCAACACCACCAGATCAAGTTGAGGTGCAATTCCTTCCCTAAAGGAAGATGAGAAGTTCCGCCTAGAAGTACTACCCTCATATGCTACCCCAAGCCAAAGGAAACTGCCTACTCACCACCTCATCCGTAGAGAACTATATGTAATGTGCTGGTACAAGTGAAGTGATTGTCTGTGAGAGTCATGTGTGCGTTGTTAAGTGTTCTACTTGGGCTCATTAAGATGAGATGTGATCATAGCCTAGTGGACTCAAAGAATTAAGTCACCAATGGACCTGAAAAGTCTTAACTCCAAATCCTATAAGATTCCTCTTAGAATTATGTGGATTAAGGTCTTAAACATGCTCCATTTTCCAATTTAATTCCAATCTGGTTTAAGTGTCTACTATGATTCAAAGGAATATAAAAATTTTTACAAAAATCTTTTCATGTAAAGTTTTTGAAAATGTGCAAAATTTTTGAAACTGTTTGAATGTATGCATGAATGCAGAAGTTTTGCAAACTATTTACAAATACTTACACAAGGGTTTTTGCAAATTTTTATTTTTCAAACATTTTATAAAAATTGTGTACAATATACATAATTTTGATACCAAAATATTTACAAAGATTTCACACACAAAACATTTTTACAAACAATTGTATAAAAATATTTTTTATAAATTGTCATGTATGTGGAAGAAAGAACTTTATGTACAAGATATTTTTTTGAAATTTTTGCGATTGAAATGGTTCTAGGCATTTTATTTATTAACACACTCATAAAAAGTACGAGTTTTGGCTAGAGTATATATGTAATATAAATGAAACACCCTATACTTAGCTCGAACGAAGTCCTCAGAGTGAACAAAGAGCGATGAAAAAGACATAACTCGTGCTTAGTATGGAGAAGTGAAAAGAAATACTATACTATAATGGCAAATCAAACAATAGAATGAAGAGGGCTCGATGGTTCCCCCTATATTCAGTATGAAGTAATCCTAAGTATAGTAGACTGTACACAACGGGAAAACCGAGTGAAAGGATGTATAAGGTTGACCTCCCCTCAACTTAGGGTAAAATATCCCTAAGTATAGGCAGTAAAACAAAGGTAAATATACTCGACAGAATAATAAAAAATCTGAGAACTCCCCTATACTTAGGGTAAGGTACAATGATAGTATAGCATAATCACAATCTGCAGACGGGGTGCTAGAGTAAAGAATGATATGATATGGACATCTGGATCAATACAAGGCGGAAGATAGTGATAATACGGCACGAGATGCCACTAATGTGAGTCAAAGATCACATCTCATGCAAAATGAATGGGGTAATGTGAACGATCAGCAGCTCATGATGTAGATATGGTTTGAGGTGCTGATCAATCCATGATTCATCGCCTTTATTCTTTTATTTTAGCTTCATTGCCGTAGTCACATATCTATAAATACCGACTAATTTCACGTAATTACCATTTTGCACACATTTGTTAATTATGCATTTTTAACACTTTTTGTATTCAAAATTAAAGATTAAAGAATTGAAGAAAAGGAAAAAAAAATAAAGGATGTGTTTATGTAATAAATGCAGACTGATCCGAACCCAAGAGAAGGTTAAGAATTGACCAAGAGTAGGGGGAGATAGGGTCTTTCATCCACAAATCCAAAAATATTTCGTAAATATTTTTCTTGTATATTTGTATAAAAAATACATTATTTTATTTGTACATAATTTGACCTCAAATTAAATATTTTTGTAAACAAAAGTTGTAAATAAAAATGTGTTGTAAATAATAAAAATAATTGCAAAACAAAATAATGTACATATTGCAAATAATCACACTCAGAAAAAGCCACAATATGATCATTGAAATACCAAGTACGAGTCCATAAAAGCACAAATTGAACTAAACTCACATCCATTATACTCTAAATTAAATTATCTTTCAAATGGCTATGGTTTCATAATTTTTGGAGTTACGGTTAAAAAGTCAGTTTTCTGGGGTCTTTTGTCCGATTTTACAATTATTTATTGTACATATTTATTCATATTTATTTTATATAATGTAAATAATTGTACATAGTATTTTAATTAAAAATGAAATGAAAAATATAAATAAAAAATGTAAGAAAAATAGATATAAAAATTATTTCCTTATTTGTACAAGTGTATATTGTATTATATGTACATAATACTTGTATACAACTAATTTTCTTATATAAAAATCACCAAAAAATAAAATATTTAACATTAATTATTTAATTTATTTTAATTACGAAATTTATATTCAATGATTTGATTTATTTGATTTATTTGAATTAATAACCTACCATGTATATAAGATTTGATTTCATACCTTTAATAGCCACCATTAAGGTGGCTAATTAAATATTGGGAATTATTTAATTGGATTATTTTAATTAATTCCAAAATTTATTTTTAATTATATAATTTATTTATTTAATTAACCAATAAGAACTTTATTTTGTACACTCCTTCCTTTTTTTATTTTTCTCCTCTTTTTAGTGGGCTCCTCCTCATTCTTTCATTCTTTGATCAATCTTTGTTGGAGAGGAGCCCGATCTCCGAGAACCATATTTTTGAAGAAGGGTGCCCAGCCTTCGAGCCGTCCCGTGACAATACATCGGCTCTCGTCGAGGCCATCACGACGTATCTGATCCTGATGTGAGATCCAATTTTATTTCTCGTCTTATTTTCTTAGATAAATCGTAGGTATAATTTGTGCTCCCATTTGATTAGTCTTTAGACCTTGAAAATCACAAACATTCCATGACATGTTTTTCGATCCGACACCAATTTTTCATCTCATTTTCGTGTCCTTCCATTTTCATTTCTATCTCACACAACCACACACCTCCGATTACATAAGGTGGTCGGAGATTCGGATCCTGTCCTCGCTCTCTGTTAGATCTCCATCAATTCTTGTCCTCTTTTATTTATAAGTAAATAAAAATAATAATAAAAGGAAAATTAAAAAAATAAAAAAAATATTTTTTATTTCTATCTACGGTTCTGTTTCATAAAAAAGAAATAAATAAAAACATTTTATTTTTCTCATTTACAGTATAAAGAAAAAAACAAACAAAAAAAATAAAATTTAGCAGGTCGACCCCTGCCTCGACGCCCTGCGACCCGCCTACCAAACCTCTGCCCCCGTGCGCCGCCTCACGCGGAGGCGCTGGGCTCGCCGTCAACCTGCCACCACGTGGTGCATCCCAGCACCACCTGAGTCCTCCTCCTTTGAACTCGCGGCCCCGCATCAACCATTGGTGCCCCTCCCCCTATGCCACCCCAGCACACCGCGATCGCACACTCGTGCCCGGCGACGCAACCTCCTGCCGTCCGACACCTCTGCTACCGATGTTGATCGCCGTGAGAAGCCCCTATGCGGGACCGCGCCACCTGTGCGTGCTTGGCTCCGCCGCCCCACACGCGCCACCCCGATGCTGTCCCGTCGCTCGTCCGTCCAGCGTGTGGTGTGCATTCTTGCGCCTCCTGTCACTCTCCCCTGCCTCCTGTCGTGATCCTCCCCCGTACTACCGAGCTTCCGCTTCCTCGCCGCCCTCCATCCAATCCAACGGTAGCGGCGACCCCTTGTCCGTATTGGAAAAGAAACAAAGAAGGAAGCAACAAGAAACCCTAAGAGAGTCAATAAAGTATTTGGTAAAATGCACATTTTATCCTCTTATTATTTTGTGTTATTTCTTGAATGCAAAACTTTAATTATTTCCACTTTAGTCCCTGCATTCCAGACATAAAACTAGCATTTTCTCTTTGAGTGAAATAAATGTTTTTATTGGTCAGAAAATTCTTAAAAAAAAAGTATGTTCCTGCTATGCGTGTGAACATTGAATAAATTCTTTATATCATTTTTTAGACTTTTGATATATTTAAAAATTCAAAAAGAGTGACCTTTTGCCTACCTGGAATTAGAAAATTCATAACAATTTGAAAATTAGCCTAGAAATTCCCCAAAAATTTAGTAGGTGTGTTTTGTTGTCTTTTAATTTATATCAAATTTTTGTGCATTTATCATTTATAAAACTATAGAAAATTATGAAAAATGAAAAATCTTAAAAAAATTGTAGAAAACTCTAGAAAAATCAAAATATTCTGATTTCAGTCTTTGGCTCTAGATATTTAATTGCACTTTAGCTTAAAAATAATTTCCAGGAGCATTGGATACTTAAAGTATTTTTAAGTTGTAAAATACTCTTGGCTATGCACTATTTTCTACACTTTTCATTGTTTGATTTTTATAAAATCACAAAAATATCAGAAAAATTTAAGAAAATTACCAAAAATATTTGAAAACCTGTAAAATACAAAAACATTTTCTTTATAATTTTTGGAGTATTTCTGACTATTCTGAAAAATTTGAAAATAGTGGTATGTGTGTATATTTATTCCTTTGTTCTTGTTTTGAAAAAAAAAACTAAAAAATTCAGAACAACTAAAAAATAATTCTGAAAATTGACTACATAGTTTTTAAACCGTGCTCCTTTTGTTGGACCCTGGTTGCTATACTAGGTAAATAGAATAGAGAAACCGCTTACATTTACACTTTATTATTTGAATATTTTCTTAAGCGGTTAAAATACAATTTTTTTCTCGATTGACCGTGCTTGGTGATTTGGGTCACAACGATCATTGTTTATTTACATACTTAACCCGAGTTGCTAAGCATGTCATTAGAATGGTGCCGTTATCGGGGAGCACAGCTTTGCAGTCATTTTTCAATTTTATGATATTTATCTCTTTATATTATAACTGTTTTCTGACCTTCTCTTGTTTGCTGTTTGTGCGAGGAATCACTTGGAGTTTTCTTGGATTCTTTTTGGGAGAACATGCATAGGAGGAAGAGCAGAAGAAGGGAACAAGACACTCTTGATATTTTAGAGAACATTTCTTGAGATATTTGTAATACTTTAGAACTTTGGATTTGTGGACTTAGACACTTTATTCGGGGTCTGTTTCGCCTAGTGCTGGTGCACTTGGGGGACCTCACCATCGTTTTTCGAGTTCTTGATCTCACCATCATAACATGCTATTTGATTCTGCAGATTTAGCCCCTAGACGTAGGAATTTTGATTGATTGTAACGTAATATTCTAAGACCAAACACCTAATTACTTATCTGTTCCTATAGAATGTAATTGGACCTTTGCTAAAAATTAATTGAAAAGTTAGTTTAATTGAATTTGAGACCACATGCCGTGAGGAGTCACATACAACACTGGCAAGATCGTTGTGGCGGGCACCGAGTGACACCCAAGATGGGACTCCGAACTCGATTCAGTTAGCTAACTATTGTTCTTCACGATCAATAGAAGTTGCTCGTCTAAGGCCGATTTCCTCATGCATCATATAATTAGTTTACATTCGGTATTTAATTTGTGTGCGGATCATATTGCATGTAGAGTGCTGGAGTAAGTTACGCATTTCTATCCCTGCATGCATCATTGTGTTTGACCGTACATCGGCCTTTTTGACTTCCTCCCCCTGTTTTCGACTCAAATTAATTAAAGAGGAAATCAGAAAATTCGTTAGACATTGTTTGTTTCCGAAAAAAATCTAAAAAATGAAAGTAATAAAATATGGGACTGCTAAAGCAAACTTGACACTAAAACCAACTCATCTAAAAATATTTGTTTTGGGGAGAGTCACCCCCTCATTTTTTGGTTTGCTTGAGTGAGAGAGTGACCCGCACACTAGGATAGAGCCATACCTGAATTTTCGTCAGATTACTGGTCTTGAGGTTAGTCGTTCTCCAGTGAGGATATCTCTGGTACTTGGTAAAGTGGATCATGACGTCCTTAACAGAGAGAGTAACGGGTAGCTGATAAATGGTCTGCAACTTGTACTGGATGAGAAAGATCAAGATTTGGGATTGGGCCAGTCTCCTGGGAGCATCAGGTTCCTAACAACTCACTTTATTGCTCTGCAAGATTGATTTATCACCTAACTAAATTTGACAAGATAAATGCCCAATCCTTTATGATCACCAGCTCGTGTTGAGTAGGTGAATTGGGGGTTTGACTTCTCATCTTGTTGCTTTCCAAATCTCATCCGCACGCATGCACACATCACGATGATGGGTCGGAGGTCCCTTAGGCTGCCTTTGGTAGCACCTCTCTCCAGCACTCCGACTCATTATCTAGGGAGGTTTCGGAGAGCCCAGACCTGCTCTCCGAACCTGAGTTCGATTTCATCCTGTTCTCCCTTGATCACCCTTCTTTCAGTCCTGAGGTGCCTGAGCAGAGACCTGCACAGCTATTTGGTTCATTTGACGGTGTCTGAGTTGGGGTCTTTTGCCTTTGTAGAGACCAGAGAGATGGCCAGCGATGACAGATGAACCGATGGACAGCCACAGAGTTCAACTTTTGTTCTAGATCAGAGCACCATCAACAATACCTTGCTAGCCTCCCTAGAGACAATGCAGTGATAGATTCGGGATCAGGGAGCATTCATGGAAAAGGTTCGTCAGGAATTAATACACCCATTGTGGGAGGAGTAGGAGGACATCCAGAAGAACTGCAGGATCCATCCAAATCAGGTAGAACGATGAGGGAGTTGCACAACCCTTTGTGCAATCCTCGTACACTGTTGGATCTAGCTGCCAGCTATTCTGGGCAACTTCAAGCTTCCGCCCCAAACCATTCAGCTTTTTCCCAAGTTCCATGGGCTAGCCACCGAGGAGCTGCATCTTCACATGCAGGTGTTTTAGATGATCTGCAGTACTGTCCACAACTGATTTGTAGACGAGAACACCCTCATGATGATGGCATTCCCTTTCTCCCTGGTTTATAGAACAACCTACTGGTTGAAACATTTGGGGAGATACGTCACTTCATGGGAGCAACTCTAGACTACGTACTTGAACAAGTACTATCCCCTTGGACGGACTAATGCAGCACGAGCTTTGATTAACAACTTCTCCGTGATCCCTAATGAGCAGTTCCATGAGGCATGGGATCGATGACATGAGCTCATTGACTGGTGTCCACATCATGATATATCCAAGCCCAATATTGGACAGAGCTTCTTTTGTGGGATGACACCGGAGTTGTAGGGGCTTGTCAACGCTTCTTATGGGACCTCCTACTTCGCCAAAGATGAAGACAAGGTCTGGGATTTCTATGAAGAGATGGATGAAAACTATATAGTGATGTCCCAGACCAGGCTATACTCTCAGGGGAATCCCCAGCCTCAGGCCATGTCCTATCATAGGATAACAGGGGTTAATGCGGGTCCACCCATTTCTTCGTCAGCAACAACAGCAACACATGCAAAATCTTCAACAGATGACATGGGTATTATCAGCAAGAAGTTGGATCGCATAGAGATAATAGAGATGAAGTAGTGCCAGGGCATGACACAGATAGATCAATTGGCACAGACTCTTAGTGACCTGAAAACCCACATCCTGTGTCTCCAGGAGGCACATGTGGCTTCTCTGCCTCGTCCCAGGTCACGTGCTGATCCCAGTAGCAGCAGCTCTTCCCAGCCCTCTGCTCAGTATCGCCAGGTTCACCACATTCAGGCAAAGTTGGTTCAACAGTTGCAGCATCTTTACTCTCAGACACCACTATCTCCGAACACCCAGATGGAGGTGTATTAGCCGGATGAACCACTGGCATTTCTTCCCCCATCGCCTTACGACCAGGAGTCGTTGATAGAAGTAAACGGAATTTGGTATGATCGACAGCAACTCGGGATACGTTGGGATCGTCCTGGATTCAGGTGGTCCAATAGAGGTACCTCATCCTAGTAGCAGCCTTCAGCTCCAGGTGGACAAAGCAACCAACAACAGCAGCAACAGCCCCAGTACTTCCAGCCACAACAATACTACCAGTCGGGTCCTCGTCCCCAACATCAGGGACAACAGAACAACCTCAATAGTATTCTCAACCCCCTCTCATCAGTACCAACAGAGCCAGCCTCATTTCCAGTGAGGCAACTGTTGGACATGCGAGCCTACAATGAGCCATTATGTAATCTATGTTATTGAAAATATCATTCCCTGATATGAAATGAAGAATATCTAAAGAGCTAGATTGAGGACTCATAAGGCACCGTCAAATGATTATTAAGAGATGATCTCCAGCCTGAGGAGGACATGGAAATCCTCTCTCTGAATGCTGATATCTTACCGATCTCTTGATGCAGGTCCTCTACATTGGAATAAAGATTCGGGGGTGTTAGACAAGCTAGGTCAAAGAGTTGTCCTAACGAGATCGAGATAACCAAAGTTCTATGTCGTATACTGTCACGATATAGGCGCACATCCTCTAACTGGAGACAGATGTGTTACTATATGTCTAAGTATGTTCATTTGGCAGACCAATAGGTCTATGACCTATTCAAGGACTATACACCGGCGCACTGGTGTGGATACAAGGGCATATGAGTAATACAATCTCTCGAAGGAATCATACATGTTCATTTATTGAATCGGAAGATATGAGCTCACTCATGAGATATTGGGAAGAACCAAATTCCGTGTATGGTCGTCTCGTTTTGGTAGCCTGACTGAATTTGTGGGTTTGATATATACTTTTAGAAAGTATATGATCAATACCTAGGTATGATATATATACTTCTAGAAAGTATATGATCTATATCGACTCCCAATGATCAAAAGAGAAACTTACTGATAAAACCATGAAGTAGACAGTATAAAATTTATTTAATACTTCGGGTTTATTCTGATTCTTCCAGTATGCAGGATGTACAGGTATTGGGAATACCTGAGGGTGACGTGATCATAAACGATTGTATAACCATGACGCTTCCATTCCTAGAGAGTGATGAAACGGGTCTGGATTTTAGTGAATCCTCTTAGCAGAGAAGTAATATAATCTTGGTCCAATTGCTGGACATTGATCTGAATGTGATTCAGATGCAATGAGAAGATTAGATCTACGGTATTGATTTAATCGAGCATATATGGGAGGCCCGAGATCTGGATTTGAGACGTGATCTCAATATCCAAGTCACTATACGTGGAACAATACAATCATCCTATCCTTATATCCAAATATCTACGGAGAAAGAACATTATCCTTGAAAGAGTTCAGGATAATTTCATTGTTGATATTATATATCCAAGCATCGAGAAAATTGATAATAAATCTGATTTAATTATCATAAATGATATGATTTTGATTCATATTATAAATAGAGTTATCTTAGATATTAAATGTGATTTAATTATCAAAAGATGTGAATAACGTGAATGTGGTTCATATTATTTGTGCTCAAGAGAATACGGATTAAACATGATTAAATGTGATTTAATTATCATGGATATGAATAATGTGGAAAGCATTGTCCATATTAGTTATATATAGATTATAAATGTGATTTACAATACATAAGAGAGAGCTATTTGTAATTTACATTTGTTAATTAAATGTTAATGAGAATTGGATTCACACTTGATATTATATTGAAAATGTAATTTACATTTTATTTTGTGTTGTGAATGTGATTCACAAATTTCCAATGGCATGATTGCAATGTTCACATAATAAATTAGATTTATTTTGTGAAATAATTTGCAACAAAAACTGTTGCAAATATTGGAGAGAATCATGAGATAATGTAATCTCATGTAATAAGGAAAGGAGAGCCACCATCCATACAGTAAGAGTCGACGACTACAACTCCTATAAGGAATATGGTGGTCGTCCATGCTCCTTATGGAAGGAGGCTTTCATCCTTCCTATTTCTCCAATGAAGATTGATTTAATATGAATAAAATTATATTAAATATATATTTGATTTAATTAAATTAATTATTGTTGTGTTTTTAACAGCAAGATCATGGCCATTAAAAGAAACACAAATCAATGTGAGCCATTAGATTTGTGTTGTCCATGGATTGAGATCCATGTATACCAAAGTATAATAAAAGGAGAGGCACCCCTTGATCTTCTTGGTTACAACAACACAATGAGAAACACAAATTTCTCTCTCTCTCTCATTCTCTCTGCATGCCCACTCTCTATATCATATGGCCGCCCACCATGGATGCCTTAGAGAGATTCTCCATCGCCGCAGCATCATCGTTATGCTGCCCAATCGTTTGCTCGTGGATCTCCATCTCCTTCGATGTGTCTCGCTCATGGAGAAGATGTCCTATCTCGTGGTACGAGATTAGAAGATCCGTTGCTTGGATCATCCAAGGATTGTGAGGAGCACAGGTTTCATGAACATGCTCGCAAGCGTCTCCTCCGTCGGATCGGACTTGAGACAAGAGGTCTCTTCATTTAGAGACTCGATCGCAACCATGCTTCAAGAGGAAATCCTATTACTTACTTGTGTTTAAGATGAAATGATTCTAGAAGTGTTCTTGGATCATGCGGTTTTGCCATGTAAAAAATTTTAATTTCCGCTGCATCGAGCAACTAGTGCGACTAGTTGCTTTCGATCGTATACAATGCGATCCTCACGCTTCCGTGACGCACTTAAGGATCCCACCATATCCTTAAAGTGGTATCAAAGCCATGTTGGAGGTTTTGGACGCGATCCATTGACCTAGGAAGACTTGCGTTCCTTAGGGTTTGCGAAAGTTTTATCGCATTTCAAGTTTTGCTTCTCTGTTTACTGATTATTTTAGACCCTTTATAAATTATTTAAACACAAAAATTATAAATATATTTTATTCTCCATTAAATGAGGAAGTCATAGGATCTGAGTTTGCGTGATTTCGAATCCGTTTTCTCAAGTTATGATCATTTTAGTGAACATGTATCCACAATTTCGGAGACTGCGAATCTCAACGTAATTAAAGTATTAAATGCGTATTTGAAATGCCTTTAAATGCATGCAAATCGCTTAGGTTCTGTTGTAAATTAAATTAGAAAACTTTAAGAACTTATTTTGTTTAATTTGGATTTAAATTAATTGAGACGTGTTATTTGTAGTAAATACTTTCCTAATCAAGAACCTAATGATTGTCATTTAAGAAATTAGTGATATTAAATCATTAAATTTCCTGAAATAATTGTGGATAAATATTTGTGAAATATTTTAAGATAATTATTTACTTCAATGACATTGCCCTAACCAATAAATGATTAGATGCCATCTTGATCACAAATTGGTTACATGATCTACATTCCAACAAACATGTTACATGAATAGGATTTGGAATTTGTTTAGCAAATCTCAATATAATGCCAATCAAAATGGTTTTGATTATTATTATTATATGGTACAATTTCGGTTGAAAAATCTATGATCAAGTACAAAGTGATCTGTTTTGCATTATGCTTTCCCGAGGTAGATATGGTGTCTAGTCGGGAGTGTTGGGGTAGCAGGTTGCACCGTGTGTGGTCTGTCCCACTCCCTTCGGTACCGGTCATGACAGAGGGTAGGGTTACTATAATGCTTAAGAAATCATGATGTATTTTTAATTATTAAAATTCAAAATAATCTGTATTTGAGAATTGGATCATGATGCTTAACAAATAAGAATGTTTGTTGAATATTAATTGGATCATTAACTTAACATGATTAGATTAATTGGAATCCAATTAAATTAAGACACTTTATCATAAATAGATGTGTTATTTCCCTTGGAAGAATTAGTCGTAATTAATAGGATTCATAATGATTAATTAGAAATTGAATATGATATGGAGGATCACAAAAGTGACATCCATGGTCTCCCGTCAAGGCGAAGGGTTCCGTCGCCAGATATTGTATGTAGGAGACGCCTCTCCGAAGTGACAGCTCCTGCATATAATCCATTTGGATTGGGCTCTTTGCTTCTCGAAAGAGTAAGGATGTTGATGAATCCGTGATTCATCATCTCAATATCTGGATCTTAGCAAAATCCAAGAGTAAAATCCCAAATAAATGTACATAAATCCATTAAATTAACAAAAAGACTCGTGTAAATAAAACACACTAATTATTGTACATTAGATTGTACAAAATAAATTAACAATAAAAAATTCTGCAAAATTAAAGGAGTTTTTCACCTGTAAATAGCCCAAAACTTCACGTATTTTTAATTTCATTTCAATTCCTTTTCGGCTAATTCTTTCTCTAACTTGTTCACAAAAATGTATAAAAAATACAAAAATATAAAACAAATTTCACCTCAAATAAATGCTCCAAGATCCCAAAGAAAAAAAGCCATAAACTCCAACTTCCAAGCCAAATTCCCGCTCCGTATGAACTCCGAATTCACCAAACTCACTTTTAAAGTTCAAGTTAGAAAATTATCTATCCAAGGAAGTGGTTTCATTAAAATCAAAGCACATTTGCAAAGGTTGGGTTTTGGGACATAGATGTTACTGTATATTATGTATATATTCATTCTTTCTTCATTTTTTATTTTATCTTTCCTAATTACTAAAAATACAAAAAATGGTTGTGTTGTATTTTAATTGTAGTATTTTATTGTATTTTCCTGTTGTAAATATCTCTTATTAAAAAGATAAAAAATATAAATTAGAAAAACAAACAAAAAATGTACATATTGTTTGTCTTCTTTTATAAATTCTACACTTTTTCTCATTTTATTTTTTCTCCCTTTTTAGTAGCCTACTTTTATTGTATTTTATTTAAATTAACATTCTCTACAATAAGTTCTCTTCTACCACCTACTTCCATTCAACTCCATCATTTTTAATAACCCCCATTCCAGTCCATAAACTTCCACCAACCTCCCATTCAACTCCACCAATAATACAACTTCCCATTCAACACCACCACCATTCTAACCTCCCTTTTTCTTCTCTTTATATTCATTTGTACATCCTCATTTTTTCTTATCTGCCATTATAATAGAATAAGGAGAGAGCTTGGAGTGTTTTGTTGGTGACAGTGTTGAAGCGTCTTCCTCAAGCGACAACCTTCTTCAAGCAAGATCTGCGGAGCTCCGCTCCGCATCACGAGTTCCCCATAGAGCTCGCGTAGCTTCTCCTATTTTTATTTTGCCAATCAGATCGAGGCAATGATAGGAGTTCAGTGTAGCTGCTCCACCAATACGTTGAAGATTCAGGTAAGTATCTCCTCTTATTTTTATTATTATTTTATTTTATCTAATAGTATGTTTCATTGTTGTCTCATCATTTCCGTATTTTTTATCACACCACCACTTCATCTTACAATCATCACCATCACCACACCATTTTCTTTATTTGCATTTCCTGATTAACAAAAAAATTAAATCAATAAAATTGTTTGCATCAAAGCAGTAAAAAGAAGTTCAAAAAAAAAAATAAAAAATAATAAAGGCCGTAGGTTCGTGCTGCACCCCCTTCTTCCACGAGCAGGTCAGGGCTGCCCCACACCCCCCTCTCCCTGTGGTCCTCTCCGCCCTTACCGCTGGTAGTCTGCACCCACCTATGCACGACATCCATCCAGTCGTCCGGCCATGCTCCTGCGCGCGGACCTCCGTCTCATGCCACTCTGAGCGGCTGTACCGCTCAAAGCCATCCACATGCCTCCTCTGCCCACCCCGCTCCACGCGCCGCCACGTGCAGTACTGCCATCCGCACGCAGCCCTGTGCTGCCCCTGTCGTTCTCCGTCGTTGCACCACCACCGTCCGCGTGCGCGACCGTCGTCCCAGTGCCCTAGTCTTGATCGCAGGAGGAAGAAGGTCCTTCTCTTCCTTGTGTTTTTTTTAATTCTTGTAAAAATTACATGTGTGTCCAGTTAATTTCTTTTAACAGCAATTTCATCCCTGTGCATGTTTTCTTTTGTAAGTTGTTTTCTGGAATTTGCACGGATACCCTCTTTTCATATAGTAATTTGGATATCGGTTTTGCATCATTTTATATAATGAAAAATGTCAATGTGTTGAGAAACTAATTGTCTACCCATTTTTTTCTCTTAAATTGATATCTAACACATAGTTTCTCTAAAAATTCCACTAAAATTAGATATGATGCTTTGAAATGTGATTGAGATACTATCCGAATTTCATCCAAAATAGAGTTGTCAGGTGACTGAAATAAATCGTAGAGTGATTTTCGTATTTGATTTTTAATTAAATCCACATACATCCTTTTCACAAAATTTCAAGTCTCTTGGATTCCATATGAAAATACCTATAAGAGATAATTTGCACTCTGGCTAATTTGACACGGTAGATTTATTAGGAATTATTTACTCACTATCACTCTGTTTTCATAAAAAAATGCATAAAAAATCATATTTTGTCAAAAAATCCAAAATTATTATTGTAGCTTCCTTGTTTCATGTTTATGTTACAGTAAAGTTTTCATAATTTTTGTTTACTGTTTGTGTGAAAAATTGGGAAAAAACCCCTAAAAAGTGGAACATTTTTCATTGTTGCATTTTAACCCTGAAAAAATACAAAAAATGTGTCTTGCATTCCTCACTGGATTAGGATTCTAGAAAAAAAATACGATTTGGTTATATTGGATTCATTTCTTGTTAAAATTAATTCGGCCTAATTGTGTGCTTTCTTAGTGTCTTAATTCAACCGCATCTTGTATTTGGTGTTCATTTTGCATTGAAAATTTTTAAAAAATCCGCACTGGAAATCTACATCTATAGTTTTGAATTGATCTCAAGTTGATCCTTTGCCGTACTGTGTTCGATCCCGGACTTGCCCGAGATACAAATGAAAGCCGATACACTCTTCACGGAGATCTTCTCTCGGTTCTTACTGATTTAATAAGTACACATACTACAACGTGCACAAACTATACAACATATTTAGCAACTCGTCAGATAGCGCCGTTGCCAGGGAGGCAAAAGGCTTAGGGATTAATTTAAAAATTTTAGATTTAGATTTTCATTTACTCGGGTAGTCTGATCCCTGAGCCACTTGTAATTACTCCATTTTTTCGCAATTATTTTTCTACTTATTTTTTATATATTTTGTTTTTATCTCTCTAATATAAATATTATTTTCCTTGCGAGGGTCCGGTGGACTTGGAGTGTATCGGAGGTCGACGGACGCGACGCGCGTCGACTGCTGAAGTGTTAGGAGATTTTGAGAGAATTTTTGTAATTATTGTGTTGTAATAATTTAGGAAATTTTGCTCTTTATAGCGGCTCTTGTTTGAGTGCTTGTGCTTGTATCCGGACTGGACATTGGACCCTATGGTGGTTGTGTTGTTGATTGACGTAGAATAGGACTTGCACTCGCGACTCTTAGAGCATATTTTTATTAGAATATTTTATTGTTTGTGCTCGTATTATTTAGGACCACACATCACTTTTAACGAGACACACTTAGACCACAGGGCTATTAGTCAAATTTAACTTTTTCATCACTCGCTAATAGAACTACCTGTCTAGGAACGGTTTTCTCGTTTGCATTCATATAATATAAAATTTCAATCCTGTCTTGCATCCTGCATGTCGAGCTCAAGAATCACTGTAAGTCTTCTGAACTGGGCATGCATCATGATTTCACTAATTGCATCGATTTTTCTCGACTCCCTCCCCTTGCTTTTTGAAACTTAGTTTAACAGGAAATCGGGATTGATCGTTAGGCGTGCTTTGTTTGGTTGACTAATCAAGTGAAAACCAAACTTAAAATTGGGACTGGTAATCAGAGTTGACAAAAAACTGACTAAAACTAACACTTGTTTTGGGAGAGCAAAACCCTCATTGTATGCTTGGATATTGTGATTGTTGAAAGGTGAGGATGCATCCCTAGGATAGTACCCAAAATCTACTTTTAAGCCTTGTGTAATTGGACTTATATCTTGATTTATCACCTAATTAAAACTGAAAAGATAAATGATCGAACTTTTGCGACCATCACTGTGTTGAGTAGGTGAACTCAGGGTTTGCTTTTGTGTTTGTTTGTTTGTGTGTTATTGGGTGCACTTGCACGCTTTCTTCCTAGATCCGCTTCATTCTCCCATCTCCCTTCCAAGATGTCAGAATATTGGTCACCATTTCCACGTCACTCTTCATCAACAATATTTTGACCATCTCCACCTTCTTATTACTCTTCATACCTACACCTCGACCGTGAAGTCAGAACTCCGACTGATTTCTCCACTTCTTTTCCTTCTCACCAGTCCCACATTCTTACATCCCTGACCCACATCCACCCTAGATTGACTCACCATATTCTCATCTGCTTGTTGAAATCAAGGGACAAAATGAAGAGCAAGCGACTGCTGAGATGAATGACTGGCAGAATCAATTACCCCCACGGACATAATTCTCACCTCAAGTTGGGACCGAACAACCATTGAACTATACACATCCCGACTTGACCTTTGGGCAGAACACAATCAACCAAACCAACAGAATGGAGAGGCCTACACCGTACGATCTTGCCGACTTGATTGACCTGAGTGATCAAGCAAACATTGACTAACCTTCATATCACCCATTCAGAGAGCCGACATATATAGGGGATTGGACTCATGAGACCCATCTACAGACCCCCTGTCTACTGACTCCACCTTATGAGGCTCCGACCAACATCTGCCAAACAGATGGACCATACTCAACCCATCATTACACGCTAAGTCAAGGTGTGTTGAGTATAAGAGCTCGAGTTCTCAGCAGCATCTCCCGATTGCGCAGACTTCTCTCATGATAATTCATGAGAATTTATTGGAGAATGACATTTGTAGAACGATCAAGAGTCCATGTAGGAATGTGGATCATGAATTTTGCAGATTGAATTTTGAAAACTTGGAAGACACTGGATCGACTACATGTCATGTACAACTGGAGTCCCTTCTAGCCCCCTCTTCTACTAACCACTTTCCCTCCAAACCAGAGTCTGTACATTCTCTTAGTCCTCCTCCACCTATCAAAAAGACCAAAAAATTGAAAAATCAGAAAACAACATAAAAAATGAAAATAGAAAAGATCTTCAAAAATTGGATCCTGCACTTAGGGAAGCATTGGATAGAAAGTTGATTTTTGAGCTTCCCTTAATAATGGCCATTGAACACTTTCCCAACCTTAAAAGGTTTGTGAGAAGTAAATTGATGCCTAAAAGGTTGGACAATAAGAGAACAAGGACTGAGAGACATATAGTGTTTATGGCCACATCTTTGATGATAGGGAGAAAAACCAAGAGCCGTAGAGGGAAGCGGTTGCCTAGATTTGATTGTGAAATCAAAAACACCACCTTCACCCATGTAAGAATCGATGATGACTTACCGATTAATATCCTCCCGACCTCCGTGTTTGCCAAGCTCAAACTCAGATCTGCTAAGAAGTCAAGAGAGATCATTTAGTTGGCGGATAGATCCATTAAACGGTCGAGAGGAACCATTTCGGTGATCGTTACTTTCCAAGGTGCTCTATTACAGGTGGACTTCATGATCATTGACATTGAGCACCGAGGAGAGTTCACCAAGTCTCTGATCATTCTCGGAAAGCCGTTCTTAGCTTTGGCTAAGGCAACTATAGATTACAAGACCAGTGATATCGATTTCACCCGATCGTTGAGGATGCACGATATTACAAGGTAACCCATAAAGTCATAGACAGTCGTGACCTTTGAGAGACAGTTGAGTCCCGTCTCTCTACTACACCTGAGATACCGACTGTTCAGACAACCATTGGTTCAGAGACTCCCTACACCTCCACATCACTCACTGCTTGCATCCCCACCACTGTGACAGCTTCTATAGAGGACTCACGACCTGAAGCTGTCCTTGAGTCGGACACGATCATTTCTGA
Source organism: Ottelia alismoides (assembly GCA_037367405.1). Classification (NCBI taxonomy): domain Eukaryota; kingdom Viridiplantae; phylum Streptophyta; class Magnoliopsida; order Alismatales; family Hydrocharitaceae; genus Ottelia; species Ottelia alismoides. Next base: position 175,658 of record JAZKJV010006292.1, read on the forward strand.
TTTCCTTGACTTTTTAGATGATCCGACTCATGAGCCAATCAATGCCAAGCCAACTGAGAATACTATGCCTTACCAGAGACGTGTGCTGACCCTGCAGGAGTATTACAATGATTATGGTGACTCATCTGATGACGAACCTCCAGTAAGCACATCACTACATCCATGACCTACACCAAAAGAGACAACTGGGATCGAATTGACCCATTTTGATAAATCGGTTGCTCCATCCTCTAATCGATCATTTTATAAGAATAAGAGTATTGATTCCTCGAGGTGTTCCCTCGAACTCCTCCAGACGTATTACTCTCCTCTTCCTCTTGATGCTTCAGGTTCTAGAAAATCGGCTAAGAAAGTTACCTTCGACGTACCAGAGAAGGAACTTTCTGAGGAGTCCTCATTAGGTCCGGATGAGGTGATCTATATGAGTGAGCTTAGTTCGACTGTTTTGAAGCCATATTTGAACAAGTAGCTGTGTGTCGACCCTCGTTGGACGTTCCCTATACCTCACTATTATTCTTCGAAGGATCATTCTGACAGCGACACATGTGTATACTACCCACCCCCTCGCACCCGGAAGAAGGTACGTGACAAACCTTCTTGATCCATGTATATTCTCACTCCTCATTGTATAGATTTTCCTCCCTTTATTTCCCTCCCTCTCCCGTGATTCGCATCACTTGCCCCATTTTCATATCGTTTTCATTTTGTGGCTATATGTCTATATCCTATGTACAGGGTGGTGAGTGAAGCGAGTTGCTCCATTTCTTATTGTTTATTCTTTTCCATTCTCATCGGTTCCCCGATCTTTTAATCTATTAATTACTTAGACTGACCATAGCCTAAGTATGGGGGGCGATGCCTGCTGTGTATTCTCCCATATTATTATATTGTTTTAACCAACTTATACTTAGTACAAGCTATGGCCTATTGTCACCTAGTGCCGTAAGGACATAACACATGCTAAGTATAGGGGGAGCATGTATATATTACATATATACTTTACCCATAGCTCGTACTTTCATGAATTTTTGTATATATTATACAATAATTATGGGGTGGGTAAAAAAACTTTTTCAAAAAAAATCCTTTCTTATTTACCTATCTTTTAAAAAAAAAATCACTTGAAAAAAAGCAAAACTTTTTCTAAAAAAACATGAGAAAATCAATAAAAAAACTAACTAATAAGTTGGTTTAATCCCTAATACAATTCACTTTCACACAAGTCTAGTGATGTTCAAGAACACTTGGTTTATGAGGTCTTGAGATTTTGAGTTAATCAGCCTTAGGCATTAGGGTCTTGGACTTAATTATTCACATTTCCCTAGTTTGAAAGATTTGTATGCTATATTGCATGCTTAGTCTCTACCTTAATAATATGATCAGCACCTCACATACACGACTGCAGTTATGATGAGATGAGTTGAAATTTCACTTGAGGAATTGGGATAAGGGATTTGAGTTTGGACTTGATTTGATGATGCTCGAGGATGGGATAAAATCAATGAAGGCTTCATGAAACCTGAGTGTCAGCACCTTTAGCCAGTATGAGAACATGGTTCTTGTACTATCTCTTAACATTTACCTATGTTCCAGGGTGTGATAAAATAAAAAAATCGTTGAACAATGTGCGCCAACTCTTGGTAAAACCAGTGGAGCTAGCCAAAATACTACAAAGCAATGAAATGTTAAAGAAAAGCTCTCATTCCAAAAAGTCAATTATCAAAAGAGATTCCACCAAAGGCGAGCGCTCCCAACCATTTCAAAGTGTAAAATCGAACCACCGCTATTAGGACTAGGAGTCGGGCTTGCACCAAAAAGGGCTCTGCATCGTAAATGCTACAAGTCTGGGTGTAGAAGGTATAATAAATACTCAAAAAAGGTACACCCCAATGTACTCCCAGGAAAACAAGTGCAGATGACTCCAACTTTTCTTGACGGACGTACTGATCAACATTAAAAATATGCGTTGAGTAATAAGGCACTTGGGAGGATCTTTTTTTCAATGAGAGGGAGAGAGGAAATGACACAATCCTATGCCCTCCATCAACTGGCCACCCATGTACATTTTTAAGTCTGATAACTAAAGAGACAGTGAATTGGATGCAAGAAATGATTTATTCGCTAGTGTTGAGGATCGGGTTCTTAGGAGAGTCTCTTGGACTAGAACCTTGGGTGACGTTGCGAGTCTACTCTTGTAACTGCAATCAACACTTAAGTCATATCCCTGTTATATATGTATACAAAGAGAGTCTGATGATTAGGGAAATTAGATACCTTTTGACTAGAGCTTGGTTCAGATTATAATTTTAGGATCTCTAAAATCGAGAGTTCTTGAACGGATCAAGTCTTGTATTCACATGCACAATCAAGGGTTGATCCAACTTCTTCATTCTTTATCAGCTCGAGGACTAGCAAAGTTTATGTATAGGGGGGTGATGAATCCACGATTCATCATCTCAATATCTTAATCTTAGCAAAATCCCCAAGTAAAATTCCAAATAAATGTACATAAAATCAATAAATTAACAAAAAGATCGTGTAAATAAAACACACTAATTATTGTATATTATATTGTACAAAATAAATTAACAGTAAAAAAATCCGCATAATTAAAGGAGTTTTTCACCTGTAAATAGCCCAAAACTTCATGTATTTTTAATTTCATTTCAACTCCTTTTCGGCTACTTCTTTCTCTAACTTGTTCACAAAAATGTACATAAAAATACAAAAATATAAAACAAATTTCACCTCAAATAATTGCTCCTAGATTCTAAAGAGAAAAAGACGTAAAGTCCAATTTCCAAGCCAAATTCCCGCTCCGTATGAACTCCAAATTCACCAAATTCACTTTTCAAGTTCAAGTTAGAAAATTATCTATCCAAGGAAGTGATTTCATTAAAATCGGAGCTCATTTGCAAAAGTTGGGTTTTGGGAGATAGATGTACACATTATATTATGTATAGATTCATTATTTCTTCATTTTTTATTTTATCTTTCCTAATTACTAAAAATACAAAAAAATCATGGTTGTGTTGTATTTTAATTGTAGTATTTTATTGTATTCATCTGTTGTAAATATATCTTATTAAAAAGAGAAAAATATAAATTAGAAAAGCAAACAAAAAATGTACATATTGTTTGTCTTCTTTTGTAAATTCTACACTTTTTCACATTTTATTTTTTTCTCCCTTTTTAGTAGCCTACTTTTATTGTATTTTATTTAAATTAACATTCTCTACAATAACTTCTCTTCTACCACCAACTTCCATTAAACTCCACCATTTTTAATTACCCCCATCCCACTCCATATTCTTCCGCCAACCTCCCATTCATCTCCATCAATAATACAACTTCCCATTCAACACCACCACCATTCTAGCCTGCCTTTCTCTTCTCTTTATATTCATTTGTACATTCTCATTTTTTCTTATCTGCCATTCTAATAGAATAAGGAGAGAGCCTGGAGTGTTTTGTTGGTAACAACAATGAAGCGTCTTTCTCAAGCGATGACTCCTTCAAGCGAGATCTGCGGAGCTCCGCTCTGCGTCACGAGTTCCCCATCGAGCTCCCATAGCTTCTACAATTTTTATTTTGCCAATCGAATCGATACGACGGTAGGAGTTCAATGTAGCTGCTCCACCAATCCGGCGAAGATTCAGGTAAGTATCTCCTTCTATTTTTCTTGTTATTTTATTTTATCTAATAGTTTGTTTCGTTGTTGTCTCATCATTTCCGTATTTTTTATCACACCACCACTTCATCATACAATCCTCGCCATCACCACACCATTTTCTTTAATTGCATTTCCTGATTAACAAAAAAAATAAATCAAAAAAAATTGTGTGCATCAATACAGTAAAAAAGTTCAAAAAAATAAAAAAATAAAAAAGGCAGCAGGTCAGCGTCGCCCCCCCTTCTTCCACGGGCAGGTCGGCGTCGCCCCATGCCGCTCCCCCTGCGGTCCTCGCCACCCTCACCGCTGGCTGCCGCGCCTCCCACCTGCGCGCGCCATCCATCCCAGCGGTCTGGCCACGCGTCTGCGCGCGGACCTCCGTCTCCTGCCACTCCGTGTGGTTGTGCCACTCCAAGCCGTCTGCACGCCTCCGCCACCCTCCCCTATCCTTGCACCTTCGCGTGTGGTGCAACCATCTGCGCGCGGCCCTGCGCGGCCCCTGCCGTTCTCCGCCGTTGCGCCGCCGCCATCCGCGTGTGCGGCCACTGCCCTTGTGCCCTAGTTTTGATCGAAGGAGGAAGAAGGTCCTTCTCTTCCTTGTGTTTTTTTAAATTCTTGTAAAAATTACATGTGTGTCCAGTTAATTTATTTTAATTACAATTTCGTCCATGTGCATGTTTTCTTTTGTAAGTTATTTTCTGAAATTTGCACGGAGAACCCTCTGTTCATATAGTAATTTGGATATCTGTTTTGCATCATTTTATTTAATGAAAAATGTCAATGTCTTGAGCAACAAATTGTCTACCATCTGACAATTTCTTGTATTTTTGTGGTCTTTGGGTAATTAATTAAAATTGTTTAATTGAAATTCTATATATTTTACCCATTATGTTCTCATAAATGTATATCTATCACATAGTTGCTCTAAAAATTCCTCAAAAATTTGTTATGATGCCTTTAAATGTGATTGAGATACTATCCAAATTTCATCTAAAATAGAGTAGACGTGTGCCTGAAATAAATCGTAGAGTGATTTTCGTATTTATTTTTTAATTAAATCCTCATACATCCTTTTCACAAATTTTCAAGTCTCCTGGATTCCATATGAAAATATCTATATGAGATAACTCGCACTCTGGCTAATTTGACAAGGTGGATTTATTAGGAATTATTTACTCACTATCACTATGTTTTCAGTAAAAAATCCATAAAAAATTCATATTTTGTCAAAAAATTCGTGAGATATTACTGTAGCTTCCTTGTGCCATGTTTATGTTCCAGTAAATTTTTCATAATTTTTGCTCACTGTTTGTGTGAAAATTTGTGAAAAAACCCATAAAAAGTCAACATTTTTCATTGTTGCATTTTAACCGAGAAAAAATACAAACAAATACGTCTTGCATTAATTACTGGATTAGGATTCTAGAAAAAAAATACGATTTGGTTAAATTAGATTCATTTCCTGTTAAAATTAATTCGTCCTAATTGTGTGCTTTCTTAGTGTCTTAATTCTGCCGCATCTTGTATTTGGCATTCATTTTGCATTGAAAAATTAAAAACAATCCGCACTGGAAATCTATTTCTAAAGTTTTGAATTGATCTCAAGTTGTTCCTTTGCTTCCCTGTGTTCGACCCAGGACTTTCTTGGGATACAAATTAAAGCCGCACACTCTTTACGGAGATCTTCTTTCGGTTCTGACTGATTAAATAAGTACAGGTACTACAACGTGCACAAATTAAACATCATATTTAGCGACTCGTCAGAGGTATGTGTAGTGACCCCAATATCAGGTCCTCATATTATTGGGGCGATATTGGATTGCGCATAGTGAGTTGTATTCCTCTTGACTGTTGGTTCAATTAATGATGGGTCAACATCACCTTAGGGGTGGTGGGCCCAGGTGTTAAAGACTGAATTGGGAGATGCAAGTTGGACTTGCAGGGCGAAATGTATTCACGCTTCTCTTTATCTAAGTTACAAGTTCTCTTATTATTGGGATGTTACAAAGATAAGGAAGGAGATCCCAGATCTTGCTTGAGATATAATGGTAGGTATATCTCTTACATTGAAAGTGATTAAGGGAATGAACTTTCAGTGTTGACAAGGCAAGGCAACTTTGATATGAAAATTCCTAAATCAAAGTAAAATATGTGTATATATAAAATATACACTTATACAAATTTCTTATTTCAGATAATCCTTCATTAAACCCACTCAATGTTATACTCAAGAATAACCGGTATAATATCATGAATTAGATCCATGATCAAGATAATGTATGTGGTTGCAATGTGCAAGTTTCCTCATATGAACAAGGAATGACAATTAAATAGACAATAGATTTACAATACTAGGGTCTGTTTGTCTCTATAGTCTAAATGTCTCATCAAATGTACTTTGGAAGTGACATGTTGATGATGATCGTAATTGTCAATTAATCCTTATAAAAATATAAGAGATGATATATTCAAAAAGTTTGAGTACCTGCCTGAACCGAAGTCTTTTAGAGTTAAGATGTATGTAATGGAGAATTTCATCATTATACTATTTATACTCAAGTCATTCATGAAGCTTCTTAATATTCATATTGTATGAATTGAATGAAGCATGTATAAATGTTTAAATACACTTATATTGAAAATCTTTCGAATTCAACATAAGAGATTCTTTGTCTTGAACAATGGTTGTTTATAGATGAAGAGAGCGCAGTGGAAGCATGGGTCCGATACATGTGAGAAGGAAAGTCAAAGAGTTGACTGTACTTCTATGACTTCCATATGACATCCAAATAGTTAGATAAATCCCAATACTGTAATAAGTTGATGTGTTGATAGTATGACTATCAAGTTTGTCTAGAATCCTTAGAGAAGGACTCAGAGAGAGTATTAAAAATAATCTCTACATTGATCACCACTATTGACTTTCTTATTTGATAAGATCGAAGCCTATTAATTGTATCTCAATCTTCTAACAACACTTGCAATGGGTTGAATATATTTTAGAAGACTGGAATTTGATCTTTAGGTTTAGTAGTCATCTACATGGATATTGATGCAATTGTTGCAACAATCTCTGTTGGATATAAAGACTTCATTATTTCAGTAGGAGCCCTTAGTCTTGGAGAATGTCTCTATGACCTGGATATTAGAATACGCTCATAGTTTATTTCCAAGTGTTGGAAATAAAATATGAATTCTAGTATAAACCTATCATAAAGAATTATGATGGATATATTTCAGATAATAATTTGGCATCTAGTGGACTCTACTAAACTATAAAATTAATGAATGGTTCGTTAAGATTTCTAATATTGAAATTAAACCTTCAAAAGATCAATATAAGAATAAAGGTCATTTAACAATATTCTGACATCTAACCTTGGACATTTATCTGTTGATTTGATCAATAGAGTAGTAAGAGATGAAACTTTAGACTGTCAAAAATTTCAAAACTTACATAGTTATGAATATTGTATTCAAAAGTATAAATTGTCCAATGCACCCCTCTCTAGGAATGGTGTAAGATGCCAAGGTATTCAGAATCTCATAAATATTGATGTATTTGGATCATCTATATCATAATGAACATTATGGATATGTGATATCTGTTGATGATTATGTATGATATGAGATTTCTTCTCTTCACCTAAGAAACATTTGAAATGTTCAAAGACTTCACAATTTTGGTTTAGAAACAAAGTTTGAAGGAAGATAAAATGAATTTGATCTAATCTAGGTAGCTTGTATATGTTAGATGAATTTAAAGAATACCTTATGGAGATATGAATATCATTCCTATCTCAATCCTCCTAACACACCTAAACTCAATATTGTAGGGAGATACAATTCGGTCATGTTTGACATGATTTGATCAATGATGGTTTTTAGCATAATTACCTCTTCGTCTACAGGTATATATGTAGTAGATACTACAGTATATATCCTTAATATGGTTCCATGCATGCAAGATGGAATCTTAAAAGATTCTTAAAATATATTGGATACCTACTTTATGACCTTGAGATTCTTAAAAGATTTCATCTCTAGGATATGTTTCTTAGAGGATGACTCTCTTGAGAATCAAGATAAAAATGAAGTAAAGGAACTCATTTGATCTTGAGATGATAGTGAGGCTACTGAAATCGGAAACTAAAAAAACAACTAAAGATGAAACACTGATACCTCTTCAAATGAGTTTGAGGATGTATTCCATGTGTCAGTTATGTCTAACAATGATCGGATTTTATGTGATGAAACTCCTGAGGATCATGACATGGAAAGATGGATATTAACAATAAAGGTCTAAAGTAGACTTCATAAACAAGTGTTGTATATGGACCCTCGAGGATCCACCTATAAGGGTAAGACCCGTTAAGGTGTAAATGTATCTTTAAGAGAAAGAGGGAACCTGATGAGAAGGTAGACACCTTCAAAGCACGGCTTGTAGCTATGAGCTACATACCAAAGAGAAGACATCGCTTGCGATGAGGCTTGCTCTTCAGTGAACATGCTTATACTAATCATGTTATTGCTAATTATAGCTACACAACTTGACTTTGATATCTATGAGATGAAAGTCAATATTGCATTCCTCTATGAATATCTCTCTGAGGACATTCACTTGAAGTAGCCCCAGGGCTTCATGGTTGAGGAAAGCAAGGTGTGCAAGTTAAAGAACTTCATTTGTTGACTCAACATAAAGCTTCTTGTGGTTGGAACATAAGATTTGATGAAATTATAAATGTTATAATTTCATATAAATCTTGATGAACCATGTGAAGCTTAGTGGGAGTGCCATTATGTTCATCGTGATAAATGTAGATAATATCCTAATCATTAGAATGATATAATGATAGTAATAAGTGTTTTGTAATCTAGTTGTTTTATAGCTTGAGGTATGATGTCAAGGATACCTCTTGGATCTTAATTCTGAAGGTGTTCAGAAGCATAGAGAAGAGGGTATTAGGAATGTCACATTAAAGGTCCACCTTGGACATATTCCATTTTCTGGAAAACCCCAAGGAAGGCTTCCATCCATAAAGATATGGTATAAACCTGTCTAAAGGGATAACACTTCAAGGAGTTGAGGAAGTGAATGCTGGAACTGCTTGCACTTGTGCATCAGTTACGAGAAGCCGAGTGTATGCTAGATGTGTACAAATGCCATATATTTGCCATGTAATGGGAGTAGTAAAGTGTTGCTAATCCTACTATAATGATAAAACACTTGATTACAGTAATAACTAAATCTTTGAAGATGACAAGACCTTCGAGATAATGATCTCTATGTCTTATCTTCAAGAAATTAAGACTTTATAGATAGTGATCTAAAAGGCCTTAACTTTGGATATCTTTGGAGATAGAGATCTCCAGGAATAAGGGCATTCTGATAAGGATTATGGAAATACTAGTTCTAATAATTATTGAACAATAGTGTCATGGACACAATAACTGCTTTGACTAGATTGAATATTGGTTTCATAAGTTGCAACATTCACATTGGATGCGAGCACTGTTACTAAGAGATATGCAAGTGTTGTAAAAGGACTTGGCAAAGTCTTTTGGGATCAGAGTGACTGATCAGCTTACCTAGCTTTTTTCTTTGAGTGTGGGTTTAAAAGATTAGCCCATTAATGGCTCTTTGGGCTAGTGGGAGATTGTTGGACATGCGAGCCCACGACGAGCCATTATGCAATAAATGTTATTACAAATATCATTCCCTGATCAGAAATGAAGAATAACTAATTTGCATAATAGGTACAATTAGGGTTATGTACCATAGCCTTCTTAATGAGCATATAACTGTTGATTTAATTATTGAATCATAGAGATTGGTGCTTGGATGAATATCTAAAGAGTTAGTTTGAGGACTCATCGAACACCGTTAAATGATTATTAAGAGATGATCTCTAGCCTGAGGAGGAGATGACAATCCTCTCTCTGAAGGCTGATATCTAACCAACCTCTTGATGCAGGTCCTCTGCATAGGAATAGAGATTCAGAGGTGTTAGACAATCTAGGTGAAAGAGTTGACCATATGAGACTGAGATAACCAAAGTCCTATGTCGTATGCTGTCACGATATAGGCACACATCCTCTGATCGGAGATAGATGTGTTACTATATGTCTAAGTATGTACATTTGGCAGACCAATAGGTTGATGATCTAATTAAGGTCTATACACCGGCGCGCTGGTGTGCATACCAGGGCATATGAGTAAAATACGACATCTACAAGGGATCATACAGGTTCATTTACTAAATCGGAAGACATGAGCTCATTCATGAGATATTGGGAAGAACCCTATTCCGTGCATTGTCGTCTTGCTTTGGAAGCTTGACTGAATTTGTAGGATTGATATATACTTTCAGAAAGTATATGATCAAGACCTAGGTATGATATATATACTTTTAGAAAGTATATGATCGATACCGACCCCCAGTGATCAAATGATAAACTTACTGATAAAACCATGAAGTAGACAGTGTAAAATTGATCTAATGCTTCGGGTTTATTCAGAGTCTTCCAGTATGCAGGATGTACATGTATTGGGAATACCAGAGGGTGATGTGATCATAACCATGATGCTTCCATTCTTAGGGAGTGATGAAATGGGTCTGGATTTTAGTGACTCCTCTCAGTAGAGAAGTAATCTGATCATAGTCCAATTGTTGGACATTGATCTGAATGTGATTAAGATGCAATGAGAAGATTAGATTTATGGTCTTGATTTAATCAACCATCTATGGGAGGCCCGAGATCTGGATTGGAGATGTGATCTCAAAATCCAAGTCACTATACGTGGAACAATACAAACGCCCTGTCCCTATCTCCAAGTATCTGCGGAGAAAGAACATTATCCTTGAAAGAATTCAGGGTAATTTCATTGTTGATAGTATATATCCAATCATTGAGAAAATTGATAATTAAATTTAACCTAATTATCATAAATGATATGAATTTGATTCATATTATTGAGAGAGTTATCTTGGATAATTAAATGTGATTTAATTATCAAAAGTGGACAGACATGATTGAAAAGTAAAATGCCTATCGGAGTGTATATACAAGTGAAAAAAGGGGAATAAGAGCTTCAAAATCAAATATTTGTGAGCTTGCAGCGGATGTCTTGGCTACACTAGTCTTGCATCCAAGGATCGGTAGCTACACTGGCTACGATCCATTCTCTTCTCCATCCCCTCTTCTTGAGCTGGTTGTACTTGAAATAGAAGGGAATATCCCCGCTCCTCGAGGAAAGAGTTCCTAGACCAGGGTATTAGAGTTACCTTATTGAGAGAGGCTGTTTCTTTGCTACTTCTGAGATGAGGATCAATATTTCACTTACACTGTACAAGTAAGAATTCATAGTCATAAGAATTTGTGTATGTAGACTTGTTCTGATCTAACTATTGAGGAGACATGAATAGGAGTCTTGTGGAACTTTGAGGCTATTAGGTTTTAAAACCATTTACCGATAAGTCTCCGACACACTAATAATCCAAAGGTCCGATAGAACTTCAAACTACATTTTATGAAGATAAGTTTAAAAGTCAACATTGTTCTAACTTCTTTCCTTTTTCTTTTCATCATTTTTGTTTTCACTCATTTTCTAATAAGTGTTTGCAAAGGGACTAGCAAAGGTAAAATACAGGGGAATGATGAATCCACGATTCATCGACTTTATTATTTTATTGTAGATTCATTTCTGTAATCAAACACCTGTAAATACCCACTAATTTCATGTAATTACCATTTTGCATGCATTTGTTAATTATGCATTTTAATAATTTTGTATTCAAAATAAAAGAATAAAGAGGAAAAGGAAAAGAAAAGAAAAATGAACGATGTGTTATGCAATAAATATAGACTGATCCGAACCCCGAGAGAAGGTCAAGACTTGACTTGATCGACATGCAATAAAGTAGGGGGAGATAAGGTCTTTCATCCAAAAAAATAAAAATATTTCGTAAATATTTTTCCTATATATTTGTATAAAAATACATTATTTTATTTATACATAATTTGAACTCAAATTAAATATTTTTTTCAACAAAAGTTGTAAATAATAATGTGTTGTCAATAATAAAAATAATTACAAAACAAAATAATGTACATATTACAAATAATCACACTCAGAAAAGCTGCAAAGTGATCATTGAAATACCAATTCCAACTCCATACAAACTCATATTGAACCAAACTCACTTCCTTTATACTCTAAATGAAATTATCTTTCAAATGTCTGTGGTTTTATAATTTTTGGAGTTATGGTTAAAAAGTCGGTTTTTTCGATGTTTTGTGTAGTTTTACCATTATTTATTGTACATATTTATTCATATTTATTTTTATATAATCTATATAACTGTAAATAGTAATTTATTTAAAAATAAAATAAAAAATATAAAAAAAAGTTATGAAAAAATGAATATAAAAATTATTTCCTTATTTGTACATGTGTATATTATACTATATGTACATAAAACTTGTATACAACTAATTTCCTTATATAAAAATCATCAAAAAAATAAAATATATAACATTAATTAATTAATTTAATTATGAAATTTATATTTAGTTACTTGATTTATTAATTTAATAACCTACCATGTATATAAGATTTGATTTCATAACTTTAATAGCCACCATTACGGTGTCTAATTAATATTTTGGAAATTATTTAATGAATTTTTTTAATTATTTCCGACATTTGTTTTTAATTAATTAATTATTTTATTTATCTAATTAATTTATTAATTAACCAATAAAAATATTATTCTTTTGTACATTCCTTCCTTTTTTATTTTCTCCACTTTTTAGTGGGTCCTCCTTCTTTCATTCTTTGACCAATCTTTGGTGGAAAGGAGCCCGATCTCTGAGAGACATCTTGTTGAAGAAGGGTGCCCAGCCTCTGAGCCTTCCAGTTACAACGCGTCGGCACTCGTCGAGGCCATCACGGCGTATGCGATCCTGAGGTGAGATCAAATTTTATTTCTCATCTTGTTCCGTTAGATAAATTGTAGGTATAATTTTTGCTCACACTTGATTAGTCCTTAGACCTTGAAAATCACAAAAAAAATCCGTAATTGTTGGTATAATTTTTGCTCCCACTTGATTAGTCCTTAGAGCTTGAAAATCACAAAAAATTTTCCATCACCTATTTTTCGATCCGACACCGATTTTCCATCTCATTTTCATTTCATTCCATTTTCATTTTTATCTCACACAACCACACACCTCCGACCACATACGGTGGTCGAAGATTCGGATCCTGTCTTCGCTCTCCATTAGATCTCAATCTATTCACATGCTCTTTTGTTTATAAATAAATAAGAATAATAATAAAAAAATATAGTTGTTGTTCTCTCTAACATTTGTTCTGCAGGAAAATAAAAAAATTATTTTTATTTCTGTCTACAATTTTGTTTCATAAAAAAAGAAATAAATAAAAACAATTTTATTATTCTTATTTACAATATAAAGAAAAACAAACAAAAAAAATAAAATTTAACAGGTTGACCACCGCCTCGGCGCCCCGCGTCCCTCTTGCCAAACCTTCGCCCCCGTGCACTGCCTCGCACGGAGGCGCAGGGCTCGCCGTCGACCTGCCACCGTGCGGTGCTTCCCAGCACCACCCGACATCCTCCTCCTCCGACCTCGCTACCCCGTGTCAACCGCTGACGCACGTATGTCCACGTTGCCCCACCGTGCGTCTACCGCACACTAGCGCCAAAGGGCGAAGCCTCCTGCTGTCCGATACCTCTACTGCCACCGTGGATCACCGTGAGAAGCCCCTGCGTGGGACTGTGCCACTTGTGCGTACTCGGCTGCGCCGCCCCGCACGTGATACCCCGACGTTGCCCCGTCGTGCCTCCATCGAGCGTGCGGTACGCGTTCGTGTGTCACCCATCTCTCTCCACCGCCTCCAACCGCGATCCTCCCCCGCGCCATCGAGCTTCCACCTCCTCGCTGCCCTCAGTCCACTCCAATGGCGGCGGCGACCCCTTGTCCATATTGAAAAAGAAATGAAGAAGGAAGGAACACGAAACCTAAGAGAGATAATAAAGTATTAGGTAAACTGCACATTTTATCCTCTTATTATTTTGTGTTATTTCTTGAATGCGAAACTTTAATTATTTGCACTTTAGTCCATGCATTCCAAACATTAAACTTGCATGCTCTCTTTGAATGAAATAAATTTTCTCATTGGTCAGAAAATTCTAAAAAAAAAGTGTACGCACCTACTACGCGTGTGAACATTATATAAATTGTTCATACCATTTTGTTGACTTTGGTATATTTAAAAATTCAAAAACCATGACCTTTTGCCTTTCTAGAATTAGAAAATTCATAACAATTCGAAAATTAGCCTATTAATTCCAAAAAAATATTATAGATGTGTTTTATTGTCTTTTAATTTCAATCAAAAATTTGTGCATTTACCATTTATAAAACTACAAAAAATGCAAAAAGAAAAAAATTTAAAAAAATTGTAGAAAATTCTAAAAAAATAAAAAAAATTTGATTTCGGTCTTTGATTATAGATACTTAATTGCACTTTACTTAAAAATAATTTCCGGGAATATTGGGCACTTAAATTATTTTTAAGTTGTAAAATACTATTGGTTATGCACTGTTTTCAACACTTTTTTATTGTTTGATTTTTATAAAATCACAAAAACATCAGAAAAATTTAAAATATTATTAAAAATATTTCAAAACCTATAAAAAAGAAAAACATTTTCTCTAAAATTTTCTGAATATTTTTTATATTATGAAAAATACAAAAAATAGCAGTGTATGCATTTTTATTCCTTTGTGCTTGTTTTGGAAAAATAAAAGAATAAAAAATAAAAATTCAAAAACTACTAAAAATTAATTCCGAAAATTGACTACAAAGTTTTTAAATCAAGATCCTTGTGTTCGACCCGAGTTGCTATACCAGGAAAATAGAATAGCGAAACCACTTACATTTACACTTGATTGTTTAAATATTTTCTTAAGTGATTGAAATGCAAATTGTTTCTCGATTGACTGCGCCTGGTGATTTGGGTCACAATGACCATTGCTTATTTATATACTTAACCGAGTTGCCAGGCGTGTCATCAGGTGCTGACCGTTAACACGAAAGGTGGACTTAGATGACATCTCAGATATGTCGATACTACCATTGTCATGCCCCTTTCGGACTAGGTATGGTCCTTACCACTTGCTCTATAATTTCCCTGGAAATAATCAAAGCCTTGCGTCAAACAACCATACTCTCTGATCTGGCTCAAATTGCTTATAGCCGATATGAGATTCATGTCATATCTTTACTCGCTCCTTATATTGTTGGCTGCTTAAGAAGGTTGTGTCTCCAAGCTCGTCCAAGGCTGCCAATTTTGCCTTCCTTTGATCTCCAATACTCTCTGGATCCAATAATATATCAGTGACAACCCATAGTGACTTATGCTTGATCTCAATAGGTAAATGGAAGGGCTTGCCATAAATGAAATGAAAGGGAGATGTACCCAAAGGAGTCTTGATGGAAGTTTGATATGTCCACAAGATCGAGTCCAAAAGCTGTGACTAATCCTTTCAGTCTGGGCGGACTACCTTCTGCAATATCATCTTGATCCCCCTGTTCGATACTTCAACAAGACCATTGGTCTGAGGGTGATATGGAGTGGAAACTTGATGGTCCATGTTGAACTCGTTAGCAACCTAAACTTTACCTTGTTCTTGATAAAGTGCGACCCCCTTCCAGATATCAATACTTTAGACACCCCGAGCTGTGAAATGATATTCTTTGTCAAAAATTTGCAAACAGTATTAGCCTATGTGATTCGGGTGGTTATGGCCGCAACCCAATGACTCATATAATCAACAACTAACATAATGTACTCTAATCCTTGACTCTTAAGGAATGGACCCATGAAATCGATGCCGCATGCATCAAAAACCTCACAGATGTGAATGGGCTGCATCGATATCATATCACGTTGTGCACAAGTGCCCATCCTCTGAAAGTCAGTACACCTCTTCACAAATTCATAAGAATCCTTGAAGAGGGTAGGCCACCATAGGCTGGATTGGAGCACTTTCTGTGTTGTTCTCCTCCCAAAATGTCGTCCTCTTGCCTCAAGCTTGTGGCAGTATGTGAGGACGATGTGGTGCTCCTCTTGAGGAATGCACTGACGCCAGATGCTATCCTCTCCTTCATGATAAAGGATGGGATCCTCCATTTGGTAGGACTTGGCATTCGCAAGGAAGGTCTCAAGTCGCTACCTTGGCCAACCTTGTGGAACTTTCTTAGCAAGACGATACTTTACAATGTCGGCGTGCCACGGGAGAGAAGTGATAGCAAGGATTGCCTCGTCTAGGAAGGTCTCTGTAATGGGATCAGTCGGCTCAGAGTCATCAAGATTGTCTAATCAGGAAAGATGATCCGGCACCACATTCTTGACACCACTTTTATCCTTAATCTCAATATCAACTCCTGGAGTAGAAGGATCCATCTAGGCAGCCTCTCTTTGGCATCCTTATTTGCCATAAGGTGCCTGATGGGGGTATGATCAATAAATATAGTCGCTTTAGATCCAAGAATATATGATCTGAATTTGTCTAAGGCAAAGACTATGGCTAGCATCTCTCTCTCTCTCTCTCTCTCTCTCTCTCTTTGTGACAATGTAGTTCTGCTGCATGGCATCCAATGTACGGCTAATGTAGTGAATGGCAAATGGCACTCCATCCCTCCTCTATCTTAGCACTTCTCCTAGGGTAAAATCGGAGGCAACCGTCATGATCTCGAATGGGAGAGACCAATCAGGTGGCTGAAGAATAGGAGCCTCAACAACTAAGCTCTTGATAGCCTCAAATGACGCAAGACACTTATCATCTATAATGAATTCGATGTCTTTTTCTTCATATCAGTAAATGGTCAGGCAATCCTGCTGAAGTTATGAATGAAACGTCGGTAGAAACCGACATGCCCTAGAAAAGACTGTAACTGTTGCAAGTTGGAGGGTGGATTGAGTTTCCTGATGATATCCACCTTGGCTGGGTCTACCTCCATGCCCTTGTTGGAGATGATATGACCAAGCACCGTCCCCTGAGTCACCATGATGTAGCTCTACTCCCAAGATAGAACAAAACGGACCTCTATGCAGTGCTGAAGAACGCGGTCTAGGCAGTCAAGACAAGCATCAAACCCATCGCCGTAGACCGAAAAATCATTCATGAAGACCTCTAAATAGTCACCCACCATGTCCAAATATATGGATAACATGCACCTTTGGAATGTCCCTGGGGAGTTACATAGACCAAAGGGCATCCATCTGAAAGCATATGTCCCAAAAAGACAGGTGAATGTCATTTTATCCTGGTCTTCGGGCTCTATGGCCACCTGATTGTATTCAGAGTACCTGTCAAGAAAGCAGTAGCGACTCTTCCCAGCTAGCCTCTCTATAATTTGATAAATAAAAGGCATTGGGAAATGATCCTTCTTGGTGGCTTGATTCAGTCGTCTATAGTCTACGCAAACCTTCCAAGAAGTGGGTACCCGGGTAGTTATCTCCTCTCCAGACTCGCTCACAATTGTCGTGATACCCGACTTCTTGGGAACCACATGCAATGGACTAACCCACTTGGAGTCGGAGATGGAGTAGATAAAATCGACGCTTCACCATTTTGATATTTCCTTCACGACTACCACTCGGAGATTCGGGTTCAGTCGTCACTGGAACTGACGGGATGGCTTGGCATCCTCTTCGAGATAGATATGGTGGGATCATAGAGCCAGACTTATCACCTGGAGATCAACTATGCTCCATCATATTGCCTTACGGTTCCTTTCAAGAACCTCCATCAAACAAGATTATTCCTCTCCAGTCAAATCTGCTGAGATCATGACTGGGTACATCTCATGCTCAACCGTAAGGAATCTATACTTCAATGACTGCAACAATGTCTTCAATTCAGGACAATTGGGAGTTGGTAAATTTAGCCTCTGGAAGGTCTGAGTGAATGCAACCTGATCTGAATGAGATAACTCTCACCGATCATGCAAAACTAGTGAAGACTACCCTGGTGGTGAATCTATACTCGGTGTTGACACAGCCACCACCCTAGATGCTAGCTTTGTGGAAATCAGACAAGGTAGTAAATCATCAAATTCTGCCCAATCTATGTCTGAATCCAAGGGATCAAAATCAGAATCAAAAGAAATATACTCTTCCTCGTTATCCTGAACATGGTCTTCAGCCACAAATGTGTCCTCTGCCTAGAGTGTGCTATCCAAACTCTCCTCTGCTGGGATCTATGAATTTGTGGAATCTAAAGGTGAGAGAAGGTCTTGTTAAATGGGATCAGACCAAGCAGCTTCATCATCAGTGATCACAAAGTCGCAATGGATGTCTCACTCTGCCGCTGTCATCTGTTATGCATCACTATATTGCTCTGAGAAAGTCGAGTCTCGTGCTTTAGTCTCATCGATTGTTTCAATTTGTATACTCTCATCCTCGATGCGAAAGTACACCTTCCCACTATCATGGTCGGACACCACCTTGGTTGTGGCCAAGGACGGTCATCCTAGAATGATGGGGGCATTGGTCACAAACTTATGGATATCTGTGTCCAACATAACAAAGTCCACAGGGAATTTCATGCCTTGAAAAGTGATAACCACATCTCTCATCAACCTCTTTGGCCTCTTGATAGAACTATCAGCAAACTGAAGGACTGTCCTGCTCTGTCGAACAGGGCCAAACTCAAACTGATCGAGTAAGGCTTTTGGAAGGAGGTTGATAGAAGAGACGTTGTCTAATAGAGTACGATTGAATCTCTGCTCATGATTATAGCATCTGACATAAGGAGCTCCTGCATCTGGTCTCTTGGCTGGTAGACGGTTCTGATTGGCAAAGCAAGTGGCATGGGTTAGCACATGGATCTCTCCTTGGTGGTTCCTCTTCTTCCTACGGATATTGGTCTTCTCTCTCAAGTTCTTCTGGAAGAGAGGGATGTGCTCTAGTGCCTCTTATAAAGTCAGCTGAATCTAAAATCTATCAATCATCTGTTGGCTGAACTCTAACTGTTGTGATTCTTTTTATAATTTATTTTCTTCCCCTCCGCCATGAGAATTGCTTGGGGGAAAGGGATGGTTGTGCCCTCCTCAAATAGTGGGCTAGGAATGGGTTCCTGCTGATGAGAAGGAATAGAAGCCACACAAGTATCATCGTGCATCACATATGGAGTCGAAGATGAAGAACCCTTTCCTTTATTAATTTTTTGGGTGTTTTTCATATAGTCCTGGGGTACAAGAACTAGCAAAAACAATTCTGGAATAGATGGGGTGGCCTCAGTACCACACACGACATCGGGAATTGCGGCATCATTACTGTACTCTATCTCAGCATCCTTTGTGGTGTCAGTACAACCCTCTACATAAGGAGACGCGACGGCCTCAGTACTGACGGCTGCATCAACATCCTTGGTGGCTTCAGTACCACTATCATCATCATCGTGAACGGCATCAGCACCGCTATCCTCCTCGTCTGGAGCTCTTGCATCCTCGTGGTGTTGTCGCTCAAATGATGCACTGCCTGCTGGCTTCCTACTGCTCCTAAGTGTAAAAAAGTCAACATTAAATGTATATGAAGTAATGTCACCCAACAAATCATTAGGAGTGGTGGTCCCTTTATACTCTACCTACTCAGATTTTCTTTTCAAGTTATTCGGGTTGGAATCAATCTCAGCTGGTGTGGCGTCCTTCCTTTTAATGATCTCCCTCATCTCTATATGAAACTCGTCCATCTCCCGCTTGAATGTGGCCTGCTAGTCAGAAAGTAGGTGGTATAGATCATCGAGTGCTAGGTTCTTATAGGTTGGCCCATGAGAATCGGACGGGTTGCCTCTCTGAAAATAAGGTTGTTGCTGGAACTGATGAGGGGTCGACTGAGAATACTGTTGAGGTTGCTATTGGTGATGCCTCCACTGTTATCCCTACTAATAGGGATGAGGAACCGACTGGTAATGCTGCTGTAGTAGTTGGTGAAGGAACTAAGGTTGCTGCTATGGTTGGATGAACTGTCCACACTAAGCTGGAGGCTGGTCCTGGGATGAGGCACCTCCGATCGACCACCTGAATCCATGATGATCTCGACAGATCCCAGGCTGTTATCAGTCATATGAAATTACATTGACATCCATCAACAACTCCTCCTCGTAGGGGGGTAGAGGAAGAACTGCCAGTGGCTAATCCTGTTGGTACATCACCATCTGAGTGTCCTGAGATGGATATGGTAATGGGGATTGGTGTTGTAGCTGCTCGAACGGATCCGCATGTATGTGGTGAACCTATCAGTATTGGGCGGAGTGTTGGGTCCAACTGCTGCTGCCAGGGTCGACCCGTGACCTGAGACGGGGCTAAGAAGCCGTCTGTACCTCCTGGAAACACATGATATGGGTCTTCAGGTCACTCAATGTCTGTGCCAACTGATCAATCTGAGTCATGTCGTGGTACTGATTCTTCTCGATAATCTCAATACTGTCCAGCTTCTCGCTGATGATGCCCATATCAGCGGCCGAAGACTCTGCCTGTGATGTGGCTGCTGAAGAAGTGGATGGATCTGCATCGACTCGTGTTATCCTCTGATAGGATACGACATGGAGTGGGGGATTCCCCTCAGTGTAAAGATGGGTCTGGGACATAACTGTGTAGTTCTCGGCCATATCCTCATATATATACCAGATATGGTCTTCATCCTTGGCGAAGTAGGAGCCCCCACAAGAAGCATTCACAAGCCCCTACAGCTCCGGTGTCAGTCCACAAAAGAAACTCTATACTAAGTTGGGTTTGGATATATCATGGTGCGGACACTGGTCAATGAGCTCAAGCAATCGATCCCACGTCTCATGGAATTGCTCATTGGGGATCATGGAGAAGTTGTTGATCAGAGCCCATGTTGCATTCGTCCAGTCAAGTGGATAGCACTTGTTCAAGTACTAGATGCGGAGTTGTTCCCACGAAGTGATATGCGTCCCTAAATGTTTCAGCATGTAGGCTACTCTGTGGACCAGGGAGAACGAAAAAGGCATCATCTTGATGGTGTCCTTCTCCACGTATATGTTGTGGACAATGCTGCATATCATCTCGAATTCCTGTAAATGAAGATGCAACTACGCGGTGGCAAGTCAATGGAACTTGAGCAACAACTGGATAGTTTGAGGGGGGAGCCCGAAATCTCCCAGAGTTGCCGGAATCTTAATTCAACGATGTGTAAGAGGCACTCCAGGGTTGTGCAGCTCTCTCATCGGCCTAGCCGGCCGAACTGGCTCCTGTGGCTCCTCTTGATGTTCTCTATCTCCTCCTCCAAACTCTGGTATCTCTCCTCCGCCTGCTCAGTTCGGCTCTCCTTGGTCAGCTCACATATGTGCCATTTCTTTGTGAATATCTGCCATGAAGGCCCCCTAGTCTCTGATCTGTCTCCGCATCATCTCCAGGGAGGCTAACAGTGTGTTGTTGATGGCACCGTGATCTAAAACATATGTGGTAGTCTGGTGCTGCCCATTGGTGCGCTCCTCGCTGTTGTCCATCTCTTGGGTCTCTACAAAGGCAAAAGACCCGAACTCAGGTGTCATGAAATGAATGAATATATGCTCTGGTCTTTGCTCGGGTACCTCGAAACTAGTAGAAGGGTGGTTGAGGGGGAACATGGCAGAATCGAACTCGGGTTCATAGAGCGGGTCTAGGCTCTCTCGAACCTGCCTAGATGAGTGGGCAGGAGTGCTCGAAAGCAGCGTAAAAAAGGCTACCTAAGGGATCTCCAACCCATTCATCATGATCTGGAAAAAGGCGGATGGGATCTGGAATCAAACAAGATCAGAAATCAAACCCCCAATTCACATACACAATGCTGAGCTAATGACCGTGAAGGTTCGATCTTTTATTTTCAGTCTAGCAGGGTGATTAAGCGAGATGGTAGGAACCCGATGCTCCCAAAAGATTGACCCAATCCCAAAGCTAGATCTTTCCGAGCCAGTACAAGTTGCGGACCATTTACCGGATACCCGATCAACTCGCTATATTAAGGATATCGTGACCCGCTTTACCAGAAACCAGAGCGATCCTCACTGGAGAACCCCAAGATAAGTAGTTTAATGAGAGTTCATGTATGGCTCTAGCCAAGTGTGCGGATCACTCCCTCGCACAAGAAAACAAACAATGAGGGGATGACTCTCCCAATATAGCTTTTTAGGTGAAGTTTATTTTAGGATCAAGTTTGATTAGTGATAAATCTGTGATTCATCACTCTTAAAGTTGAAAATAGACCTTTCTCCCAAATAAGTAAGAGCATATTTCCACCAATATTGCATAATTAGCATTCATGCATGCATTCATAACATCTGCATTATAGCATTCGCATCTGCACTAAATAAGAAGCCAAATTCACTTGTAAAAATCTCTTGTAAATATTCATCATGTTTCACCTATATATTTTATACTCACTCCAAAAATAATAAAATCAACTCCATACTGTATATATAACTGACAAATAATACAAGGAAAATACCAAATATTTCTAACAAGAATAATTACCCAATAAAACCCCAAACCAAGTTAGAGACAGTAGACCTTAGAATACACATATCTCACTCATACAACCTTTGATTTAGGTCTACTCACATTTAAATTAATACACACTCAAAGACCTTCAAAATGAGACCAATTTCATTTAAATTGGAGCTTGTATGCAAAACTTGGGTTTTGGGATTCCATTGTACACTATATGTATGTATATTTATACCCTTGTATTTTACTACTTTGTTTGACCTCTTTTCTGTTTTTGGTCAATATAAAACTTGTAGATGTCATCGAGATCTACAACTTCGTGTTTTGAGTTTTTCCAAATTCGGCCATCTTCTCCCCCTTATTACACTTTCTTTTCCAACCATCCAGATTGGGCCACATGGCGCCCTCTGATTGTGCCACGCTCCCACTCATCCGCCCTCCACGCACCTCGCCTCTTGGTCATCAGATCGTCCCCCTTCCTTCATATCTTTGTTGTTCAATTCCATCTGAACATCAATCCTTGGATCTTCATCCAAGATATCATCACAGCCACTCATTTCTGCCTCCACCTCCTTGTGCCATGTGGTTCACCTGGTGCTGCTAGATCACTTCCATCCATGCCGCTCATTCCAGCTAAATCCGGACCCTCCGATCCTCGGCCCTGATACAATCTTAGCCATTTGTGTCTGCCCGATGCTACGCACACCATGCCTCACATCCAACGCCCTTCGATCTCGACTCGAGGATCTAATCATGGCCCTTCTCTTACACCCTTCTTCTGGCCATTGGATCACGAGATCCAATGGTCCAGAGGTCAGTGTCTACCTCCGGCCGCTTTCCGTACGCATGTCTCCCACCTCGCATCACCTTCGCCCCCTTCCTATTTTTGGCACCACTACAACCACCTTCTCCACCCTCTAGCACTCTATGACAGAGCCCATACTTCCCTCTTCCTCGCCGACCTCCATGTCCACCATGATACCCTCTCCTTCGCTCCACAAACCCCACCTGAACCTCGCCTTCCATCGCATGTAACTCCACTTTATCCCTATAAATCCCCTACCTTCAGCCAACTTTCAACTCATCCGCCCTTGAAAGAGAGCACCTAGAGCTCCCCTCCAACAATCAGTGATAGTGATTTGGGCTTTGAAGCGAGTGACGACAGGTTCCATCTCCGGCGAGATCAACGACAAACTCCGTCGTGTCACAACTCCTCCAAAGGGATGCACGAGCCCGGGACACTATCTACCTTTGAGCGAATACCAGGAGGCTCCTCCTCGAGCTTCTGACCCCAGGTTAGACACCTCCACCCTCCTCCGATAGTTCTTCTTATTTCGTTGCATTTTTTCTCTAATTTTATTCCACTGCTCTGATCGTTCCCATGCTCGCCTGACCATCCCTTGAGCTCCGCCTTGGAGCTCTCATCTTCACGCACTAGTCCAAGCCCCTCCGATATCACCTTGAACCACCTTCCGACCAAGGCTCCGCTACCACGGTGGAGGAAAACCATCGAACCTCTTACATTCCACTCAGGCCTCACATTGCACACGCACGCGTTGCCATGAAGCACAAGCTTTTATTTTTGGAATTAGCTAACCTTGTAGGAGGATCCTCTTTACTGACTGGAACGTCGCCAGAGCGTCACTCGAGCTTCAACATCTCCGGCCTGAGGACCTCCCCAGCCACTTCTAGGACCTCCGGCAGCTCCCTGACACCTCCATGACCAATCCAAGTATATCAGGACTGCCGGCGAGCTTTATTGATCAGCGGCGAAGGAGCAGAGCAAGGAGCCCATCGTCGGAGCCCCGCCAAGTCCACCGCAGGAGGTGGCGGACCAGAGAGGACGGAGCATAAGCACCGTTGGATCTTCCTTATCTGACGGTCTTGATCATGACACATTACGCCGAGCCCGCCATAATTGGATCATCCATATCTAACGGACCTCGTCGTGCTACGTAGAAGTCACTTCGAGCTTCAACCTCCGTTGGATCCATCTCGATCTAAAGGCCAATATTGAGCCACATCGCCATCAACCACAGCTCCAGATTCTGTCGGATCAACTTTGATCTGACGATCCTTGATCGCGCCACGTTTCCAACCTCTGCCTCCATTGGATCACTCCTGATCTAGGAGCCCAACATTCGCTATGTAAGAGACTCCGAGCCTCTTCCTCGACCCTTGGTTCGGAGCAACCGAAGTATATCCAAAGCTAATCCGAGCCTCTGCCCAAGCCTCGATCGCCATTTGAGCCTAGCCCCACACACGTTTCTCATGTGGGGAATGGGTAATTTACACAGAGGCCCCTGCAACTTTCAAAAACTGCAAATTGGTCCATGCCATGCGTGTCACGCGAGGAGCGCGTGTTTTCTTAGAATTTTGCATCCATCTCCCTCCGCATTATAGGTAATTGCATTTAAGTCCCTGTCTGCATGTTTTATTTTAGCAACTTATATTTTCTGTATTGCAATTTGGTCCCTGTATTTGCACGAATAACTAGGTGTCCATTTATCATCATTTTTCAATTCTAAAAATTTCATGTTGTAGTTAAACTTGTCCTCTATCTTATGTGTCACTTGTCTTAATTTTCTTAGTCACTTGGAATTTAATAATATTAAATTGGTGAAATTTTCTATTTTTTGCCTACTGTGTGGCATTCAATTCATATTAAATTCCTTGTTGCTCCAAAAATCACCATAAAATTATATTAGATTTATGATAAAGTACTATACACTATGCCCAAAAATTGTTGCATTTGCACGCATCACGAGGTTTGAATAAATCAAATAGTGATTTTCGTAAATGATTTTCAATAGGTCCTATTCACATAGAATTTTAGGTTTATTAAATTTCCTGGATTCATCATACATCGATCCAACTAGGGTAATATATATTTGTAAATAATGTGTTTTGGTATTTGTTAAAAATTCATTTCACAAAAAGCACCCTGCATTCATCTTTAATTGTATTAAATTCATACATAGTCTAAAATTCCAAAAAAATTGTAGAGACTTAATTTCATTGCATTTCATATTCTGGTCGATTTTCATAATTTTTTGGACATCATTTGATTATCTTTCTGATTTATCTTGTAGAGTTGTCCTAAAATTGCATTATTTTTCTCTTATTACATTAAAAAGTATAAAAAGACCAAAAAAATATTCTTCTGAAAATCAAACCTATGAATTATTGAAAATTCACCTAAAGAGACATCTGCCTCCCTAAGTTTGACCTTGGGCTTGCCCAATTAAAATAAAAATCTGCCGCTCGTATTTAATTGAATATTAATTGAAGAGGTTTTTGATGAAGTCTCATTTACCCGACTGCAATAAACTTAACATTTAATTTGATCGTTAATTTGATTGAATTAACAAGGGTAGACGAGGCAACATCAAAATGGCGCCGTTGCCGGGGAGGCACAACTTAGGTTAATTTTTAGAGAATTTTGGGTATTGATTCTCCATCCCCGGGTAGTCTGACCCCCAGTTTTTCTTGTGAATATTTCTCTGTCATTTATTTTTGTCTATTTTGTTTCGTCCTTTATCTGACCTCTGGTTATTTTCGTGCGAGGAAAATGAAGAGTCGAAGGCGCTTCGCCAGGCGAATCGAAGAATTGCATGTGAATAATTTGCGGTATTTGTGAAAACATGTAATTTTCCAATATTTTCAAAATTTTTGCATCTTTCCAGCAGTTCCCATTTGGGTTCTTGCGTGTGTATATATAATGGAAATGTGTCCCCATGTGCTGTGTGGATTGCTCTTACATTGAATAGGATTTAACATGCGGCACTTAGAGCCACTCTAGGACTTGCTTGTGTTTGTAAAATTCAAGGACCACACTTCGCACTTAAGAGACGCACTTAGACTGTAGATTTACTCAAATTCAATCTGTGCTTCACTAGCTAATAGAACTGTCTGTCTAGGAGCGGCTTTTATCCCTTGTATTACATGTAGTGTAAAGTTTTCACTTTTGTTTTACATCCTGCATAAAAAGCGAAGGAATCACTGTAAGTCTTCTCTACTTGGCATTTCATCATTGCTTTATCTTGCATTGACTTTTCTCGACTCCTTTCTCCTTGGTTTTTCTAACTTAGGATAAAAGGAAATCGAGACTGGACGATATGCATGCTTTGTGGATTGGACTAGTCAAGTGATCACCTAAACATAAAATTGGGACTGCTAAACTCAATTGACCAAAAAAATCAATAAATGGGAAAGTTTGCTTGCGAGAGATTAACCCCGACCTTGTTTTCAGGCTGACTGAGGGTGCTTGAGTGTGTGTGCACACCCTAAGGTAGACCCAAATCCCCGCCTTCCATATCACGTACCAACTTATCCTAGCAAATATCACGAGTTGAATTTCTCAGCTCACTGATTAGCACCAAGTAACCTCTGCCTGTT
The DNA here is from genome assembly GCA_037367405.1 of Ottelia alismoides. Taxonomy (NCBI): domain Eukaryota; kingdom Viridiplantae; phylum Streptophyta; class Magnoliopsida; order Alismatales; family Hydrocharitaceae; genus Ottelia; species Ottelia alismoides. Next base: position 202,276 of record JAZKJV010006292.1, read on the forward strand.
CGTAGGTAGATAGGGGTAAACTAGTAGTGCTTCACGACAAGTAGCTAGTAACCCCCCACGGTGAAGTCCCAGCCTTGTCATCCTTCGCATGCTTGCAGGTAGATAGGGGCAGGTCTTTGAACGAACTTGTGATAGGAGCTAAGAAAGGAAGGGAGCCTGTATCTTAGGCGACAGGTTAAACAGGGAAGACACATTCGACTTTGAGCCGACTTCCCTATAGGCCACGTAACATTTGCTATTTGCTTGAAATTCACACTTAAAATCAACCAGATTAATCAGACTCGGTTTCTGGGCCTTCACCGTGTGAGTGTGAAAATTAGGGTTTGGATTCACTTGCTTGTCTCATTTAGGAATAAAATCCTATCTTATACTCCCAATTCTCCTTCTCGCCATCCAAGATGACTGACTGGGGGAATATCTATTTCTAATTCACCAACCTCTCTTTGAGCCCCTCACTAAGTTCATCTTCATCAGACCAAGCACAACTTGGGCCAACTCGAGCTCATGACCCTCTAGAGTTCCAGATCCATCACTTCCAGGGTGGTTACCCTTCAACCAACCCATTTTTCTTCTCTCATCTCATCGAGGAAGACCATCGCCTCGGTGAGAATATCTTCATTGATATGTCCTCTAACCTAGACCATTTTCCCCTCCCAGGAAAAAGGACAAGATGCCATCTAAGAAATAGTTGGATGAAGAGGAACAAAGAGATGACCCGATGCAGCAAATCCTTTCTCTCCTCGCCACAACCAAACAACAGAATGCATATTTGGTGTCAAGGATGGGACATGTCATTGCGGCATGAGGAATTGATCGACCCATGGTAAATGCATACAACCCAGCAGAAAATGAGATGCATAGTTGGTTGGTACCTGTGGTTCCCCCTGAAGCGTTCGAGCTGAAGCCCCACATTCTAAGATTGCTACCGAAGTTCAATGGAAATTCCTACGAAGAACCATATGACTTCCTCAGAGACTTCGAGCTGGATTGCAAAAACCTTAGTCACCCTAGGGTTGGGCAAAACTACATCTGGCTGAAGGCCACCCCATTTTCCTTAAGAGATAAGGCCGCTTATTGGTTGAAAATTCTCGGGGTAAGATGTACGACCTGGATGCAGTTCAAGGATTTATTCTTGAGGAAGTTCCACTCACTCAGTAGGACTAATCAGATGAGAACTAAGATCGTGAGTTTTCCCAGGGACCCAATGAACCATTCCATGAAGCCTGGGATAGATTTAATGACTTAATTCAGAAATGCCCTTAACATGGCATTTCAAAAGAGATCTTAGTCCAAACCTTGCTCTGTGTCATGACCTCGGAGATGCAGGGGTTAGTAAGTGCCGCCTATGGAGGAAGCAATCTAAATAAAAATAAAGATGTTGTATGGAAGATCCTGGAGCAGATGGAGGAAACAGGTAGGTCTTAGGCCACCAGGTCCTATTAGTTGTCTCCCTCGATCCTAACCAACGAGACAACTAGGAGGACTGTAGCAGATCTGAAAGAGGACCTCATCCCCAGCATGGGGATGATATCTGACAAGTTAACCATGGTCAAGTAGATTCACAAGAGGGTCACTGACCTCGAGGCACTCTTATGATTGCCGAAACAAGTGGAGGTAAATGAGAGGGTAGTCAAGATATGACTAGCTGCCCCTTCTGCACCACCTGTACTTGTACACCGAGTTCATCTTGTACAGGAATAGGCACGGGGGCCTCAGAGTAGCTGGGTAGAAGAGCATCAATATACTCAGCAGGACAAACACTCACCCCCACAAGTAGAGACAGGATACGAGGAACCTCTGCAGGTGTTCGAGATCAACGCTATGTGGTACATCCATGACTTCGTTGACAGACTATCGGGAATAGGGAACAGATAGCCTCACCGACCTTCCCTAGCTTACCAGGAAACCGGCTCTGTCCCCGTACCACGCTTCATACAATCCTGGCCCGAACAAGGGTACCAGCCTCAACAACACCACCAGCAAGGCACTTTCCACTCGGGCCAGCAGGGCCCTCCACCATCGTCCATCAACAACAGTATCTGCATGGCCAACATGGCCAACATAGAAACTCATCCTCTAGTCACCATCAACAAGCCCCGCCCACAAACGAATTGGAGTCCCTCACCTTGGCAATACAGACCCTGACTGATAGGGTCTAAGAAATTCAGAATGACTACCTGGATATGAGAACAGATTTGAATCGTGTTTCCCATACCCAGGACAAGTAGAGGTCACCAAAGACTCCAATTCTTGCCAAGGTTCAGGATAACCCAAATGGCCTGAATAAAGGCCAGAACCTACATCGAGATCAAGTACAGTATTCAGATAACTCTTTATCTGAACATGAGATCCTTTTGTACGATAATGTTAATCATATGTCCCTCAGCAGCAGAAGGACCATGATTGTACATGACCGGGCACGGGCACCAGAAGAAGACACTGTCAAGTCTCTACCTAAGGTGAACTTGGAGACAAAGGAGAAAAATCACCAACACCACCGGCATAAGAAGAGGACCTCTAAGTCCTTAAAGAAGAAGGAGCACATCCCAAGCTGTGAGTACGGCAAGATCGATGAAGAACTCACACCACCATCTGAGGGGGATATCCCAGCATTCACGGAAGATGCATGATGAAACTCGATTTCATCATCTTTATTTCCTATTATTAACCCCCTTGCTTAAGCTGAGTGTCAAAAAAACCCAGTTAAAGTCTTGTAATTACCAGAGTCCTAAAAAAATTAAAAATCACAAAAAATGACAAAATGAAATTCGTGGTATTTTTAGACTTAAAAATACCCTAAAAAATATTTTGGGTCTTTGTTTGATCTCATTTCCAGTTTTGTCAACATGAAACTTGTAGATCTCGTCAAAATCTACAACTTTCATGTTTTGAGTTTTCTCAAATTCGGCCAAATTAACCTCCAAAAATCAAAAATACTTTCGCAATAATCTGATTGGGCCACGTGGCCCAATCTGGGTGAGCCACGTGGCCCGCTTCCCTTTCCCCATCCGCCTGCGATCTAAGCCATTGGATCTACTCATGATCCAATGGTCCAGTCCTCTCCACGACCCGCTGCAACCCTCAGCCGTTTGATCTTCCTCCGCCTTCAAATCCGTCCGCTCGTTCGCGCCTTAAGCAGAGCACGACACGTGGCGCATCATAGGCCGCTTGATGGCGCCTCAGATTTTCCATCTCCGCCGTTATCCCCTGGGCCTGATTCCATCCCTTCGATCAACCTCAAGATACGATCTCGGCCGCTCAATACCGCCTGCCCTTGAGCATGACACATGGTGCTTTCATCCGCCATTGATCGCAGCGCCTCTTGCTCCCATCACAGTCGTTATCTTCGCACCCATCTTCAACCACTTGATCAACCCTAACTCTCCATCTTAGCCGCTCGTCAGCGCCACGCCTTGTGCTCAATACGTGGCAGCCCATCTGCCTTTGATCGCTCTGCCCCTCGACTTAATCACGACCGTCCCTCTGCGCCTCAACGATAGTCGTTGGATCTCCATATCCAACGGCTAATCGGCCGTCGTCAACCTCGCGACTCCCTCTTCCCCACGTTCTCCACCTCGCGTCAACCGTTCGCCCTTTCCTTTTTCTCCGTCACCTCAGTCGACTCCGCCCATCGCTAACCACCTCTCGGTCTTCCCCACTCTTCCCTCTCCCTCACGCAATCCTCCAAGACCCACGACTTCCTCCCACTCGCTCCATTTCTCCCTCCAAATCCTCGTCTCCACCACCATAACCCGCTAACTTCGCTCTTTAACACCTCAACCCCCCTCCATTTTCCGCCGTCCACCTGTACGAGGGAAACCTCCCAACGAGTCCCCGCCCCCCGGTGACAGCGAGGGGCGGTGAGGAGCGCGAAGACGAAGGTACGCCCCGGTGACGACCCCTGGCCATGGTAGGCCAGGCCTGCGGAGCCCCGTCTCTGCCAAGCTGCTCCCCGTAGCCGGGGGAGTTCAGCGATGACCCCGAGGTCCTCCGATGACCTCGAGCACAGGCCCCGCTCCGCCCAACCTCAGGTAAGGTCTCAGATCTCTTCTCTGATTTTTTTATCTACTTTGCTCGATTTAATTAGGCCTCTCCGGCCGCTTTCGCCTTCCGTTGACCATCCCGTTAGCTCCGCCGCACCTCCCCCTTTCTCGTGTACTCCTCCGATCACCTTCTCCCTCCTCCAAACCTTATATCGCCTCCGACCCATCTCCTCCGCCCTCGCGGCGGAGGAGCTCCGAGCTCCCCATGTTCTTCGTCCCCGTTGAGCTCCCACTTCACTCCACGTCGCACGCACACACATCATCTGCTTCGGCTATTTGGCCTAACACTGCAGGTCTTCACGAGCCTTCAATGGTCGGAGCGCACGCCGGAGCCATCTTCGTCACTTCCGCATCAACTGCTCGAGCCCCGACGCACAGATCCAGAGACTCCTGGACCTCCCTTGAGCTCCTAGCTTCTCCGACGTCTATCTAAGGAGCTCTGGGGAGGTCGCAATCAGCTAATCACGAGCGGCGGAGAAGAGCCACCGTCGCCGGATACCCGAATGCGCCGCCACTTTCGCCTGAAGAAGGAGACACAGTTGCCGTCGGATGGTTTCATCCGGTGAACATCTGACGGCCAGGAAGCAGCCACGTCGCCCAGGAGCTCTTTCATCATAGCCCTTGGATCATCTCGATCTAATGGCTTTCGTGCAGCCACGTGTCATCGCCATAGCAGCTCCGAGCCTCAGTCACCGAACCTCCAGGCTCGGAGTTCACGAACCACAACCGATCCTGAAGCAATGCCCGAGCCTATCCGAAGCGCCTCCGATTCTCTGCGGCGACCGAACCTGATTCCGAGCCTGGGACAACGCGTGCTAGGCACGTGCCTCTTGGGTAATTTGCAGACTCCCCACGAATTTCTTCAATTTGCAAAAAGGTCCCCGCGCATATGGATTATATACAGGGAAGGCCCGTACGTTATTTTTATTGCATTTCAGTCCTTTCCAGGGACCTTTTTGTAGTTATCTTTTCATGTTTTATTTCAGTTATGCCCTTAGCTTCTTTGTTGCATATCTTGAGCTACATATGTCCAAATGAGTTGATTTCAGTTTCATTTTAAAGCTGGTTTGATGATCTTTCTAGTGGCATGTTTTGGACACAATGAATTTTGATGGATTATTTTGATAGCTAAGTGTCACTTAATCTATGCCTTGTTTGAATTGAGTTCATCACCTTAATTAAATCTGGAATTGACTTGTTGACTAGTTTGCTCATTAATTTCTACCTAGGGCATATCTCCATTGCATCAAATTGCATTAACTTGCCTAATAAAAATGGATAAAAAATGCATGTTTACTTTTAATGCATTGTTGTCTTCTCTTGCATGATTTTGACCTATATGCCTCTAAACTCAACACTTAGTTAAATAAATAGAAATCCAATCAATACGAGGGAGGCTCGTGTCCTTGAGTTCGACCTTGGTATCTTACCAAGCAAAATAAATTCATGACCATCGCATTCTTATTTGACATGTATCAATGAGGTGGTCTCTTTGATGACCAAAATCGGCCCGACTACGATGATGATTCCGAGTGCTAAAAACACTCTCTTAAAGGGCCGATTTTGCGGTTCGTCAAATGGCACCGTTGCCGGGGACTCGGCTCATTTCTTATATTGTTTGGATTTTTGTTTAGTGTTCATTTTATAGGTCAAAGTGTTCATTTAATTTGCATTAAAAAAATTCTTTTTTATTTGATATCTAACCATTGTTTTTGTGGTAGGGCCCTTGATGGATCAAGGAGGCGAGGAGCAGGACGCCCCCCGCTGCGAGGAGCCACAGGAGCATACTTGGAGCAAATAAAAAAAAGTCTTGCATTTTATGTTTGCATGACTTGTAATAATTCGTCGTTTACAGTGGTCTTCGATTGAAGACTCGCGGTTGTACTCGAACGATCGTGGTTGTGTGGGGGTCGTCCCCACTTGAGTGTCGACCTAGGACTAGGCACGTGGCTCTCCGAGCTCATCTTATTTTTTTCATATTTTTATGTGCTTGATCGTAGGTAGGACACAATAAAATATAGACGGACGTAATCTCGCCTCACTTAGCCAAACTTAAATGGATACCATTCCCCGCTAATAGATGCATGATTAGGTGCAGTTTTATTCGACTTGCATACATTGATTTTGGTTTTCAAAATGGCCCTAGTTTTTTCACGGATTTATCGTCAAATCACTGCATGATTTCTCGCTTAGCCTAGATCGCGTTTTTTTATCGAATACATGATTTTGTCGGCTTTCATTTCCTACGTTGATCACCTAGGATTAATGGAAAATGAAATGAACAATAGACGATGATTTCCTGATTGATGTGCTAACCTTAATTCAGTGATAATTCTAAATAAAACTGGGACTGTTAATTGCAAGTCAACCAAAAAAAATGGAGTAAAAATTGGTTTTGGGAGAGCAACACCCTCGGTTACGCGTTGGTTTTTATTTCACATTTTTCTCCGCATAATTATCTAACGTTTTATCACCAATAAAACTGACCAGATAATCAACCAACCTTGGTTGGTTTCATGTGTGAGTTGGTGAAACTAAGGGTTTGCTTGCTTGATTGAGCCATGTTTGTTGCGATACACACCCCAAAACCTTAGTCCCTACATTTCATCTCCGAAGATTCATCCGCTCCCTTGTATATCCATACCTCTTCTTCGTTCACCTTGGGTATCTCCCAACATCAAATTCCATCTTTATACATAGGCTAATCTCAGCCTAAGTATAGGGGGGACCCGAGTCCCTGTGATTTCTCTACTCCTCTTTTCTTGCCTTTATACTTAGGTTATTTCTAACCTAAGTATAAGGGGAACCCCTCTTAGCTCCCGTATATTTCGCTATACTTAAATGGACCTATGTACTTGTAACATCTAGTGCTATGAGGACATAGAAAAATTTAAGTATAGGGGGGTATACCGTATATACCGTATACTTTAGCTATAATCTGAAAAATTTGAAAAATTTAAAATTTTTTGGCTAAGGTAAAAATCGTTGGACTAAGAGAACTCAAATGATTTCGCGGCTTTTTGATATTATGTTACGCTATTTTTATAAAAATATTTTCGAAAATGATTTTTGAAAATGTTTGGAAAACTTTTTATTTTGTGTGACATGGTTTTGAAAAATCGCCTTCTCTTTTCAAGGAAAGTTGAGTTTAACTCGTGTTTTAATCTTTATTAAAATCCATAAAAAATGAGAAAAACCGCAAAACCCTTTAGGAGCCGTTAGTGACTACAAAGCCCAATTAAGTAAGCCGCATTCAGTGAGGGTTCGCCCTTAGCAGATTGGATGGTTTAGAGGACATCACGCAAGGCCTCGTCCTCAAGCAACGGGCTTCGGCCTATACTTACATCCATACTGGCTGAATTGCATATGCTCAATTGAGTTTAGGAAGTTCTAATATCTCTTGAAGTTCAAAAAAAAATGTGTGTCTTGTTTTTTAGTGAAGAAGTTAGATTAATCCTCTACACTTACACTTCCACCTAGGATCTGAATTGGTCAAGGAGACTTAGCTTTTTGAGGTCTTTGAGATTTTTAGGTTAACCAGCCTTAGCCATCAGGGTCATTGACTTAATCGTCCATATTTCTCTAGGTTTCTAGATTTGCATGCTATATTCCATGCTTAGTCTCAGACATAAAGAATATGATCTGCACATCACATGCACGACTGCGGTTTTTGATGAGATGAGTTGATTTCTCACTTGAGGAATTGGGATGAGTAAGTCAAGTTTGGATTTGATCTAATGATGCTCGAGGATGGGATAAAATCTTTGGAGGCTTCATGAAACCTGAGTGTCAGCAATATTAGCCAGTATGAGAACTTGATTCTTATACTAATCTCCTGATATTGTCCTAAGTGCCAGGGTGTGAAATAATTAAAAAATGTTGATCAGTGTGCGCCAACTTTTGGTAAAAGTAGTGGAGCTAGCCACAAAATTATACAAGTCAATGAAATTTTAAAGAAAAGCTCTCATTCACAAAGTTACATATCAAAGAGCTTCCACCAAAGGCGAGCGCTCCCAAACTTTCCAAAGTGTCCACTTGGACCACTGCTATTAGGACCAGGAGTCGGGCTTGCACCAAAAAAGGGCTATGCATCGTAAATGCTACAAGTATGGGTGTCGAAGGTACGATAGGTACTCAAAAGAGACACACCCCGGTGTACTCCCAGGAAAACAAGTGCAGACGGCTCCAACTTCTCTTGACAGACGCACTGATCAACACCAAAAAAATGTGTTGCGTAAAAGGCACTAGAGAGAATCCTTGTTCCAATGAGAGGGAGAGAAGAATTGACACAATCACATGCCCTCCATTTCTGTCCTGCCATCTACATTTTCTAAGTCTGACAACTAAAGAGACGGTGGACTGAATGCAAGATTTGATTTATTCCCTAGTGCTGAGGATTGGGTCCTTAGGAGATTTTCTCAGACCAAGACTTTGGGTGAAGAATTGACTCTACTCTCGAAATTGCAGTCAACACTAAACTTCATATCCTTTAGCTTATACGTACATCAGAGAGAGTCTAGAGAAGTAGAGGAATTGGAAGCCTGTTGATTAAGGCTGGGTTGAACTCTAGAATTTTGGATCTCTAAAGTCGAGTCGACTTGATCAGATTGGATCCTATATTCACATGCACAAGGGGGTTAATCCAACTTAGTCATTCTTTTTGATGCTCGAGGACGAGCATAGTTTAAGTATAGGGGGTGATGAAACTCGATTTCATCATCTTTATTTCCTATTATTAACCCCCTTGCTTAAGTTGAGTGTCAATAAACCCCAGTTAAAGTCTTGTAATTAACAGAGTCCTAAATAAATTAAAAATCACAAAAAATGACAAAATGAAATTCGTGGTATATTTAGACTTAAAAATACCCTCAAAAATATTTAGGGTCTTTGTTTGATCTCATTTCCAGTTTTGGTCAACATGAAACTTGTAGATCTCGTCAAAATATATAACTTTCTTGTTTTGAGTTTTCTCAAATTCGGTCAAATTAACATCCAAAAATCAAAAATACTTTCGCAATAATCTGATTGGGCCACGTGGCCCAATCTGGGTGAGCCACGTGGCCCACTTCCCTTGCCCCATCCTCCTGCGATCTGAGCCATTGGATCTACTCCTGATCCAATGGTCCAGTCCTCTCCACGACCCGCTGCAACCCTCAACCGTTTGATCTTCCTCGGCCTTCAAATCCGTCCGCTCGTCCGCGCCTTAAGCAGAGCACGACACGTGGCGCATCATAGGCCGCTTGATGGCGCCTCAGATTTTCCATCTCCGCCGTTATCCCCTGGGCCTGATTTCATCCCTTCGATTAACCTCAAGATACGATCTCGGTCGCTCAATACCACCCGCCCTTGAGCATGACACGTGGTGCTTTCATCCGCCATTGATCGCAACGCCTCTTGCTCCTATCACAGCCGTTATCTTCGCACCCATCCTCAACCGCTTGATCAACCCTAACTCTCCATCCTAGCCGCTCGTTAGCGCCACGCCTTGTGCTCGACACGTGGCAACTCATCTGCTTTGATCGCTCCGCCCCTCTACTTAATCGCGACTGTCCCTCTGCGCCTCAACGATAGCCATTGGATCTCCAGATCCAACGGCTAATCGGCCGTCGTCATCCTCGCGACTCCCTCTTCCCCACGTTCTCCACCTCGCGTCAACCGTTCGCCCTTTCCTTTTTCTCCGTCACCTCAGTCGACTCCGCCCATCGCTAACCACCTCTCGGTCTTCCCCACTCTTTAAAACCTCAACCCCCCTCCATTTTCCGCCGTCCACCTGTACGAGGGAAACCTCCAAGCGAGTCCCCGCCCCCCGGTGACAGCGAGGGGGCGGTGAGGAGCGCGAAGACGAAGGTACGACCCGGTGACGACCCCTGGCCATGGTAGGCCAGGCCTGTGGAGCCCCGTCTCTGCCAAGCTGCTCCCCATAGCCGGGGGAGTTCAGCGACGACCCCGAGGTCCTCCGATGACCTCGAGCACAGGCCCCGCTCCGCCCAACCTCAGGTAAGATCTCAGATATCTTCTCTGATTTTTTTCTCTACTTTGCTCGATTTAATTAGGCCTCTCCGACCGCTTTTGCCTTCCGTTGACCATCCCGTTAGCTCCGCCACACCTCCCCCTTTCTCGCGTACTCCTCCGATCACCTTCTCCCTCTTCCAAACCTTATATCGCCTCCGACCCATCTCCTCCGCCCTCGCGGCGGAGGAGCTCCGAGCTCCCCATGTTCTTCGTCCCCGTTGAGCTCCCACTTCACTCCATGTCGCACGCACACACATCATTTGCTTCGGCTATTTGGCCTAACACTGCAGGTCTTCACGAGCCTTCAATGGTCGGAGCGCACGCCGGAGCCATCTTCGTCACTTCCGCATCAACTGCTCGAGCCCCGACGCACAGATCCAGAGACTCCTGGACCTCCCTTGAGCTCCCAGCTTCTCCGACGTCTATCTAAGGAGCTCTGGGGAGGTCGCAATCAGCTAATCACGAGCAGCGGAGAAGAGCCACCGTCGCCGGATACCCGAACGCGCCGCCACTTTCGCCTGAAGAAGGAGACACAGTGGCCGTCGGATGGTTTCATCCGGTGAACATCTGACGGCCAGGAAGCAGCCACGTCGCCCAGGAGCTCTTTCATCATAGCCCTTGGATCATCTCGATCCAATGGCTTTCGTGCAGCCACGTGTCATCGCCATAGCAGCTCCGAGCCTCAGTCACCGAACCTCCAGGCTCGGAGTTCACGAACCACAACCGAGCTTGAAGCAATGCCCGAGCCTATCCGAAGCACCTCCGATTATCTGCGGCGACCGAACCTGATTCCGAGCCTGGGACAGCGCGTGCTTGGCACGTGCCTCTTGGGCAATTTGTAGAGACTCCCCATGAATTTCTTCAATTTGCAAAAAGGTCCCCGCGCATATGGATTATATACAGGGAAGGCCCCGTACGTTATTTTTATTGCATTTCAGTCCTTTCCAGGGACCTTTTTGTAGTTATCTTTTCATGTTTTATTTCAGTTATGCCCTTAGCTTCTTTGTTGCATATCTTGAGCTACATATGTCAAAAGGAGTTGATTTCAGTTTCATTTTAAAGCTGGTTTGATGATCTTTCTAATGGCATGTTTAATTGTTGTTCTGGACACAATGAATTTTGATGGATTATTTTGATAGCTAAGTGTCACTTAATCTATGCCTTGTTCGAATTGAGTTCATCACCTTAATTAAATCTGAAATTTACTTGTTGACTAGTTTGCTCATTAATTTCTACCTAGGGCATATCTCCATTGCATCAATTGCATTAACTTGCCTAATAAAAATGGATGAAAAAATGCATGTTTACTTTTAATGCATTGTTGTCTTCTCTTGCATGATTTTGACCTATATGCCTCTAAACTCAACACTTAGTTAAATAAATAGAAATCCAATCAATACGAGGGAGGCTCGTGTCCCTGAGTTCGACCTTGGTATCTTACCAAGCAAAATAAATTCATGACCATCGCATTCTTATTTGACATGTATCAATGAGGTGGTCTCTTTGATGACCAAAATCGACCCGACTACGATGATGATTCCGAGTGCTAAAAACACTCTCTTAAAGGGCCGATTTTGCGGTTCGTCAATGCATCACTAGTTTTGCAGCAGAAATTTCCTCTTAGTCAGAGTCAGTATAAGTGTCAGAGTCATATACAGAGCTCAGTTCCCTATTTCAACGAAAATCTTTCAGTTTCAGAATCTTAGTTAGCATCAATAATTCCTTCCCTCGAGCTCTTAAGGGTGGAAAGAAAAAAACTCAAAAAATACAAAAAGATGACCTTGAGATGGCAGAGTTTTGCAATAAATACGTCAAGGTCACAATCCCTTTTGACAAGTATGTGGAGATGACACTTGCATTCCAGAAGTACCTTAAGGTGAGATGCACACCTACTAGGGTCAATAGGAAGACCAAAAGTCGTGTTGAGAAACACGTTCTATCAGTAGCCACTACTTGCACAATAAAGAATGCATTTCTGAGGAAATGAAGAGACATGGGTGCACATTATGGGGTGAATCATGTCGATGACACTACATTTTCACACACTCTCGTTGACAACGGATCCTCCATTAACATAATGCCTACAACCCTCTATAAGCAGCTTAATCTCGGACCTCTTAGGAAACCAGAGCCTTGCTTCAGTTTGCAGATAAATCAACCAAGAGGTCCCAAGGAGAATTGAGGAACATTTTTGTTAAAGTCGAGGGTTAGGAGTACATGGTGGACTCTATAGTCCTTGATATGGAGACCCCTTGCAATTGGAGAGATTCCCAGATCATATTAGGAAGGCCCTTCCTCAGAACAACAGGGACCTTATTTGATTACAAGATCGGGAATATCCAGTTCCAAATAGCAGGCAAAGATGAGGAACTTGAGATGAAGCAGAAGAGATGGAAGAGGCTGAATTCAGGATCTAGCACCGAGTACTCTTCGTCTGAAGCAGATTGTATTCATGTAGACACAACTGGGCCATTGACGAATCCGGAAATGCCTATGTTAAGAATGTGTTTTTATCGTTAGGCTTAGAGAATGATTTGTCGTTCGTTGTAGGTGGCAATCGGAAACGGTCGAGAGAATACCACAAATAATTTATTCAATTTTTAATATCGTGGTTTTATGTTTGTTTTACTTGGGCAAGTCCCAAGGTCGATCACAAGAAGGCAAAGGAACAACCTAGAGAGATGTCTATCAAAGTTTGTGTTCGATTTTCGAGGCGTTTTTTTTCAATGTATTAAGAGGGTGCAAAGTGCAAATTTGGCCTATTTTAGGGTCTAAAATGTAAATTACGATCTAACGATGTCCGAAAAATATGAAATTAGGCCACGATGTAAATTATGATAAAATGAATGCACTCTAATTTTTTTGGAATTTTTAGATGCAACATAAATTTTTTATGGATTTTTAAATGCAAACAGAATGAATTTCAATATTCAATTTTAATAAATATTAAACCTACTTATTTTCACGAAATAAAATTATCTAAGATCTATCACTAGGTGATGGATCTCAGAAAAATCCTAAACCTCAAAAATGTGGGTTTAATACCTATTAAAAATTAAATACTAAAATATGCAAAATGATTTTTATAGAGCTAAATATGCACGCAAATGCGAATCTTTTTGGGCACAATGTCAAGTACAACTAATTCTACAATATGTGATTTTTCAGGAATTTTTGGAGCAATGGGCAATTAATTCTGAATTTCAGAGCAAGAAATGGGCAAAATACGTAAATTTTTACACAATAATTATTTATTAATTAACCATCAATCACAAAAATGCACACAATTTGTCAAAGTGTAGAGAATTGATTAACAAACATCATGCTATTTTTGGATTATAAAATAATGTAAAGAGAAGGTCTAGAATCACAGGGGAACACATGGGTACAGATGCAATATAAATAAATAAATAAAAATGCAGAAGGGGGGCTTGTTTGTAATTACCAATAATGATAGGGGCCTCTTGCAAAATTTCCAGAGGGGGCACGTGCGTGGCACATGCCCTCTGGACGCGGGGGCTTTGGCGTGAATATGAAGGAGTCCAGGGGGTTGTCCGCAAATAACCCCGAGGTCACGTGAGGAACAGGTGACCCGGGAATGATGTAAGCCTGACGTCCCCCCACCCTCACGCGCACCGCGCATGGCAGGGGTCTCGGGTTGGAGCCCGGTGGCTGGCGAGGGATGATGACTGAGCTGGGCTCCTGCTGCTGCTGGAGGAGCAGCCCAGGTGCGGCGGAAGTGCTAGGCTCCGGTGGCTGGAGGTCCGACGGAGCTTCTGGCTGGCGGTGGCGTCGTTTGTTGCTGGTGGTGTTGTGGAGAAGGGGCTCGAAGGTCGTCGAAGGCGGAGGAGGAGCGGCGATGTCGTTGGTGGCGTTGACGCGGAGTCATGGAGGCGTCGAGGAGCTCTGGTTGGTGTAGCGGTGACCGACGACGTTGGTGAAGCGGTGTTGTGTTGTCGAAGATGAACGATGGCAGCGTGGTGGTTTTCATTGATCGGAGAGGGAGGCTCGACGGTGATTCTTAAATTGGAGGAGGTTGAGCACGCCGGAGATGGAACTTCCTGGGAATCGAGGATTCGAGGGATTTGATTGAAGAGGAAGATCGAGGATGAGGGCGATCGGAGGGACACGCGTGCGACGAGATTCGCGGGGGGTGGTTTTGGGAAGGCCACGTGATGTGATCTCGAAGGCGACAACGAGATTTGGCCGCGAGATACGCGGCGGCGATGGGGGATATGTGATAAAGAAAGATTATCGGGGGTCTAAAAAGTATGTCTCACACAAGGCGGAGACAACCGAGGTCGCTGCGGTGACCCACAATAAAATGTATTTAATCAACATATAACCCACACTATAGATCAAAGAAATAGAAATAAATGTGGAGTTAAAATTTATTTTTAACTCTGCACAAAATGTATAGCAAGCAAGTATGTAGAGAGTTCGAACACAGGGAGCAAACAGGGTAGAACAATCAAATGTGTGTGAGTGAATGTGAGTGATGTCTACACTATGCAAGCAAGGATTTTTTGTGGGTTTTTAATTTTTATTTTTTTTATTTTTACTTTTGTATTTTGCTTTTTAATTTTCTGATTTTTATACTTTTATATTTTATATTTTTTTCTTTTTTAATATTAGAAGATAAAGACAATGTAATAGAAGAGAAGGTAGAATATTAATAACAATACACAAAAATAGCCGAAAATTCAGAAATAAAATCTTTTTGGTATTTTCATAATTTTCTACTGTTTTTGTGCATTTTGGGTGTTTTTCAAAATATTTTTGTTATTTTAAATAGGCAAGACAAGGGAAAACAGTGAATAAGTTTGCTGGCCGAAATTAAAATGAGGTTGAAAAATACTAAACAGTAACTAAAATTCCTCAAATTAATTTTAAAATATAGACAATAAAACCATGGAGACACAACAACTGAGTTTGTATTTTTGTGATTTTTCTATGATTTTCTAGATTTTTATAACGATTTTTAGGATTTTCCAATTTTTAAGATTTTTCTTTTGTAATTTTTAGTGGTTTTTGGACTGACATTAATATATGATGAAATACACAAAATATAATTTTTCTGGAATTTTTCAAAATATTTTTATAATTTTTATGGTTTTGCTAATGCAAATAGTGAAATAAAGGCATGTTTTTGATTTTTAATAAATATGAAAATGCAATAAAATCAAAAACTAAAAATATAGCGTCAAAGAGCAAGCACACAGGAGCTTAAGTTTAATTTTTAAGAATTTTTTGAATTGAAATGATGCTCCAAATAAATAGATCTAGCATGCAAAAATATCAAGGCTAGCAGGGGTATTAGTGCAATTATCAAAACATCTAGGGGCATACATGCAATTTTCGTACAAGAATAACACTAAATAAAATAGTTTCTGTACCAACTACAAATTACAAGACCCACAGGGGTACGCCTGCAAAAAGCCCACCCACGCACGTGCGGTGCACGCGTTTGGGGAGGACTAAATCGCAATTATACAAAACTTTGGGGCTTAAACGCAAAATTCCAGAAACTTTTACACTTAAAGTTCAAATTTTAAGACTGAAACGAAATACTAAAATGGCCAAGGGCCTCTCTGCAAAAAAAACCACACATCACGTGAACAGGTCACGTGAGGTGACGTAGCAGAGGACCTACGTGCGAATAAAGTACAAGGGCCTACTTGCAAATATTACAAAAATTTTACACTACATGCGGAAGTTTAAGGACTAAACAAAAATACAAAATGCGCGGGGGGTTAAGGTGCAAAATCCCCCTTTGCGCGCGATCCAACGACGATGAAGAAGCCACTTGACACGTGGCGTAGTCTAGACGGCCGATGACGCTTCGCTTCGACGTCTGAGATTAGATCTTAGAATGAGATCCAACGGTTGCTGGGCTCGGATGATCTGATGGTCGACGCGTGATCTGACGCTGCTCCTCGATCCAACGGTGGCGAAGGCCGGAGCAAGAACTGCGGAGAACTTCGGCGAGCCGAGGTTCTCCGAGGTTCTGCTCCGTCTCCGGAAGGCTTCTGAGCTTCAAACTGGATCTGGGAGTTCCTCTGGTCCTTCTCTATCTCCTGGGGCGGCAAAAGATCTCGGCGACGGCCGAGGTGCTCGCGAGAGGGTGGCGGAGCTATAGAGCTCCGTTAGCTCTGGCGAGACTCCAAAATGTCCTCCAGGCACGAGTCAACGTGCTTTGACCTGCAAAACCGAGTGAGAGGGTCCAGAGCAAGTTGCCTGGACCCCGCGGAGGTGGAATAGTGGCACGGAACGAAAGGAGGTGACTCGGTCGGAGTTGCGCTCCGGCGAGGGGGTTCGATAGGTTGACTCGATCAATGGAACTTAAAGATTTGATAGGGCTTTTAATCCTCAAGCTAAGGTGAATGAAATGCTGAAGAAAATGGGGGAAATGGGGCTGCCTCGATGGCCGGAGCCAGAGGGAGATGGTACCTCAACCGCCGGAGTTGCGGGAGGTGGTGGAGACGCCTCCGACCTCGGTCGCCTTGGCTGAGGGCACTGCGGTGGAGCTGTCACCTCCAGGTGTGCTCGGAGCACGAGAGAGACGAAGAGGGGTGGACCGAAGGTGTTCAAACATGGGATGGAAGTGGTGGGTTCGTATTGAAGAATGGTGGAGGCGTGACTTTGAGGCAAAGTCACGGGCGCACGAAGGCGATCCTAGAAGATCTAAGAGGTCGGCGATGGAGGTGATGGTACCTGGTGCAAAATCGCCGAAGAAATCAACCTCAACGGATGAAAGGCGGGGCCTCGATAAATCCGCAAAAACGGGCAAAAATCGAGGCCAACGCAGACCTATAGGGGTCAAGGACAGACTGTTGACCCGCCGGTCAACAATCGGAGGCACCTGGTTGGTCCACATGGACCAACCAGGAAAAAGACCCAAAAAAAGTTTTATTAATTCATTTAAAAATAGAAAATGGCCGAATTAATTTTTTGTTATTAAATGAAAAATGCTTAAAATTTTATGTAGTATTTTATTCTAATTTTTATTTATTTTTATGACTTATATTTTTACAAGTTGTAGGTATAATATCTACATATTTTATTAATTTAATTTAATTTTATTATTTTGATTTATTTATTTTTGTTTGGTATTTTATAAAATTATAAAATACTTTTATATCCACAAATATATTTTTGTTTTATTTTTTTGATACGTTTTGTATAATTAATAAATTATAAGAGTATGTTGTATAGTTATGTATATAAGTAGTGTATCTGTGTATTCTATATACGGGTGTTTTATTTTGTACTTTCTTTGCATTTTTATTCTAATTTTATGCACATATATATTATAAGTAATATTTACATAATTATAAAAATATAAAAATATAAATATAATGAATAAATAATAAATTGAATATTTTAATCTGTACAAGTATACAATGTGGGTCCAAAACTCAACTTTCAAACCGTAGCTCCGCCAAATGCGAAACCACCACTATTGGATAGATTAGTTTATTCTATATACAATTAAAGGTGAGTTTGCTGCATTTGGAGTTGTCAGTTGTGAGACACGGGTCTGGGAAGTTGGGATTCTGAATTTTTATTCAGACCATAACTTTTTATCTGTACATTATTTTTCTGTGACATCAATTTTGTATTTTTCTTTATTAAATTATCTACAACTTTCATTTACAAAGTTTCTTTATTTGAGGTATAAAAAGTGGAACCAAAAATAGGTCCCAAAATGAATAAAGAATGAATTGAATAAAAGGTATTTTTATTGTAATTTTGCCCTTATCTCCCCCTACTTTATTCCTTGTCGACCTAGTCATCGAGATGCCTAGGTCTCGGGGTTTGGGGTCATAAAATATTTACAATATTTTATTCTTTTTCTTTTCTTTTATTTATTCTATAATTTTGTCTTTAATTATAGTATTTTACACACTAATTGGATGCACATGCATGCATGCTAAGATGGTGTTTTTAATGCTATTTACAGGCATTTGCTAAGGTTTTTGGTGCCAAAATGATAGAATAAAGATGATGAAATGTGGATTCATCAATATGCGGCGGAGAAAATCGCAGGAGGCGGTGGCTTTCCAAAGGGGGAGGCGCTTGGAGAAGATGACATACAGTGGTCGTCCGATCGGCCGAGATCGGACGACCATGCGTGCGCCGCGTGGCGAAACAAGGGGGGACGGGCTGGCACGTGCGACGCACGTGCGGCCATTTAATTTTGTTATTATTTTTTTTCATTTTTTATTTTTATTATTATTTTTTTAAATGAAATGAGTTCAAAATAAAGCCCCAAAGTGGCTGACACGTGGCGGCACTAGGTGATGCCACGTGTCAGCACTAGATAATTCAGAAAATAAATCGTTTGTAAAATCGAAAATAAATAGTAAATGACCTCGGATTAAAAAAAATTTATCCCAAAAGTTGCTCGTCTCGATGAGATCTACAACTTTCATGAAGACATCAAAATCAAAATCGATCATTTGCACAAAGTGAATTTTTGGTGTATTCCATGTACATAGAATACCATGATTTTTGGGTTTATAATTTTTATGTCATTTTTAAGATAGATAAAAATCCAGAAAAATAATTTAAATCAAGAGTAAATAAAGACACCTTAATATAATTTTTTTGGATTTTTATTAATTGATAAAATATGTATATAAAATAATAGGTCGAAAACCGCTAAAATACACAATATACAAAAGAGGCCCAAAACCCAATTTTCACATATGAGCTCCGATTCACTTGAACTTGGTCTTGTTTTGATGGTAATTGAAGTTTAAAAGTGAGTAGGATTAAATCGGACATTGGATGAGGGAGATATGAGGGTTTTAGTCCGAAAATCCTGAAATTAGGATTTGGGTTTTTGGTCCACTCATTTGGGTTAATTATTTTTTTGTATTTTTCATTTATTCTTATTAGTGATATGTACACAATGTTGGTTTTGGGTCATTCGGAGTTAGCATGAATGAGTTAAAAATCTGGGAAGCTAGGTTATTTACAGGTCATTTTTGGCTTGGATTTTTGGCTTCTTATTTTGTGCAGATTTTTGTGCTAAAATGCAATTATTATAAAATCATGCACTAATGTTAATTATGCAGAATAGATGCAAATATGCTGTTGATTTTAGGGGATTTGAGCTTAATAAATGAGATTTAGAGTGATGAATTCGGGATTCTTCATACCTCTATAAAGCGTGCTCATCCCTGAGCACTAAAAAGAAATGCCATGAAGTGAAATGAGATTGGTTTCCATACCGAGACTATGAGCTGAAGGTGAAAATGAATCTAGACTCAACCTTTGGAGTAATAGTGTATCGGAACTTCTGTGAGACCTAGAATTTTAAAATCAACATCACTTAAGTTCTACACATCATTGCTTACAGTTTCGGCTCAGAAGTCATCTTAGATCAATCCTCTTCCCAAAGCATACCCTATGAACATTGAATAACCGACTCATGTGTGTGAAAGGTTTTAGCTCTTCCCACCCAAAATGCCGGACTACCACGCAAACCTCTTCTCCAATAACTCATCCTCGGGGAGTCAGGTATTTCCTTCTAAGGTCTATCGCGCTGTGTTCACAATCGAATTGGGGGGAGAAGTTAGAAGAATGAGAAAAGAACTGGAGGGGTGGCCAGTGTAGTCACCTCTCCTTGTGAAGATGGCTAGTGTAGCCGAGTTTTCACCAAGATCTGCAGGTTTTCTTGACACTTGGACCTTTTTGGTCAGATATTTATTTGGTAGTTGCTTCTTTGTATTTGGAATTTTTGGTGGTTCTGCTTGGATCTTGTTTTGCCCCTACGGATATAGAATCTTTTTGTTCCGTACATTTTTTGGGGTCTTAGAAAAAATTGTGCCCAGCCGTCCATCCCTTTTCCGAAGCTTTATTTCAACCCGTACTCCTGTCTTTAGATTTCCACGCTACCAGAAAAGAAACTCACACAGTCTTCCAACATCCCGTCTGAGTTGAGCTATGTGCATAGTGCGGGAGTACAAATTAATTCCTATTTCATAGTTGTACCCGGAATGAAGAGACCAGGTTAGACACTAAGAGTCAAACTCTGTGCACTGTCATGTGGAACTCAAAGAATTAAGTCACAGACATGAAGACTCTAAAATCCTATTTCTCGGTGAAGTTCCTCTGAAAATTAGGTTGATTAAGGTTAAGTCCAGACCACTCTCGATTGCGGCTCATAACTCGGTTCAGAACCCGATGACTTTTCACAGATGCAAATGAATGCAATGCTGGATGAAGTGCATGTGTGTGGAATGCAAACGCATTTTTTTCTTTTGATTTGATTTTTTTTATATGCAAGGGATTTTGTTTTTTTTTTTTGTTTTTTTTATTTACATATGCAAAAATGAATAAGAAGCCTTTTTTTGGCATAGTCAGTGTTAGTACAAAAACTTCTTTTTTTATTGAATTAATACCCACCCCGTAAATACATATAGACTTTATGAGCAAGTATGAGGTATGGCTAAAATATATACACAGTATATATACAGACCCCCCTATACTTAGCGAGTGCTGTGTCCTCAGAGCACAAGAAGCGTAATGAAGACATAGCTCGGGCTAAGCGTAAGAGAGTAAAATTATACAATGGTTCGCCCTAGTCTAAGTATATAAGAAGAGCGCAAAAAGAGGCGGTCGGGATATGTAAATGAGGAGAGTATATATAGGTGGGTGGCGGTTCCCCCTATACTTAGGCTCAGGCAGCCTAAGTATAAAGAAAGGTGGAGATGGATCGATCGAGAGTGTGATGCGAGGAAATTATATATACAAATGGCATCGGTCCCCCCCTATACTTAGGCTTTGGCCTAAGTAGAGGAAGAAGCTGTACAAGGAGATCGATGTGGTCGGGAGGAAGGATGGATTTGATCAGATAAATCTTCATTGTCTTTGCTCTGTATAAAGTAGATGTCCTCAACTTGAACTGTCTTCTCTTGAGATGATTCTATATATGGCTTCAGCAATTGTCCATTCACTGAGAAAGGTTGTGCATCATCTTTGAGTTCTGCAATATCCACACTTCCATTGGTATGCACATCGATGACAACATAGGGACCCGTCCATTTTGATTTCAGTTTCCCATGAAAAATCTTTAACCGAGCATTAAACAACCATACTTTCTGCCCAGGGACAAAGGTTTTATCTCTAATGTGTCTATCATGCCATTTCTTGACCTTGTCCTTATAAATCACACTGTTGTCATATGCTCGGGTTCGGATTTCAATTAGCTCATTCAAATTTAAGTCTCGACATAATTTCCCAAGGTGACAACTCCAATTCAACTTTTTGATTGCCCATTCAGATTTGTGAATCAGTTCTGCAGGTAGATGGCATGGCTTGCCATAGATCATCCTAAAAGGGGAAGTATGGAGTGGTGTTTTATATGCTGTCCTATAGGCCCATAGAACTTGATCCAATAGTTTTGACCAATCCTTCCTATCTGGACGAACCAACTTTTGAAGAATACTCTTCACCTCTCTATTAGAAACCTCTGCCATGCCATTAGATTGTGGATGATATGGGTTGGCTATTCTATGTTCAAATTTGTACTCCTTAGTCAAAGATCTCATTTCCCTATTCACAAAGTGGCTACCTCCATCAGAAATCAAAACTTTTGGTATCCCGAACCTTGCAATGATATTATCCTTGATAAACTTACAGACGGTTTTGCTATTTGCAGTTCGGGTTGGAATAGCTTCTACCCATCTAGACAAATAATCAACCGCTAACAAGATGTACTCAAATACATTGCTATTGGGAAAGGGACCATAAAATCAATCCCCCATGCATCAAAAACATCACAGAAAATCATTGGTTGCATGGGCATTTCGTCTCTATAACCAACAATCCCTCCCATCCTTTGACATATCGGGCAAGACCGTACAAATTCATTATCATCACGAAATAAGGTCTGCCAGTAAAATCCACATTGGAGTACCTTGTGTGTGGTTCTCTTTCCCGAATGGTGCCCTCCAGCCTCGAGAGTATGACAATGTATGAGGACACTCTGGTATTCTTCCTGAGGAATACATCTTCTCCAGACACAATCCACTCCTTCATAAAAAAGGAAAGGATCATCCCAATGGTATTTTCTTGAATCTGACTTCAGTTTATCAATCATTCTCTTGGTCCAACCAAAGGGAACCTTCTTGGAGACAAGATAGTTCACGATGTTGGAATACCATGGGGTTGAATCAATAATGCAAACAGATTCGTCTGGAAAAGTCTCCTTAATAGGTCGAGTGTCAGGATAATCATTTTTCTCAATTCGGGAAAGGTGATCAGCAACAACATTCTTTATTCCAGGTTTATCTTTGATCTCCAAATTAAATTCCTGGATTATCAAGATCCACCTCAAAAGTCGTGCCTTGGCATCTTTCTTATCCATGAGGTATCTAATTGCCGTATGATCAGTGAAAATTGTCACCTTGGAGCCCAATATATATGATCTGAATTTTTCAAGGGCCCAAACAACCGCGAGCATTTCCATTTCAGTTATTGTATAATTTTTCTGTGCAGGATCGAATACTTTGCTCGCGTAGTGAATTGCATAAGGGATTCCATCCCGTCTTTGTCCATGCACAGCTCCGACAGCAAAATCCGATGCATCAGTCATGATCTCAAAGGGAAGAGAACAGTCAGGAGCTTGTAATATTGGCGATTCACATATTTTCTTTTTCAGGAGCTCAAAGGCCTCAAGACACTTGTGATTTACAATAAACTCAGTCTCTTTTCCTAAGAGCTCAGTCAGTGGGCGGGCGATCTTTGAAAAATCAGGGATAAACCTTCGATAAAGTCCAACATGCCCTGGAAAAGACCGCACTGTCTTAACGTTCGTTGGTGGCTCAAGTTTCTTGATCACATCCACCTTGGCAGGGTCAACCTCCATTCCCTTTTTGGAGATGGCATGCCCCAACACGATACCCTCAGTAACCATAAAATGACTCTTCTCCCAGGAGAGTACCAGATTAACCTCTATGCATCTCTTAAGGACTCGGTCCAAATGTGCTAAACATGTATCAAATGAATCACCATGGATCGAGAAGTCATCCGTGAAGACTTCCAGGAAATCACCCACCATTTCGGCAAATACGGCAATCATGCACCGCTGAAATGTGCCTGGGGCATTACAAATATCGAATGGCATGCACTTGAATGCGTAGGTACCAAAGGGACATATAAATGTGGTTTTTTCCTGATCCTAGGGAGCAATAGCTACTTGATTGTAGCCGGAGTACCCATCAAGAAAACAAAAGAATGCCTTCCCTGCAAGTCTCTCCAAGATTTGATCGATAAATGGCAGTGGAAAGTAATCTTTCTGGGTCGCAGCATTCAGGCACCTGTAATCGACACAGACACGCCACGACGTGGGTACTCGGGTCGCGATATCAACCCCCTCCTCGTTGGTGACCATATGGATTCCCGACTTCTTCGGGACGACATGAAGAGGGGGCACCCACTTGGAGTCAGAAATGGGGTAAATGAAACCTGCTTTGCACAATTTCTCTATCTCCTTCTTAACCACTTCTCGAAGATTGGGGCTTAATCTTCTCTGAAATTCACGGGAAGGCCTTGCATTATCCTCGACATAAGTTTGGTGCGAGCAGATAGCTGGGTTGATTCTTATGAGATCCGACACAGTCCAACCGATGGCTTTTCGATTTCGCTCATGGACTTCTAGAAGTCTAGATTCTTGATCGATGGTTAATGATGAGCTAATAATCACAGGGAATTTATCTTTGGATCCATTGAGAAATGCATACTTCAGCGTGGGAGGGAGAGGTTTCAGCTTTGGCAAATCTGAATCATCCATCAAGTCTAGCTGAATGTCTTTTAAGTCTGGTTCTGTGCTGGTTGGCGGTGACTCATTCTGTAATATGCTAGCCACTAATCCTGAAGGAATGTGAGTCGGATCGCAAAAGTAGTGCGGTAATTCGACCAATGCCGCGTCAGACTCGTCATCGATTTTTCTTGATTTTCCTGAAGAGGATGGAATTGACAAATCCGAAAGGATTTCTGTGTCATCAAGATTATAAACATTTGGGTGTTCATATTTGTCTGGCAATAGCTCATATACTGTATGGTGCATTGTTTCTTCCTCTGCTCTGATGGTATCAATCTGAAGATCTGGTAATTGGACCAATGGTCCAGCAGTGTTGATGAGATTACACTCGGATGTTTCGGCATCTTCAGTGGTGGATTCGGAATCTGGTGTCTGCCACTTTGTTTGTTTCATCTCCAGATCCACTTCTCCATCTAGGGAATGGAATTTCATCATTCCAGTGTCGTAATCGAATACAGCCTAGGCGGTTCTTAAGAATGGTCTTCCTAAAATGATTTGTGATTCTTTCTAATGGTTCGGGGTCTCCATATCAAGGACAGTGAAGTCCACTTTGTATTCCGTACCTTCGACCATAATGATAACATTTTTCACTTCTCCCTTTGGTCTTTTAGTAGATTTGTCAGCGAATTGGAATAAAGACGATGATTTCTGAAGAGGACCTAACTCTAATCGGTAATACAAAGCTAAGAGAAGAAGATTGATGGAAGAACCATTGTCGAGAAGTGTGCGGGCAAATGCAATACCGCCAATGCGGCTTTCCACATAATGAGCCCCCAGATCCCTTTTCTTCCTTGGTAAATGCTGATTTCTGACGCATTTTGTAGTGGCTACTGTCAGGACATGAGTCTCCACAAACTGATTTGTTTTCTTTGTACGAGTCCTGGTGGGAGTACATTTCATTTTCAAGTATTTTTAAAATGCAGGATTACTGGACACATACTAATCGGAGGGTACTTTTCACTGTGATATTCTGTTGGCAGATTACTGGGTTACTTTGGATAATTTTCTTTTGTTTTCCTTTCTTAAGAGCATGAGGGAAAGGAATGGAAGCTTTTGAGATAGGAGAAAGAGAGCCAGAATCATGAATAAGAGCATCTTTATTGGATTTGGAGTTCTTATTACAATCATAATGTTTTGGATAATAATCATGTTGCTGAAATGGTGACAAAGGTATTTTTGCAGCAACTAGAGTTTCAAGGCCCTCTGTGGTCTCCATAGATGCTTTCCCCTTATTTTGAGCTGAAATCTTTGGGCGTCCTTCGTCTTCATCCTCAGAAGCATCCTTCGGTTTATCTTCCGATTCTTGATGGTCAGCTTCCCTTGCCCGGTCAGGTACGATCACGGTCCATCCGCTCCTGAGTGACATGGCATTAATATTGTCAAACGAAAGGATCTCGTGTTCAGATGTGGAAAAATCTGAATAGTATACCTGGCTATTGTATTGAGATGACTGAGATTTGTTCAAGCTATTGGGGTTAGCTCGAACTTGGGCAGGAATGGCTGTGGCTGGGGTTGTCTGTTCATCCTTCAAACGAGATAGACGATTAACATCTACTCATAGATCGTATAGTTCATTTTTGAAGATACGAATTTCCTCCAGCATTTGTCTTTGGATATCCACCGGTTCTTCTGGAGGTTGGGATGATTGAGAGTCTTGTTTTGGAGCTTGATATTGCCGACGATGTTGCTGAGGTTGGTTCTGACGGTTGTATGGCTGCTGCTACCTCGAGTGCTGATTTTATTGTGGAGCTGTGGGAAATGCGGCATTGTAGAAGGTGGGTGGACGTTGATACTGTTGACGGTCCCCCTTATTACCCTATCGGGTATTATCCTGTGTGTACCATATGCCGTTTATCTCGAATGTCAGAGGCGGGGCTTCTACGACTGTCTTGGCTGGTGTGGGTGGCTGTTGGGAAGCTTGGGCATAGGATTGGTCCTGAGCCCATGGTTGCTATTGTTCTGTTTTTGGCTGTTCCTAGACATGATGTACATGGTAGATTGGAGCCGTTGGTGCATTAGACATTCCCATCTTGGACACCTTTGTAGTGAGCTCCTCCATGTGCTTTGGAAATTGTGAGATTTTGTAGTCGATGTCGTTCATTCGCTTATCTACTATTGTCAATTTATCAGCTAGGAAACGCATGTTTGGAATCAAATCTTCTGCTATTTCTGCGACAATCTGCTTCCTGCCTTTAGCTTGAAGGGAGATCAGGGAGTCAGTGTAAGCTCTACTAGCCATTTGAGAACGGCTTGTTTCTGCCATCTGCTCCAACACTTTCCAGACGGTATCAGCTCCACGTGATGTGTAATTCCCTCCGCAGGCAGCACTAACCAACCCATGAGTTTCGTGGTTCAGGCCAGAGTAGAGTGATTGGACTAGGATATTGTTGTCCATGTCATGGCAGGGACATTTCTGTAGTAGGTCTTTAAACCTATCCCATGCCTCACAGAGTGGTTCATTGGGCATCTGAGAGAAACTGGTGATGCATGTCCTCATTTGATTGGTCTGACTTAAGGGGTAAAATTTCTTCAAAAATAGGTTTTTGAATCTTTCATAAGTAGTCACAGTTACCCCCAAGTTCTTCACCCTGTAGTCTGCTTTCCCATTCAAGGCGAAAGATATTTCAGTGAGACGAATGTAGTCCTGGCTGACTTGTGGGTGTCTCATATTAGAACATATCAGCTCCAGGTCCCGCAAGAATTCATATGGCTCCTCAGTCGTATTACCATGGAATTGAGGTAATTGACTCACAAAATGTTGCTTCAGTTCATAGTAGATCTCTGGTTGTGGCGGCTTCAAATAATTCCACACTCGATACTGTCCAGGGTTCTAGGCGGCTTCCATTGGTACTTCCATCGGCACTTCTCCCCCGGCATTCAATTACTCTAACTGTGCTTCTGTAATTGTTGTTGCTGCTCAGATGCAGCTAGTCTTGCCAAAATCATCTGGAGAGGGTCTTCATTGGGTCCATCTTCATTATTCTTCTTGGGAGGCATCTTGTCTTCTTCACCTCCAGAGTATGAGTGATTTGAGTTAATAGATTGGAAAGAATCGAGGAAAAAGTTTTCCTCGATCTGTTTTGGAGAGAGAGAGATAGGATGATTTTGTTCTCCTTCTAAAAATACGAAAGAATCGTAAGAATAGGTTTTCTGGGAAGGGTTTCCTGGTGTCCAAGAAGGTTCAGAGGAAGATTCTCTCTGAACTTTTGAGCTTGGAGAATTTGTGGTAGTGGTAGAATGGTTCGCAAAGTCCGGACGAAATTTACCACAAGCTTCCATTCTCGAGAGCAACAAGAGGTTTACGGATTATGATGTAGGCAGAAGTGTGCGGTATTCGTTGATTGCTTAGTTTCTACGCACAAACCAAACACAATACAAAGATTTCTTTCACCAACTCACACAATGAAGGACGTAAGAGTTCGGCCAATTATCTTGTTAGTTTTAATTGGTGAGAATTCAAGTCTTGCAAGCCGTTTAAACAAGCTGTTAGGTGCCAATATTTCCTTAAAGACTGTCCCGAGTTCGTACGACTAGTTGCATCCACTGCCAGCCAGTATAAGTGTAAGTACGGACCGTGAAAACGGCTACCCGTATTCCTTAAGGACGGAGCCTTGCGTAGTGTCCTTTAAATCACCCACTCTGCTAAGGAAGTCCGGACCCTATAACGGCTACCCGTATTCCTCACTGAGAAGTAGCTAATCGTTTTTAAAATCAGTAGTCTTTATGAAAATCTTGGCTTGGCTCTATCCTAGTGTGCGTCTCTCTCCTCGCTGCAAGATAAAATAAAACAATGTCGGGGTTGCTCTCCCACAGAAATTCTTGATTTTATGGGTTTTTTTTAAGATCGACTTTGTTTAGCAGTCCCGATTTTAATGAGGTGATCACTGAGAAATTAGATGAGCACAAATACACGTCTATCGTTCAGTCCCAATTTCCTTTAAAATTATATGATAAAACAAGAGGGAGGAGTTCGGGAAAAGTCGATGCACGCGAAATACAATGATGTATACTCAGTTAGAAGACTTACAGTGCCTCCTCGCAATATCCATGTGGGATGCTAGACAGAAATTAAAAATTTATTCTAAATGAAATGCAAGCCGATGAAAAATCGCACCTAAGCAAAAGGTTCTATTAGCGGGAAGAATTGATTTAAATTTTGGCTAAATTGAACAATCTATGTGCGTCTCAATTAAAGTGCAGTGTGGCTTAGATCCTACGAGCACAAGCAAAAATATAAATGCTCTGAGAGCCGTCTGTGCAGGTCTATCCTAATCGCCACTCAAGTCGGGCCCCACCGTCACCGGAGAGTGAAACAGGTCACGACACACCACAGAATAAAGTTTAGTGGTCCGTATACACACGCGAGTGTCCAAATGGACACCGCTGTAAATAAGCAATTAATTACAAAAATTAAAATTTGTAGAAATAAACCCAGACTCTACGCTCTCTCACGACTCGACTCGATCTTAAATTAATTGCGTTTTTTAGGAGTTCGGTGAAGATGCTTCAGTTTCATGAAAACCCACTCCACGTACAATAAGTACCTAGCAAGAAAAATAAGCGAAAAAATGTAAGAGAGTGACTCAATAAATGCGGAAAATATATTGCTGGAAAAAAATGGAATTTACAATGAAGAATTCGGGGGTCAGACTACCCGAATGCAGAAAACCGAAAGAAAATTTTCAAGACAAAAATCTAAGCCGTTTGCCTCCCCGGTAACGGCGCCATCTGACGAATCCAGAAATGCCTATGTTAAGAATGTGTTTTTATCGTTCGACTTAGAGAATGATTTGTCGTTCGTTGTAGATGGCAACCGGAAACGGTCAAGAGAATACCACAAATAGTTTATTCAATTTTTAATCTCGTGGTTTTATGTTTGTTTTACTTGGGCAAGTCTCAAGGTCGATCACAAGGAGGCAAAGGAACAACCTAGAGAGATGTCAATCAAAGTTTGTGTTCGGTTTTCGAGGCATTTTTTTTCAATGTATTAAGAGGGTGCAAAGTGCAAATTTGGCCTATTTTAGGGACTAAAATGTAAATTACGATCAAACGATGTCCGAAAAATATGAAATTAAGCCACGATGTAAATTATGATAAAATAAATGCACTCTAATTTTTTTGGAATTTTTGGATGCAATATGAAATTTTTTATCGTTTTTTAAATGCAAATAAAATGAATTTCAATATTTAATTTTAATAAATACTAAACCTACTTATTTTCAAGAAATAAAATTATCTAAGATCTTTAACTAGGTGATGGATCTCAGAAAAATCCTAAACCTCAAAAATGTGGGGTTTAATACCTAATAAATATTAAATACTAAAATATGCAAAATGATTTTCATAGAGCTAAATATGCATGCAAATGCAAATCTTTTTGGGCACAATGTCAAGTACAATTAATTCTACATTATGTGATTTTTCAGGAATTTTTGGAGCAATGGGAAATTAATTCTAAATTTCAGAGCAAGAAATGGGCAAAATACATAAATTTCAACACAATAATTATTTATTAATTAACCATCAATCAAAAAAATGCCCACAATATGTCAAAGTGTAGAGAATTAATTACCAAACACCATGCTATTTTTGGATTAATAAAATAATGTAAAGAGAAGGTCTAGAATCACAGGGGAACACAGGGGTACAGATGCAATATAAATAAATAAATGAAAGTGCAAAAGGGAGGCTTGTTTGTAATTACCAATAATGATAGGGGCCTCATGCAAAATTTCCAAAGGTGGCACGTGCGTGGCACGTGCCCTCTGGACGTGGGGGCTTTGGCGTAAATATGAAGGAGTCCAGGGGGTTGTCCGCAAATAACCCCTAGGTCACGTGAGGAACTCGTGACCCGGGGATGATGTAAGCCTGACGTCCCTCCACCCTCACGAGTGCCGCGCGTGGCGGGGGTCTCGGGCTGGAGCCCGGTGGCTGGCGAGGGATGATGACTGAGCTGGGCTCCTGCGACTGCTGGAGGACCAGCCCAGGTGCGGCGAAAGTGCTGGGCTCCGGTGGCTGGAGGTTCGACGGAGCTTCTGGCTGGCGGTGGCGTCGTTGGTCGCTGGTGGTGTCGCGGAGAAGGGGCTCGAAGGTCGTCGAAGGCGGAGGAGGAGCAGCGATTTCGTTGGTGGCATTAACAGCGGACTTGCGGAGGCGTCGAGGAGCTCTGGTTGGTGTAGCAGTGACCGGCGACGTTGGTGAAGCGGTGTTGTGTTGTCGAAGACGAATGATGGCGGCGTGGTGGTTGTCGTTGATCGGAGAGGGAGGCTCGATGATGATTCTTAAATAGGAAGAGGTCGAGCATGCTGGAGATGGAAGTTCCTGGGAATTGAGGATTCGAGGGATTTGATTGAAGAGGAAGATCGGGGACGAGGGCGATCGGAGGGACACACGTGCGACGAGATTCGCGGGGGTGGTTTTGGGATGGCAGCGTGATGTGATCTCGAAGGCGACATCGAGATTTGGCCACGAGATACGCAGCGACGATGGGCGATATGCGGCGGAGAAAATCGCGGGAGGCGGCGGCTTTCCAAAGGGGGAGGCGCTTGGAGAAGATGACGTACAGTGGCCGTCCGATCGGCCGAGATAGGATGGCCATGCGTGCGCCGCGTGGCGAAACAAGGGGGGACAGGCTGGCACGTGCGAAGCACGTGCTTGGAAGGCACGTGCGACGCACGTGCGACCATTTAATTTTTTTATTATTTTTTATTTTTTATTTTTAATTTTTATTTTTATTTTTTTAAAAACGAGTTCAAAATAAAGCCCAAAAATGGCTGACACGTGGTTGTACTAGGTGCGGCCACGTGTCAGCAGCAGATAATTCTAAAAATAAATCGTTTGTAAAATCAAAAATAAATAGTAAATTACCTCGGATTAAAGAAATTTCTTCATGAAAGATGCTCGTCGCGATGAGATCTACAACTTTCATGAAGACATCCGAATCAAACTCGATCATTTGCACAATGTGAATTTTGGGGTATCCCATGTACATTGAATACCATGATTTTTGGGTTTTATAATTTTTATGTCATTTTTAAGATAGATAAAAATCCAGAAAAATAAGGTAAAATCAAGAGTAAATAAAGACACCTTAATCTATTTTTTTTGGATTTTTATCAATTAATAAAATATGTATATAAAATAATAGGTCGAAAACCGCTAAAATACGCAATATACAAAAGAGGCCCAAAATCGAATTTTCACATATGAGCTCCGATTCACTTGAACTTGGTCTTGTTTTGAAGGTAATTGAATGTACATTAGTTCAAAAGTGAGTAGGATTAAAATGAACACTTGATGAGGGAGATATGAGGGTTTTAGTCCGAAAATCCTGAAATTAAGGTTCGGGTTTTTGGTCCACTCATTTGGGTTAATTATTTTTTTATATTTTTTATTTATTCTTATTAGTCATATGTACACAATGGAGGTAGTTTTGGGTCATTCAGAGTTAGCATCAATGAGTTAAAAATCTGGGAAGTTAGGCTATTTACAGGTCATTTTTGGCTTGGATTTTTGGCCTCTTATTTTGTGCAGATTTTTGTGCTAAAATGCATTTATTATGAAATCATGCAATGATGTTAATTATGCAGAATAGATGCAAATATGCTGTTGATTTGAGGGGATTTGAGCTTAATAAATGAGATTTAGAGTGATGGATTCGGGATTCATCAGCCATGGAGACAGAACCCAGCTAGCACCAATGAGTCCATCTCCTTCGGAGAAGATCTTGTGTATGAGCCAGTTTGCGAGATCCTTAGAAATGAGTACAACAAAGAATGTGCATACCCCTACATCTTTCATGACTTAGAGGCCCAGCTGGGCCTGTCAGTCCTTCCCTCTTCAGGACAATCAGAAGATGACGATGATGAGTCAGATATGGCTTTTTCCGATTACTTGGAAACCTTTGACGATTTGACTCCAGAGCCAAACGAGTTGGTGGCTGCAGTTTCAAGGACAGATCTAGCCACTACCAACATAGAGCCACCTTCGATTGAGCCAGACTTCCTTGATGATCACACATCACTTGAGCTCGAACCTTTACGCACAACACTTAAGTATGTCTTCCTTGCAGGACAAGAGAAGAAGTATCCAGTCATCATCAGCTCACGATTGATTGAGGAGCAAGAATCTCGCTTGCTAGAGATCCTAGAGAAAAATCGCAAGGCGATAGACTGGAGCATCGCCGATCTCCATGGGATAAATCCCGCTTTGTGTTCGCACCATATCTACTTGGTAGATGAGGTGGTGAAGGAGGAGATAGAGAAATGATACAACACGGGTTTCATTTATCCCATCTCCGATTGTAAATGGGTTGCACCAATCCATGTTGTACTGAAAAAGTCGAGAATTCAGACAACCACCAATGAGGATGGAGAAGAGATCTTGACATGAGTGCCCACGCCGTGGTGCGTTTGTGTGGATTACAGACGCTTGAATGCCGCTATGAAGGTGGATCATTTCCACCTACCCTTCATTGGTCAGATCTCAGAGAGACTTGTGAAGGATATGGTTAGATCCTTAAGCGCATCAAGGAAGCGTGAGCATCATATCAAATACGACGAAGAATGACTAGTCGGACTAGTTATTCTATGCATCAGAAATTAAAAATTTTTCATGCGACGAATCCACATGATCCTAGAACACTTCTCGGATCGTTTTGTCTAAACCACAAACAAGTGCTAGGATTACCTCTTGAAGCATGGTTGCGATCGAGTCTCTAAACGAAGAGACCTCCTGTCTCAAGTCTGATCCAATGGAGGAGACGCTTGCAAGAACGGGGATGAACCGTGTGCTTATCATAATCCATGTTGATCATCCAAGCGGTGGATCTTCTGATCTCGACACATGAGATCCGACGTCTTCTTCACGAGCGAGGTGCACCGAAGGAGATGGAGATCCACGAACAAACGATCGGGCAACATGACGACGACGCTGCGGCGATGGAGAGTCTCTCTAGGGCATCCATGGTGGACGGCCATGAGAGGGAGAGAGAGGGCTGACATGTAGAGAGAAAGATAGAGAGATATATGTGCTTCTAAAGCATTGTGTAAAGAAAAGCAATGGGGTGCCTCTCCTTTTATAATATTTTGGGATCCATGTATCTCAATCCATGGGATAACACAAATCCAATGGCTTTCATTGATTGTGATTCTTTTAATGGTCAAGATTTATGTTGATAAAAAACCAACAACAATTATTTGTTGTTTTTGAAATTAATCAAATATATCGAAAAGCAATCAATATATTTCAATATAAATCAAATCAACAAATAAGGAATATCTTGGAAAAGAATCAAGCCTCCTTCCATGTATAGGGTGGACGAACACCAACTTGGAGAGACCAAGTTGGCCGTCCACTCCATGTATGGAATGGATGCATTTTCATTCCAATTATGTTTAGATCTTATATCTCAAAATATTCCACATATGCAACAACTTTTATTGCAAAAATATTCATCAAAATAATTCTAAATTATTTTGTGTACATTGCAATCTTGCCATTGGAAAATTGTGAATCACATTCACAACAAAAAATAAAATGTGAATTACATTTTCAATTAATTGTTCAATGTGAATCCAATTCACATTATCATATAATCAACAAATGTAAATTACAAATAGCTCTCTCTTATAAATCACATTTATAATATTTATGACTAATATGGATATTGCTATCCACATTATTCATATCCATGATAATTAAATCACATTTAATCATCTTGGATATCTATTCTCATGTGCCCAAATAATATGAATCACATTCACATTTTTTTCATCTTTGATAATCAAATCTCATTTAATTATCTAAGATAGCTCTCTTTATAATATGAATCGAATTCATATTAATCATGATAATTAAATCACATTTAATTATCCATTTTCTCAATGCTTGGATACATAATATCAACAATAAAATTATCCTGAACCCTTTCAAGGATATTGCGCTTTCTCCACGAATACTTGGAGATAAGGACAAGTCGATTGTATTGTTCCACGTATAGTGACTTGGATGTTGAGATCATATCTCAAATCCAGATCGTGGGCCTCCCATAGATGTTTGATTAAATCTAGACCGCAAATCTAATCTTCTTATTGCATCTGAATCACATTCAGATCAATGTCCAACATTTGGACCAAGATCAGATCACTTCTCTACTGAGAGGATTCACTAAAATCCAGACCCTTTTCATCACTCCCTAGGAATGGAAGCGTCATGGTTATACAATCGTTTATGATAACATCATCCTCAGGTATTCCCATGACCTGTACATCCTGCATACTAGGAGACTTAGAATAAACCTGAAGTATTAGATCAACGTTACACTGTCTACTTCGGGGTTCTATCAGTAAGTTTCTCATTCGATCATTGGGAGTCGCTATTGATCATATACTTTCTAAAAGCATATATCATACTAAGACTTGATCATATACTTTCCAAAAGTATATATCAAACCTACAAATTTAGTCAAGCTTACAAAGCGAGACGACCGTGCGCACGGAATTTGAGTCTTCCCAATATCTCATGAGTGAGCTCATGTCTTTCGGATCAGTAACATAACTTGTATGATCCCTTTGAGAGATCGTATTACATATATGCCCTTATATGCAAACCAACGCGCCAGTGTATAGACCTTGGTTAGGTCATCCTCCTATTGATCTGCCAAATGCACATACTTAGACAAATAATAACACATCTGTCTCCGGTCAGAGGATGCATGCCTGTATCGTGACAGTATACGATATAGGACTTTGGTTATCTCGATCTCGTTAAGTAAACTCTTTGACCTAACTAATATGACACCTTTGAATCTCTATTCCCATACAGAGGATCTGTATCAAGAGGTCGGTCAGATATCAGCCAAAATGAGAATGGATTGCCATCTCCTACTCAGGTTGGAGATCATCTCTTAATAATCATTTAACGATGCTTGATGAGTCCTCAATCTAACCCTTTAGATATTTATCCAAGCACCAACCTCTATGATTTAGTAGTTGAATCAACAACGGTATGATTATTAAGATGGACATGGTACATAACCCTAATTGTACTAAGGGACCTATTACGCAAATTATTCATTCTTCATTTCAGATCAGGGAATGATATTCGGTATAACATTTATTGCATAATGGCTCACCGTGGGCTCACATGTCCAACAATCTCCTACTAGTCCAAAGAGCCATTAATGGGCTAATCATTTAAACCCACACTCATGTGACAATCATAGGCTACTTAGAAAATAGCTAGGTAAGCTGATCAGTCTCTCTGTTCCTGCGAGACTACGCCAAGTCCTTTTACGGCACTTGCATATCCCCAGTAACAGTGCTCGCATCTAATGCGAATGTTGTATCTCATGCAACCAATACTCAATCTTGTTAGTTACAGTGTCATTGACACTATATCTTAACAATTATCATAACCAGTATTTCCGTTATCCTCATCAGAACACCCTCATTCCTAGAGATCACTATCTCTTAAGGTATCCACAGTTAAGACCTTTTAGATCTCTGTCTATAAAGTCTTAAGTTTTTTGAAGATAAGACTTTGAGACCACTATCTCAAAAAATCTTGTTATCTATGAAGATTTTATTATTATTGCAATCAAGTGTTTTCTCTCCTTAGTAGGATTATCAACACTTTACTACTCCCACTGCATGGCAGATATATGGCTTTTGTATACATCTAGCATACACTCGGTTTCTCGTAACTAATGCACAAGTGCAAGTAGTTCTAGC
This sequence comes from Ottelia alismoides, assembly GCA_037367405.1. Lineage (NCBI taxonomy): Eukaryota > Viridiplantae > Streptophyta > Magnoliopsida > Alismatales > Hydrocharitaceae > Ottelia > Ottelia alismoides. The sequence continues at coordinate 237,897 of JAZKJV010006292.1, forward strand.
ATTCACTTCCTCAACTCTTTGAGGTGCTATCCCTTTAGATAGGTCAGTACCATATCTTAAGGGATGGAAGCCTTTCTTGGAATTTCCATGAATGGTATACATCCATGGTATACTACAAATGTTATAGTCCCAATACCCTCTTCTCTTTGCTTCTGAACACCTTCAGAACTAAGATCCAAGAGGTATCCTTGAGATCATATCTCAAGTTATGGAACAACCAGATAATGAAACACTTATTATTATCCTAATATCATTTTAAATGTTAGGATATGATTTACATTTAGCACGATGAACACAAAGGCACTCCCACTAAGCTTCACATGGCTCATCAAGATTCTATCTGAAATCATAACATTTATAATCTCATCAAATCTTATGGTCCAACTTCAAGAAGCTTATATGAGTCCATAGATGGATTCCTTAGCTTGCACACCTTGCTATCCTTAACCATGAAGCCTTGGGGATACTTCATGTGAATATCATCAGAGATGTATTCATAGAGGAATGCAATATTGACTTACATCTTGAAGATGCAATAGTCAAGTTGTGTAGCTAAGGTTAGCAATATTCTGATGGTTTTTAAGCACGGTCACGGAAGAGCAAGTCTCATCGCAAGCAATGTCTTCTCTTCCGGTGTGTAGCTCATGGCTGCGAACCATGCTTTGAAGGTCTCTACCTTCTCATCAGGTTCCCTTCCTCTTGAAAATCCATTTACACCTTTACGAGTCTTACCCACATAGGTGGATCCTCGAAGGTCCATATACAACACTTGTATATGAAGTCTACATTAGACTTTTATTGCTAACATCCTTCTATCCATGCTATGATCTTCAGAAGCTTCATCACATAAAGTTTGATCATTGTCAGATTTCTCTGACACATGGAATCCATCCTCAAACTCATTTGAAGAGGTATGAGTGTTTTATCTTTAATTGTCCCTTTAGTTTCCAATTTCAGGAGCCTCATTATCTTCTCAAGATTAAATGAGTTCCTACACTTCATTTTCATCTTGATTCTCAAGGGTCACAACCTTTAAGAATCACATTCTCAGAGATGAGATATTTTAAGATTCTCTAGGTCACAAAGTAGGTAACCAATACCATCCTTTATTTTCCTAATGAAGCAACACTCTCAAGTGCTAGATTCCAGCGTGCATGGAACATTATTAAGGATATACATTGTAGTCTCTACTACACATATATACCTAGAAACTAAGGGATAATTATGCTAAAACTCATCATAGATAAGATCATGTCACACATGATCCAATTGTATCTCCCTATAACTCTATTGAATTAAGGCATGTTAGGAGGATTGAGATAGAAATGATATTCACATCTCCATAAGGTATCATTTGAATTCATCTAACAGGTACATGCTACCTAGATTAGATCAAATTCATTTTATCTTCCTTCAAACTTTGGTTATTAATGAAATCTTTGAACATTTCAAAGGTTTCTTTAGGTGAAGAGAAGAAATCTTATATCATACATAATCATAAATAGATATCACATATCCATAATGTTTACTATGATATAGATGATCCGCATACAACAATATGTATGAGATCCTGAATACCTTGGCATCTTACTCCATTCCCAAAGAAGGGTGTATTGGACATTTTACTTTGAATACAATATTCATAAGTATGTATGTTTTGAAATTTTAGACATTCTAAAGTTTCATCTCCTACTAGTCTATTGATCAAATCAATAGACAAATGTCCAATGCTTGATGCTAGATCATTGTCAAATGATATTCATCCTCCTATTGATCTTAAGGTTTAATTTCAGTATTTAGAAATGTTAATGAACCATTCGTTAATTTTCTAATTTAGTGGAGTCCACTAGATTTTTAGATTACTATCTGAAATATCTCCATCATAGCTCTTTATGATAGGTTCATTACCGAATTCATGTTTATTTTCAACATTTAGAAACAAACAATGAGTGTATTCTAATGTCTAGGTCATAGAGAAATTCTCTAAGACTAAGGGCTCTCCCACTGAAATTATGAAGTCTAGTGATCCAATGGAAGTTGTTTCAACAATTGCATTAAAAACCATGTAGATGACTATTAAACCTGAAGATCAAATTTTCCAGTCTTCTAAAACATATGCAACCCATTGCAAGTGTTGTTAGTAGATTGAGATGCAGTTATAAGACTTTATCTTGTTCAATAAGCAAGTCAATATCAATGATTTATGTAGATTATTTTGATGCTCTATCCAAGTCCTTCTTCAAGGATTCTAGACAGACCTTATAGTCATACTATCAACACACAAACTTATTACAGTATGGGCATTTATCCAACTATTTGGATGTCATATGGAAGTCACAGAAGTACAACCAACTATTTGAATATACTTCTCACTTAGGTCCAACTCATGCTTCCACTGCGCTCCCTTTATCTATAAGCAACCATTGCACATGACAGAGGATCTCTTATTTTAAATTCAAAAGAATTCAAAGTAAGAGTATTTCAACATTTATACATGCTTCATTAAATTAATATAAAGAATATGAAGCATCATGAATGACAAGAGTATAGACAGTAGAATCATGACACTCATCGTATCTACATCCATCTAAACTCTTAAAACATTGGTTCAGGTAGGTCTCAAACAATTTGAATACATCATCTCTTATAGAGCCACCATTCTGCATGACGAAGAGAACCTCGTCATTCATGATTAAATGTCAAGAGCACATATGTATTACAGAACATCTTCTTAGATTTTATAAGGATTAATTGACAATTACGATCATCATCGACATGTCACTTCCAAAGTACATCCCATGAGATCAAGACTATAGAGACATACAAAACCTAGGGTTGTAGTCCTATTATATATTGTCATTCCTCAATATTATGAGGAAACTTGCACATTGCAACCACATACATTATGTGTCCAATGCAAGTACATTATCTGGATCATGAGTCCAATCCATGATATTTTACTGGTTATTATTGAGTATAACATTGAGTGGGTTTAATGAAGGATTATCTGAAATAAGAAATTTGCATAAGTATATAAATATATATTTTACTTTGATTTAAGAATTTTTATACCAAAGTTGTCTTTCCTTGTCAACACTGAAAGTTCATCCCCCTAATCACTTTCAATGTAAGAGATATACTTACCATCATATCTCAGCAAGATCTGGGATCTCCTTCCTCATCTTTGTTACATCCCAATAATATGAGAATCTGCAACTCCGATAAAAAGAAGCGGGAACACATTCTGCCTTGCAAGTCCAACTTGCAACTCCCGATTCGGTCTTTAACACCCGGGTCCACCACCCCTAAGGCGATGTTGACCCGTCATTAATTGAACCAACTGTCAACAGGAATAGTACTCGCTATGCGCAATCCAATATCACCCCAATAATATGAGGATCCGATATTGGGGTCACTACGCATACGGCCTTACTCTTTCGAGAAGCAAAGATCCCGATCCAGATGCGCTTGCATACATGAGCTGTCACTTCGGACAGGCGTCTCCCACATGCAATCCCTGGCGACGGAACTCTTCGCCTTGACGGGAGACCATGGATGTCACTTATGTAATCCTCCACCTCATATTCAAATTTTAATTAATTATTACGAATCATATTCAAATAATTAATTCTTTGAGGGAAATAACAACTCTATTCATAGTAGAGTGCTTCAATTGGACATAATTAATTCAATCATATTAAATTAATTATCAATCCAATTTTAATCAACAAACTTGATTGTTTTACTTGAATATATATATGGTATTATCTCAAAGTACATATTGATTTGAATTTTAATAATTAGAAAAATACACCTTTATTTCTCCGGTATTATCGAGTTCCTACCCGCTGTCATGGCCAGTACCAACGAGAGTGGGACAGACCACATACGTTGCAACCCGCTACCCCAATGCTCTCCGACTAGACACCATATCCTCCTTAGGAAAGGATAATGGCAAATCGATCAATTTGTACTTGATATGATCATCGATTCTTCAACCGAAATTATACATATAGTAATAATCGAAACATTTTTTATTATAAGGAAATTTGCTAGACAAATTCCCAATCCTATTCAAGCAAGGAGTTTGATGATTGTGTTTCCAATTATAATCTAGATCGAATCTAATCAATTTATTGGATTAGGCCAAGTCAATTAAGGAAATAATCATCTTACATTATTTATCAAATATTTTCCATAATTATTTCATGAAATTAAAAATTAATTTCACTAATTGGCAATCACATGGTTCTTGAGCAGGACTGTAATTTCAGTAGTGACCCCTACTCACTAAAATTAAAATATCTCAATCAATTTAAATCCAATTTAGACAAACTCAATTTTCAAAAATTTATAACTTGATTTAGGACAAAACCAAAGTGATGTCTCACGCATTTCGTGGCGGATCAAAACAGTAATTAACTCATTAATCATGTTAAGATTCGCAGTTCCCGAAACAGTGCATACGCGTTCATTAAAACAACCATATCTCGAGCAAACGGAATACGAATTACGTAAACTCAGATCCTATGGTTTCCTTATTTAATGGAAAACAAAATCCAATTATTATATTCATGTTTAAATTTTAAACAGTGCCAAAAATAATCTCAAAACATAGATGTGAAAATGAAAAACAAAAAACTTTCGCAAACCCTAACCAACCCAAGTCGTTCTCGGTTTATGGATAATATCCAAAACCACCGACCTAAGGCTGTGATACCACTTGAACGATATGGTTAGATCCTAAAGTGCATCACGGAAGCGTGAGCATCGTATCGAATACGATGAATAACGACTAGTCAGACTAGTTGTTCTATGCAACGGAAATTAAAAATTTTCATGCGACGAAACCACATGATACAAAACACTTCTCGGATCATTTCGTCTAAACCGCCAACAAGAAATAGGATTAACTCTTGAAGCGTGGTTGCGATCGAGTCTCTAAGCGAAGAGACCTCCTGTCTCTAGTCCGATCTGACGGAGGAGACTCTTGCAAGCGCGGGGATGAACTGCGTGCTTCTCGTAATCCATGTTGATGATCCAATTGGTGGATCTCCTGATCTCGATACACGAGATCCAACGTCTTCTTCACGAGCGAGGTGCACTTAAGGAGATGGGGATCCACGAGCAAACGATTGGGCAGCATGACGACGACGCTGCGGCGATGGAGAGTCTCTCTAGGGCATCCATGGTGGACAGCCATGAGAGGGAGAGAGAGTGCTGACGTGTAGACAGAAAGAGAGAGAGAGAGATGTGCTTCAAAAGCATTTTGTAAAGAAGAGCAATGGGGTGCCTCTCATTTTATAACATTTTGGGATCCATGAATCTCAATCCATGGGACAACACAAATCCAATGTCTCTCATTGATTGTGTTTCTTTTAATGGTCAAGATTTATGTTTGTAAAAAACCAACAACAATTATTTGTTGTCTTTGAAATAAATCAAATATATTGAAAATCAATCAATATATTTCACTATAAATCAAATCAACAAATATGGAATATCTTGGAAAAGAATCAAGCGCCCTTCCATGTATAGTGTGGACGGCCACCAACTTGGAGAGACCAAGTTGGCCATCCACTCCATGTATGGAATGGATGCTTTTTCATTCCAATTATGTTTAGATCTTATATCTCAAAATATTCCACATATTCAACAACTTTTATTGCAAAAATATTCACCAAAATAATTCTAAATTATTTTGTGAACATTGCAATCTTGCCATTCGAAAATTGTGAATCACATTCACAACCCAACATAAAATGTGAATTACATTTTCAATTAATTGTTCAATATGAATCCATTTCACATTAACATATAATTAACAAATATAAATTACAAATAGCATTTATAGTATATATTACTAATATGGATATTGCTATCCACATTATTCATATCCATGATAATTAAATCACATTTAATCATCCTTGGATCTCTATTCTCATGTGCCCAAATAATATGAATCACATTCACATTAGTTTCATCTTTTATAATCAAATCTCATTTAATTATCTAAGATAGCTCTCTTTATAATATGAATCGAATTCATAATAATCATGATAATTAAATCACATTTAATTATCCATTTTCTCAATGCTTGGATACATAATATCAACAATAAATTTATCCTGAATCCTTTCAAGGATATTGCGCTTTCTCTACGGATACTTTGAGATAAGGATAGGGCGATTGTACTGTTCCATGTATAGTGACTTGGATGTTGAGATCATATCTCAAATCCAGATCGCGGGCCTCCCATAGATGCTTAATTAAATCAAGACCGCAAATCTAATCTTCTCATTGCATCTAAATCACATTCAGATCAATGTCCAACATTTGGACCAAGATCAGATCACTTCTCTACTGAGAGGAGTCACTAAAATCAAGATCTGTTTCATCACTCCCTAGGAATGGAAGCGTTATGGTTATACAATCGTTTATGATCACCATCACCCTCAGGTATTCCCAATACTTGTACAGCATGCATACTGGAAGACTAAGAATAAACCCGAAGTATTAGATCAACTTTACACTGTATACTTCAGAGTTCTATCATTAAGTTTCTCATTCGATCATTGGGAGTCTGTATCGATCATATACTTTCCAAAAGCGTATATCATACCTAGGACTTGATCATATACTTTCCAAAAGTAAATATCAAACCTACAAATTCAGTCAAGCTTCCAAAGTGAGACGACCATACGCACGGAATTTGATTCTTCCCAATATCTCATGAGTGAGCTCATGTCTTCTTGTTCAATAACTGAACCTGTATGATCCCTTTGAGAGATCGTATTACTAATATGCCCTTATATGCACACCAGCGTGCCTGTGTATAGACCTTGGTTAGGTCATCAACCTAATGGTCTGCCAAATGTACATACTTAGACATATAGTAAAACATCTTCCTCCAGTCAGAGGATGTGTGCCTGTATCATGACAACATACGATATAGGACTTTGGTTATCTCGATCATGTTAAGACAAATCTTTGACCTAACTAATCTGACACCTACGAATCTCTATTCCTATGCAGAGGACCTGCATCAAGGGGTCGGTCAGATATCAGCCTAAATGAGAAAGGATCGCCATCTCCTACTCAGGCTGGAGATCATCTCTTAACAATCATTTGATGGTGCTTGATGAGTCCTCAATCTACCCCTTTAGATATTCATCCAAGTAGCAGCCTCTATGACTCAATAGTTGAATCAACAGTTGTATGATTATTAAGATGGCATTGGTACATAACCCTAATTGTACTAAGGGACCTATTATGCAAATTATTCATTCTTCATTTCAGATCAGGGAATGATATTCGCAATAACATTTATTGCACAATGGCTCGTCGTGGGCTCGCATGTGCAACAACTAGCAGGGAAAGAATTCTTCTGCTTTTTAGACGGTTTCTCGGGCTACAATCAATTAGCCATAGCTCTTGAGGACTAGGAGAAAACCACGTTTACATGCCCCTCTGGTACCTATGATTTCAGGTGCATGCCCTTTGGGTTATGCAATGATCTTGATACTTTTTAAAGGTTCATGATTGTTGTATTTGTCGAAATGGTAGTTGAATTCCTGGAAGTCTTCAAGGATGACTTCTCGGTCCACGACGATTCCTTTTGTTTCCTATCTTAAGAATCTGGACTGAGTCCTCAAGCGATGTTGTGAGGTCAATCGGGTGCTCTGCTGGGAGAAAAGTCACTTCATGGTCAAGGAGGGCGTTGTGTTGGGGCACGTCATCTCCAAGAGAGGAATGATGGTTGACCCTGTCAAGATGGATGTGATCAGTCGACTCCAGCCATCATCCAACGTAAAATAGTTGCGGTCCTTCCTCGGCCATGTTGGATTTTATCGAAGATTTATCAAGGATTTCTCTAAGATTGCCCAACCACTAACTGAGATTTTAGCAAGGACATGGATTTCATTGTTGATTACAAGTGTCTTGAAGCCTTTAAGAAATTACAAGGAATGATCATGGATGCCCCGATCCTACAAGCCCTTGATTGGTCTATGCCTTTCGAGATCATGATGGACGCCTCAGATTTTGCTGATGGGGCTATGCTAGGATAGAGGAAAACGATGTCCCGTTCGCCATACACAAAGCAAGCAAAGTGCTTTATACTACCCAGCGTAACTGTATAGTTACGGAAAAGGAGATGCTTGTGGTAGTGTTCGCCTTGGATAAATTCATATCTCACTTAATCAGATCCAAGGTAGTTGTGTTCACGGACCGTACAGGGCTACGATACTTAATGGAAAAGAAGGACACGGAGGCACGTATCCTTAGGTGGATTCTTCTTATCTAGGAGTTTAATTGGGACATTCGTGATAAACCTGGAAAGAAGAAGATAGTAGTTTATCACCTCTCCCATCTCGATGATCTTAATGCTTCTAATGATACCTCGATTCACCCTTTCTGACGAGTCGATTTTTGTTGTCGACTCACTCCCAAGGTACGCCAATATCGTGAACTATCTTGTCTCAAAGAAAGTTCCCGAAGATTGTCCCAAGAGCCACATAGACCGACTGAAGTCGGATTCTATACATTACCACTGGGAGGATCCGATCCTTTTCTTTGAAGGACCGTATTGTGTCTAGAGATGGTGTATTCCTCACGAGGAATATCAGAGTGTTCTTACTTTATGCCACAGCCTAGAGGCAAGAGGTCACCACTCCGGGAAGAGGACTACATGGAAGGTATTTCAATGTGGCTTACACTGGTCGACTCTGTTTCGTAATGCAATCGCCTTTGTGAAGTTGTGCCCAGTATGCCAACGAATGGGAGGAACCGTTGGTTCCAAGGATGAGATTATGAAGAAACCTGTCATCATTTGTGATGTCTTTGACACTTGGGGCATCGACTTCATGGGCCCATTCCCTGTTAGCCACGGATTCGAATACATCCTTCTTGGGGCATCGACTTCATGGGCCCATCATCGACATCATTTGTGATGTCTTTGACACTTGGGGCATCGAATGCCGAAGACTATCTGTCAAGGTGGGTGGAGGATATCCCAACCCGAGCCGCAGACAGCAAGACTATATGTGAATTTATTAGAGATCACATCATCTCTAGGTTCGGGATCCCCAAAGTATTGATATCAAATGGGGGTAGCCATTTTGTAAACAGAGATGTGAAGAAGCTCTTAAAGGATTATGGCATCGAACACCATCTCACTAGTCCTTACCACCCACAGACCAATGGCATGGCAGAGGTGTGAAATAGGGAGGTGAAAATCATATTGCAGAAGCTTGTCTGCCCAAACAGGATGGACTAGTCTCAGATCTTGGATCAGGTTGTATGGTCTTATGGGACAGCTTATAAGACACCATTAGGAACCTCCTAATTCAGGATGGTATTTGGGAAGCTGTGCCATTTGCCTGTGGAGTTAGTGCACAAATCAGAATGGGCAATAAAAAAAGGTCAATTAGAACACACACCTAGGGTAGAAACAGAGAGAAATGGATCTGAATGAGATCGTGGAAGTCAGAAAATGAGCATACGATAACAGTTTGGTGTACAAGAACAAAGTAAAGCATTGACATGATAGATATATCAGACGAAAGACCTTTGTTCCTTTACAAAAGGTATGGATGTTTAATGCAAGGATGAAGGTTTTCCAAGGCAAGCTGAAATCCAAGTGGATGAGACCATTCATTGTTCGTGTTGTACCTAATAGTGGATGTGTTGAGATCTCAGATATTACAGATGACGTATAGACATTCATAGTCAATGGACAACTACTGAAGCACTTCGTTGAACCCAATGAACAATTAGTCCATGTTCAGGTGATTGTATTCATGCGCGAGACAGATTCAACATATACACATAGAGCCGTGCATGAGACCTTGCAGTAGTGAACTCTCGCCATCAGCAACATCTAGAAAGATTCAGTCTGCGATATTTGTATATGCCCACCATTCCTGTATATTCTTCCCCTCCCTCCCGCGACTCTAATCCCTCACCGCAACTTCATATATTTTCATCTACGAATATACTTGGGATGACCAGATCTTATGTATAAGGGAGGGGGAAGAGTCACATGAGTCCATTCATTGTACATCCTCCATATCACATTGGTCCTCATATCACTTCCGTCCTATACTTAGGCTGACCTGAGCCTAAGTATACGGGGGGCTGATGTCTGTCGTGTATATACTCATCCACTTCCACTCTTGACCTCGTCCGCCCCATTTTTGATCTTCTACACTTAGGTTGCCAGAGCCTAAGTATAGGGGGACAGGGCGACTTGTATACATTTTCGTTCTTTTATCTCTCCTACGCTTAGCACAAGCTACGTCTTCTTCCTCTCTTTTCGTGCTCTGAGGACATAGCACATGCTTAGTATAGAGGGGTGCGTATATATTACATATATACTTTACCCATAGCTCGTGCTTTCATGAATTTTTCTATTTACTATACAATAATTACGGGATGTGTAAAAAATGGAGAATTTTTTTTTGTAAAATACATGTATACTAGTATATTGTATAACACTTGTATAATTTGTATAATACCTATAAAACTCTTGTTTATTGTTGTAACATAGGAGGTATGCCAATTTTCTTTAAAAAATGAAAAAATCAAAATCAAAGGCTTCTTATATACTCTTGCACGTCATCAGATCTTAAGAAAGAAAAAGAGTCTTGCATTGCATTCATCTACATAGCATGTCATCTATACCTCATCTGCATATCTGGCATATGCAAGGTGAAAAGTTAGTGGGTTTTGAATCAAGTTATGAGTAGATGTTGAGGAGGGACTTGATTTGACCTTAATCCACCTAATTTCAGAGGAACCTTATAGGAACTGGAGTTAAGATATCTCAGGTCAAGTGACTTAATTCTTTGACTCCTCAAGTCTATGTTCACATGTCATCTTGATTAGTCTAAATAGAATATCTCGTGTACACGCATGATTCTTATGGACAATGACCTAACTTGGACAAGCACAATGCACGTAGCTCTTCATTGATGAGGTGGTGAGCAAGTAGAATACTTTAGCTTGGAGTAGCACACGTGTGGAAACGTTCGTCCTCCTCTAGGGAGGGTAGTACATCTCAACCTAGACTGGTGGTGTTGACGTCTAAAGACGGGATGCTGTGAGTTGCAATAATGCTTCAAAAGAGGGATAGTCTACTGGCTCAAGGAACAAAAACTCCTAATGTAGATGCTACACCTTGTAGATAGTTCAAAAAAATGCAAGAACTCTGAAAAAATAAGGCAGGCCTGAGTGAAAATAAAATACTTGTCGGAGTATGTATATTAGCAAGAAGTCTATAGCTGGATGACTTAGATACACTGGTCATGCATCCTGGGATAGGTAGCTACACTGGCTACTGTCCATTCTTTTCTCACCCCCAACTCTTGAGCTGGTCGCACTTGAACTTAGAAGGGAATAACCTGCTCCTCGAGGAAAGAGTTACTTGACCGGGGTATTAGAGTTACCTTGTTAGAGGAGCTGCTTCTTAGCCATTTCTGATGTGGAGTGCTATTTTTCGCATACACAGTACAAGTAAGAATCATAGTCATCAGAAATTTATGTATGAGGATCTGTTCTGACCTGACTATTGAGGTGTCTTGAATAGAAGACTTGTGGAACTTGAAGTCTGTTAGGTCTTAAATTCAGATCTCAATAAGTTTCTGCCACACAATTAATCCAAAGGTCGAGTCAAGCTCCATTTTCAACTTTTGTTCATGACCTTGGTATGAAATCCAAATTCATTTCACTCTTGCATTTCATTTTAGTTTCTCGGAGACGAGCAAGGTTTAAGTATAGGGGGTTGATGAATTTGTGATTCAACACTCTTAAAGTTGAAAATAGAGCCTTGTTCCCAAGTAAGTGGGAGCATATTTCCACGAATATTGCATAATTAGCATTCATGCATGCATTGATAACATCTGCATTATAGCATTCGCATCCGCACTAAATAAGAAGCCAAATTCACTCGTAAAAATCTCTTGTAAATATTCATCATGTTTCACCTATATATTTTATACTCACTCCAAAACCAATAAAATCGACTCCATATCGTATATATTGCTAACAAACAATACAAGGAAAATACAAACGATTTCTAACTAGAATAACTACCCAATAAAACCCAAACCCAGTTAGAGGCAATAGACGTTAGAATACACATATCTCTCTCATACAACCTCTGATCTAGATCTATCGCTTTTAAATCGATACACACTCAAAGACCATCAAAATGAGACCAATTTCATTTAAATCAGAGCTCGTATGCAAAACTCGAGTTTTGGGACCCCATTGTACACTATATGTATGTATATTTGTACCCTTATATTTTAGTACTTTGTTTGACCTCTTTTCTATTTTTGATCAACATGAAACTAGTAGATCTCATTGAGATCTACAATTTTCATGTTTTAAAATCTTCCAAATTCAACCATCTTCTCCTGCTTATCTCAATTTCTTTTCCAGCCATCCAGATTGGGCCACGTGGCACCCTCTTATTGCGCCACGTGGCCCACTCATCCGCCCACCACGCGCCTCACCTCTTAGTCTTCAGATTGTCCCCTTCCTTCAGATCTTGGTCATTCAATTCCGTCTGAACCCCAACCCTTGGATCATCATCCAAGATCTCATCACAGCCACTCACATGGTTCACGAGGTGCTGCTAGATCACTTCCATCCATGCCGCTCATTACGGCTAAATCCGGACTCTCCAATCCTCGACCCTAATACAATCTGAGCCATTTGTATCTGCCCGACACGCATCACGCCCAACGCCCTTCGATCTTGACTCCAGGATCTAATCCTGGCCCTTCTCTTGCACCCTTCTTCTGGTCGTTGGATCACGAGATCTAATGGTCCAGAGGTTGTCGTCTACCTCCAACTGCTTTCCTTGCGTACGTGGCCCACCTCGCTTCACCTTCTCCACCTTTCTATTTTTGGCAGCACTACAGCCACCCTCGCCACACCCTAGAACCTCCACAACGGAGCCCATACTATCCTCTTCCTCACCAACCTCCATGTCCACAATTATATCCTCTCCTTCGCTCCACAAACCCCACTCGAACCTCGCCTTCCATCGCATGTACCTCCACCTTATCCCTATAAATCCCCCGCCTCCGGCCAACTTTCAACTCATCCGCACTTGCAAGAGAGAACCTAGAGATCCCCTCTACCTATCAGTGACAGTGATTTGGGCTTTGAAGCGAGCGAAGACAGGTTCCATCTCCGACGAGATCCACGGCAAACTCTATCGTGTCGCAGCTCCTCCGAAGTGCTGCACAAGCTCGGGACACTACCAACCTTTGAGTGAAGACCAGGAGACTCCTCCTCGAGCATCTGGCCCCAGGTGGACTCCTCAACCCTCCTCCGATCATTCTTCTTATTTGGTCGCATTTTTTCTCTGATTTTATTCCGCTTCTCCGATCGCTCCCATCCTCGCTTGACCATCCCTTGAGCTCCGCCTTGGAGCTCTCATCGTCGCGCACTAGTCCAATCCCCTCCGATATCGCCTTGAACCACCTTCCGACCAAGGATCTGTTGCCACAGTAGAGGAAGACCACCGAACCTCTTCCACTCCACTCAGGCCTCACATTGCGCAGGCACGCGTTCCCACGAAGCACGAGCTTCCATTTTTGGTATCAGCTAACCTTACAAGAGAATCCTCTTCACTGACCGGAACGTCATCGGACCGTCACTCGATCTTTGACATCTCCGGCCTGAGGACCTCCCCAACCACTTCTAGGACCTCCGACAGCTCCTTAACACTTCCACGACCAATCCAAGCATATCAGGACCTTTCGGCGAGCTTCATTGATCACTGGCAAAGGAGGCGGAGCAAGGAGGCCATCGCCGGAGCATGCCAAGTCCGCTGCAGGAGGCAGCAGACCGAAGAGGATGAAGCACAGACACCGTTGCATATTTTTGATCTGATGGTCTTGATCAAGACACGTTGCCATGAGTCCGCCACCGTTGGATCATCCAGATCTAACGGACCCGATCGCGCCATGTTGCAGTTACTTCGAGCTTCTGCCTCCGTTGGATCCCTCTCGATCCAAAGGCCAATATTGAGCCACGTCACCATCAGTCGCAGCTCCAGAGATTGTGGGATCAACTTTGATCAGACGTTCCTTGATGGTGCCACGTTTCTAGCCTCTACCGCCATTGGATCACTCTTGATCTAGTGGCCCAACGTTCACCACGTAAGAGACTCCGGATCTCTTCCCCGACCCTAGGCTCGGAGCAACCGAAGTAGACCCGAAGCTGTACTGAGCCTCCTGAGTCATCTGAGCCTCTACCCGAGCCTCGATCATCATCCGAGCCTAGCCCCACATGTGTTTCTCACGTGGGGATTGGATAATTTACACAGAGGCCCCTATAACTTTCATAAATCATAAATTGGTTCCTGCCAAGCACGTCACATGAGTAGCACATGTTTTGTGGGAATTTTGTATCCATCCCCTTCGCATTATAGGTAATTGCATTTAAGTCCCTGTCTGCACGCTTTATTTTAGCCACTTTTATTTTCTGTATTGCATTTTGGTCCCTATCTTTGCACGTGTAATTAGGTGTCTATTTATCATCATTTTTCAATTCTAAAAATTCCATGTAGTAGTTAATCTTGTCCTTTATATTATATGACACTTGTCTTAATTTTGTGAGTCATGTGGAATTTAATAATATTAAATTGGTGAAATTTTCTATATTTTGCCCACTGTGTGCCTTTTAAATGATATTAAATTCCTTGTTGCTCTAAGAATCACTATAAAATCATATTAGACTTAGGATAAAGAACCCTACACTGTGCCCCAAAGTCGCTGCATTTGCACGCATCACGAGGGCTGAATAAATCGAAAAGTGATTTACTTAATTGGTTTTTAATAGGTCCCACTCACATCGAATTTTAGGTTTATTAATTTTTATATATGGAAATAATGTGTTCGGTATTTATTAAAAAGACATTTCACAAAATCACCCTGCATTCATCTTTAATTCATATTAAATTCATATAGAGTCTAAAAATTCCAAAAAAAAGTAGATATTTAATTTCATTCCATCTCATATGCTGATCAAATTTCATAATTTTTTGGACTTCATTTGATTATCTTTCTGATTTAACTTGTAGAGTTGGCCTGAAATTGCATTATTTTTCCTTTATTGCGTAAAAATTTCTAAAAAGATCAGAAAAATATTCTTCTGAAAATCAGACCTCTAAATTAACTAAAAATTCACCTAAGGAGACAGGTGCCTCCCTAAGTTCGACCTTGGAGTTGCCCAAGTAAAATAAAAATATGTCGTTCGCATTTAATTAAATATTAATTGAAGCAGTTTTTGACGAAGTCTCATTTACCCGACTGCAATAAACAAACATTTAATTTGATTGTTAATTTGATTGAATTAACAAGGGTAGATGAGGCGACGTCAATTAACAGTCCCAATTTTGTGGTTATATCTTCTTTAGGTATTTTTCAATAAGCAAACAATGCCTCACGAATTTTTCGATCTCATGGTTATTGAATAGTCCAAAAGCAAGGGGGAGAAGTTGAAAAAACCTATGCACAATCAGACACTATGATGCATGCAAAGCAAGATATGTGTACATGTCGCCAACACTCTACATGTAGGGTGATCCGCGTGTAAATTTAAACACTGAAAGTAAACTAATCTAAATGATGCAAGAAGAAAAAAACCTTAGATGAGCAATTTCTACGCGCGAAGAACAATAGTTAGCTAACTCGACTAAGACCGGAGTTCGTTCTTGGGAACCACTCAGTGCCCGCCACAACGGGTTCTGCTAGCGTTGCATGTTGTTCCTCACAACGCATGGACTCGAGTCTGATCAAACTAACTTTTTCTTATGATTTATTAAAAAGGTCCAATTGTGAACTATAGGTGCAGGCAAATAGTTAGGGATTGGTAATCAGTTACATCAAAATCAAAGAAATTCCTAAATCTAAGGGCCAAATTCTTTGAGAATCAAAGAAGAATAAAAAGTGAAGGAAATCACAAGAAGCGAAAAACCGCGGTGAGATCCCCCGAGCACACCGGTTCTTGGCAAAACAGACCCCCAGATATGCCAAATGTCTAAAGTATCTGAGGTGTCTGTATTATTAAACAATAACAAAATGTGCTAAAAACTACTCATGCTACTGCATGAACTATAAATGATTCTATACCGCTCATGCTTCTCCTCGAGTACGGGTCACCTCCAAAGCGACCCTTGGGCAGTTCTTCACACCAAAAAGCGAAACAGAAAGGGTTCAGACAACATTTATAACAAATAAGGCTAAAAACGAATAAAAATAAAACAACGAGGTCTGAAAATCGACTACTAAGTCGTGCTCCCTGACAACGATGCCATTTTCATGACTGGCCAGGTAACTCGGGTTAAGTAGTATCTAAGGGTCATTGCCACCTGAATCCCAAGGCATTGTCAATCAAGAAAATATGAGACCATGAATAAGGCAATCACTAGCAATAAATCAAATGTAAATGGTCTCCACTATTTATTTAACTTGATATAGCGACCATTGTCGAACACAAGAAGCACAAAATGTATGTAGTCGGCTAAATACAATTTTTATTTAATTCTGATTTTTTTGCTAATTTTTATAATTTTCAAAATAGTAAACAAACACACAAAGGTAAAGGCACACGGAAGCCTTCACAACTTTTACTTAGACCAATAACTGCTAAAAATTCAGAAATAAAAATGTTTTTATATTTTTCAAATATGCAGATGTTTTTGGTGACTTTATGGTATTTTTCTGATTTTTATACAATTCTATAAAAATAAAGAAAACAAAAACATTAAGGCAATATACATCCTAGACAGCAAGGAAATTTTAAATGTCAAAAGTGCCTAAACATCATGGTCATAATTTTTATGGTAAATTAGATAAAAATATCTAATTACAACAACTGAAATACCTTTTTTTTGTTTTTTGTGGAATTTTTAATATTTTTTTATATTTTTGGTCTTTTGTGATTTTTAGGGTTTTTATAAAAGACAAGGCCAGAAAAATGGTACTAGAGTGAAAACAAACCAAAAGAAACAAATGATAATTTTTATCGAATTTTTGAGACCATTTTTGTATTTTATTGGTATTTTATAAAACAAACAGACATGTTTTTAGGGGTTTTTGATTTTTAGAAAATATCTAATAAAATCATATCGACTCACGAAAATTACCAAAAATGTTAAGGTTAGCAGTAGCTAATGGTAATTTTTGTGGATTTCCTGGAGTAGATTTAACAATTATTTGATTAAAAACAAGAGACATAGATTGTACGGACCTATTTGCAATTATCCTAAAGTTTTCAGGTCAAACAATAATGTACACAAAAAGTCCAGGGGTACTAGTGCATAAAGTCCACAAATTAAATGCACATGCTCAAATCACCACGCACATGAGTATATGTGCAAATATAGGAAATATTCATTCAAAACGTAACAAATAGAAACTGTAGGAAATTATAGCAAAGCACTACAAAATCACATTAGCGTGCACGTGTATCCATATTCGAAGGACAAGTCCACATACTGGAAATCTAAAGTACTAAAATGCAAAAATTTTGAATTACAACTTTATTTAACAGTCTAAACAGTAAAGCATAAAAACTGTAGGGAATAAAGTATAAAATACCCCACGCGCGAAGAGCGTGGGGGTCACGTGGCGTCCTCTAGTTAGCGGTGGAATGTGTCGTGCGGATCTCCTACTGTGTCAGATCTGACGCCCTAGAGAATGTCGGGGACATGGGGCGCATATGCGTCAAGCGCCATATCCAATGGCCAAAAGGCTGCACTGGTTGGCGGAGACGATCAGATCTGGCAGTGGTGGGCCAATCCAACGGTGCAGAAGGGATTTGGAAGAACAAGGCCCCGACAAGCTTCACCAGAGCCTCAGATGGTATCCTCGGCCCTGATAATTCATAGGAAGAGTCTGACGAGGTTGTGGAAGGCATCCGCATCAAATGGATGGGTCCGATCAGGTTGTTACTGGTCAGATGTGCGGGGTGAAGAAGGAGTGAAGGATATGGAGAATCCTCACGCGCATCACGGAAGCGTGTTGATCGCATCGTATGCCATTGGCACGACTAGTCGCACTAGTCGCTAGATGCAGCGGAATTTAAAATTTTAATTGAAGTGATGAAACCACATGATCGCGAGAACATTTCTCGGATCCTTTCATCAAATCACAAAATATAAGGAATACCTCTTGGAGCATGGTTGTAATCGTGAGATCCCAAACAAGAGATCATCCTGTGTTAAGTCTGATCCATGAAGAACGCACTTGCGAGCGCGATGATGAGACGCGTTCCTCCCGCAATCCTCGATGAAGATCCAAGCAATTAATCCCCTGATTTCATCAAACGAAATCCGTCATCTTCCTTTAGAGCAAGAGTCCCAAAGAAGAAGGAGACCGTCGAGTCGTCGAAGGCGAAGGCGAGAGTCTGTCCGTCTTAACACAAAGTGGACGACCACCTCATGGAGAAGAGAAAGAGAGAGGGCGAGAATGAGAGAGAAATAGAAAGTAGTAGGCTTCTACAACTCTAAAATAATGTACCTTGAAAGTCTAGGTAAGCCCTCCTTTTATATTAGTTTAGGATCCAATGGATCTCAATCCATGGGACACATAGATCCAACGACCAAGTTGGTCTATGTATTAATCAATGGCCAAGATTGTTGTTGGTTAAAAAACCAACAACATTAATTTAAATTTAAATTTAATATATGTTGCAACATTATCAACACAATTTAATCTAACATAAATTAATTAACATAAGATATTATGATAATAATAAAAATGAGATGATAATTCACCCCAAATAGATGGGGCGTCACCCCAAATAGATGGATATGGGGTGAATTATCATGGATATGGGGCGTCACCCAAATGAGATGATATTATCCATCCCTTTTTATTTAATCCAATTATCTCTTATTTATTTGCAATATTATCCACCAAATTAATTTCCAATTAATTAGTGTACATCTATTGCAATTTTTTCCACCAAATTAATTCCCAATTAATTTGTGAATATTTATTGCAAAATTATCCACTAAATCAATACTCAATTAATTAGTAAATATTTCAATCGTGCATTGAAAAAATGTGAATCATATTCACAACCCAAACTGAATTGTAAATTACATTTCCAATTAATTAAGTAATGTGAATCCAATCCACATTAATAATTAACAAATGCCTTTTACAAAAATTCTCTCTCTTCAATATATGTATATTATAAATCATATTTATAATACACAAATACTATGGATAGTATTATCCACATTCTCTAATCCTTGAAAATTAAATCCCATTTAATTATCTTGGATAACTATTCTCACAAAATGAATCTCATTCATATTATGCTTTATAATTGAATCTCATTTAATTATCAAGTCCTTCTTGCTTGGATATGTAGTTCAGCAAATGAATTATTCTTAATCCCCTTGAAGAATAGTGTGCTTTCTCCGCAGATACTTGGAGATAAGGACAGGGCAATTGTATTGTTCCACGTATAGTGACTTTGATGTTGAGATCTCATCTCAAATCTAGATCTTACGAACCTCCCATAGATGCTTGATTAAATCAAGACCGTAAATCTAATCTTCTCATTGCATCTGAATCTCATTCAGACCAATGTCCAACACATGGACCAAGATCAGGTTGCTTCTCTATTGAGAGGAGTCACTGAAATTCAGACATGTTTCATCAATCCCTCATAATGGAAGTGTCATGATTATACAATCGTTTATGATCACAACACCCTAAGGTATTACTAATACTTGTACATCCTGCATACTACAAGACCTATTATCAACCCGAAGATCAAGATCAATTTTATACTGTCTTCTTCAGGGTTTTATCAGTAAGTTTCTCATTTGATAATTGGGATTTGGTATTGAACATATACTTTTCAAAAGCATATATCATACTAAGGTCTTGATCATATGCTTTCCAAAAGTATATATCAAACCTACAAATTCAGTCAAGCTTCCAAAGCAAGACGACCATGCACAGAATTTGATTCTTCCCAATATCTCATGAGTGAGCTCATGTCTTCCGGTTCAGTAGTGAACCTGTATGATCCCTTTGAGAGATCGTATTACTCATATGCCCTTATATGCACACCAATGCACTGGTGTATAGACCTTGGTTAGGTCATCAACCTATTGGTCTGCCAAATGTACATACTCAGACATATAGTAACACATCTATCTCCGGTCAGAGGATGCGTGCCTATATCATGACAACATACGACATAGGACTTTGGTTATCTCGATCTCGTTAAGTTAACTCTTTGACCTAACTAATCTGACACCTCTGAATCTCTATTCCTATGCAGAGGACCTGCATCAAGAGGTCGGTCATATATCAGCCTATGTGAGAAAGGATTGTCATCTCCTACTAAGGCTGGAGATCACATCTTAACAATCACTTGACGGTGCTTGATAAGTCCTCAATCTAACTCTCTAGATATTCATCCAAGCACTAGCCTCTATTATTCAATAATTGAATCAACAGTTGTATGATCATTGAGATAGCCATGGTACATAACCCTAATTGTACTAAGGTACCTATTATGCAAATAAATTATTCTTCATTTCAGATTAGGGAATGATATTCGCAATAACATTTATTGCATAATGGCTCAACGAGGGCTCGCATGTCCAACAATCTCCAACTAGCCCTAAGAGCCATTAATGGGCTAATCATTTAAACCCACACTCATGTGACAATCATAGGCTATTAAGAAATAACTAGATAAGCTGATCAGTCACTCTGTTCCCAAAAGACTGTGCCAAGTCCTTTTCCGGCACTTGCATATCCCTAGGTAACATCGCTCATATCCAATGCGAATGTTGCATCTTATGCAAACAATACTCAATCTTGATAAAGAAATTATAGTGTCCTTGACACTATTGCTAAGTAATTGTTATAACCAGTATTTCCATAATCCTTATAAAAATAACTTTATTCCTGGATATCACTATCTCTTAAGGTATCCATAATTAAGACCTTTTAGATCTCTATCTATAAAGTCTTCAGTTCTTGATGATGAGACTTTGAGATCATTATCTACAAGTCTTGTCACCTTTGAAGACTTTGTTATTATTACTACAATCAAGTGTTTTCTCTCTCCACGGTAGGATTAGCAACACTTTACTACTCCCACTGCATGGTAGATATCTAGCTTTTATACACATCTACTCAGCTTCTCGTAACTGATGCACAAGTGCAAGCAGTTCTAGCATTCACTTCCTCAACTCTTTGAGGTGATATCCCTTTAGATAGGTCAGTACCAAAGCTTAAGGGAAGCAAGCCTTTCTTGAAATTTCCAAGAATGGAATATGTCCAAGGTGTACTACAAATGTGACAGTCCCAATACCCTCTTTTCTTTGCTTCTGAACAACTTCAGAACTAAGATCTAAGAGGTATTCTTGGGATCATATCTCAAGGTATGGAAAAGCCAATCTATAAAACACTTATTATTATCCTTATATCATTCCTAGTGATTAGGATATTATCTACATTAAGCACGATGAACACAATGGCACTCCTACTGAGCTTCACATGGTTCATCAAGATTCTATCTGAAATCATAACATTTATGACTTCATCAAATCTAATGTTCCAACTGCAGGAAGCTTATTTGAGTCCATAGATGGAGTTTCTTTAGCTTGCACACCTTGCTTTCCTCAACCACGAAGCCCTAGGGCTAGTTCATGTGAATATCCTCAGAGAGGCATTTATAGAGGAATGCACTCTGACTTCCATCTCGAAGATGTCGAAGCCAAGTTGTGTAGCTATAGTTAGCAATAATCCGATGGGTTTAAGTAAGGTTACTGAAGAGTGAGTCTCATCGCAAGCAATGTTTTCTCTACCAGTGTGTAGCTCATGTCTACGAACCGAGCTTTGAAGGTCTCCACCTTATCATCAGATTTCCTTTCTCTTAATGATCCATTTACACCTTTATGGGTCTTACCCATATAGGTCGATCCTTGAGGGCCCATATACAACACTTGTATGTGAAGTCTTCTTTAGACTTTATTGTTAATATACTTCTTTCCATGTCATGATCCTTAAAAGCTTCATCACATGAAGTCCGATCATTGTCAGACTTAATCGACACATGGAATGCATCCTCAAACTCATATGAAGAGGTATTAATTTTTTATCTTTGATTATCCTTTTAGTTTCTGATTTCAGGAGCCTCATTATCTTCTCAAGATTAAATGAGTTCCTTCACTTCATTTTCATCTCGATTTTCAAGAGAGTCATCCTCCAAGAATCACATTCTCAGAGATGAGATCTTTTAAGAATCTCAGGGTTATAAAGTAGGTATCCAATACCATCCTTTATTTTCCTAATGAAGTAGCACTCTCTAGAGCTTAATTCCAACTTATTTGCATGGAATTTTATTAAGAATATATAGTTAGTCTCTACTACATATATACCTGGAAACTAAGAGGAAATTATGCTAACAAACATCATTGATCAAATCATGTCACACATGATCCAATTGTATCTCCCTACAACTCTATTGAGTTCTGGTTTATCAGGAGGAGTGAGATAGAAATGATAATCATATCTCCAGAAGGTATTCTTTGAATTCTATCTTACAGATACAAGCCACCTAGGTTAGATCAAATTCTTTTCATCTTTCTTCAAACATTGGTTATAAACCAAAATTGTGAAATCTTTGAACATTTCAAAGGTTTCTCAGGTGAAGAGAAGAAATCTCATATCATACATAATCATCAATAGATACTACATATCCACAATGTTTACTATGATATATATGATCTGCATACATCAATATGTATGAGATCTTGAATGCCTCGACATCTAACACCATTCCTAGAGAAGGGTGTATTGGATATTTTACTTTGAATACAATATTCACAAGTATGTAAGATTTGAAATTTTAGACATTCTAAAGTTTCATATCTTACTAGTCTATTGATCTCATCAACAGACAAATGTCCAAAACTTGATGCCATATCATTGTCAAATGATCTTCATCCTCCTATTGATCTTATAAGGTTTGATTTTCAGTATTAGAAATCTTAATGAACCATTCATTAATTTTCCAATTTTGTGGAGTCCACAAGATGTTAGATTACTATCTGAAATATATCCATCATAACTCTTTATGATAGTTCTATCTCAGAATTCATGTTTATTTCCAACATTTAGAAACAAACAATGAGTGTATTCAAATATCTAGGTCATAGAGACATTCTCCAAGACTAAGGGCTCTCCCACTGAGAATATGAAGTCTATCTATCCAACAGAGATTGCTGCAACAATTACAGTAATATCCATGTAGATGGCTACTAAACCTTAAGATCAAATTTCTAGTCTTCTAATATATATATATATATATATATATATATATATGCAACCAATTGTAAATATCATTAGAAGATTGGGATACAACTATTAGACTTTATCTTATGAAATAAGAAAGTTAGAGTCAATGATTATATGTAGATTATTCTGATGCTCTATCTGAGTCATTCATTAAGGATTTTAGACAGATTTGATAGTCATACTATCAACATATCAACATATTGCAGTATTGGCATTCATCCAACTCTTTGGATGTCATATGGAAGTCACAGAAGTACAATCAACTCTTTGACTTTCCTTCTCACATGGGTCCAACCCACGCTTCCACTGTGCTCTTTTCATCTATAAACAACCTTTGTTCAAGACAAAGAATCTCATATGTTGAATTCAAATGATTTCAATACAAGAGCACTTCAACATTTATACATGCTTCATTAAATCCATACAAAATGATTATTATGAAGCTTCATGAATGACTTGAGTATAAATAGTAGAATGATGACACTCATCATATCTACATACATCTCAACTCTTAGAGACTTAGGTTCAGGTCGGTATTCAAACATTTTGAATACATCATCTCTTTCGAGCCACCATTCTGCATAATGCGGAGAACCATGTCAATCATGATTAAATGTCTAGAGCACATATGTATTCCAGTACATCTTCTTAGATTTTATAAGGATTATTTGACAATTACGATCACCATCGGCATGCCACTTCTAAAGTACACTCGATGAAAGATCAAGACTATAGAGACATACGAAACCTACGGTGATGTCTTATTGTCTTATTTAATTGTCATACCTCATAATGTTGAGGGAACTTTCACATTGCAAGCACATACATTATGTGTCCAATTGCAAGTACAATATCTGGATCATGAGTCCAATCCATGATATTTTACTGGTTATCATTGAGTATGACATTGAGAGGGTTTAATGAAGGATTATCTGAAATAAGAAATTTGTATAAGGGTATATACTATATATATACATATTGTTTTCTTTGATTTAGGAATTTTATATAAAAGTTGTCTTGCCTTGTCAACAATGAAAGTTCATTCCCTTAATCACTTTCAATGTAAGAGATATTCTTACCATTATATCTCTATCAAGATCTTGGATCTCCATTCTTATCTTTGTCACATCCCAATAATATGAGAACCTGCGACTCCGATAAAATGAAGCAGGAACACATTCCACCTTGCAAGTCCAACTTGCATTCCCAATTCGGTCTTTAACACCCGGGCCCACCACACCTAAGATGATGTTGACCCGTTGTTAATTGAACCAACTCTCAACATGCTTAATACTCGTTATACGCAATCTAATATCAACTCAATAATATGAGGACCCGATGTTGGGGTCACTACGTATACGGCCTTACTCTTTCGAGAAGCAAAGAACCCGATCCAAATAAATCATATACAGGATCTTTCACTCCGGACAGGCGTCTCCTATATATAACATCTAGCGATGGAATCCTTTGCCTTGACGGGAGACCATGGATGTCACTTATGTGATCCTCCATCTCATATTCAAATTGTAATAATTAATTATCGTGAATCATATTCACATAATTAATTCTTCCAAGGGAAATACACATTTATTCAGAATAGATTGTTTTCAATTGTATATAATCAATCTAATCACATTAAATTAATTATCAATCCAATCATCAATCAACAAACTTGATTATTACTTGAATAGTAGGTATAATCTCAAAGTACGTATTATTCGAATTTTAATAATTAGAAAAATACACTTGGACTTCTCCGACATTATCGAGTCCCTTCCTGCTGTCATGGCTAGTACCAACGAGAGTGGGACGGAACACATACTTTGCAACCCGTTACCCCAATGCTCTCCAACTAGGCACATATCCACCTCAAGAAAGGATAATGCCAGATAGATCATCATGTACGTTGAGATGCGCATCGGTTTTTCAACCGAAATTATACCATATAATATACATCAAAACAATTTTGATTATATTATAATGAGAGTTGCTAAACAAATCCCCAATCATATTCAAGCAAGAGGGTTTTTCATGTAAAAGTTGTACTACAACTATTGTAGGATAAACTAAGGTTTTTCATGAAATCAATGCTTGTTGATGAATTCATATCAACCAATGATCAAGATCAACTCTCTTATCATTATGGTTAGGCAAATTTCATTCAATTAAATAATTATTTCTCTAAATATTTATCACTAATTATTTCAGAAGATTAACCTTTAATTTTCATCATCATATTTGAATGACTTATCACAAGGTTCATGATCAATAGATGTCAATTTCCAGCAGTGACCCCCATCACTAAAATTAACTTATCTTGATCAATGTAAATCCAAAAATTGCAAAATCACTTTCCTAAGATTGAAAATTTGATTTATTAAAGAACCCAAGTGATAATTCACCCATTTCGAGGCATATAAAAACAGTAATTAACTCATTAATCACGTTTAGATCTGTTGTTCCCGCAACTGTAAATACATGCATATTCAAAAGGCCATATCTAGAGCAAATGAAATCCAAATTTCATAAACTCAGATCCTATGTTTTCCTTATTTAATGGGGAACAAAATCCAATTGCAAATTTCATGTTAAACAATTTAAACAGTACTGAAAATTTCAATTAGACAGAGGTGCGAAAATTGAAATGCGACAAAACTTTCGCGACTCTTTCAAACCCAAGTCGTCCAAGGGCTATGGATCATATCCAAAACCTTATTCAACCTGGCTCTGATACCACTTGAAGGAAATTGAGAATCCTCAAGCGCATCACAGAAGCATGTTGAACGCATCGTATGCGATCGGGGCGACTAGCCGTACTAGTCGCTAGATGCAGCGTAATATAAAATTTTAAATCAAGTGATGAAACCACATGATCACGAGAAGATTTCTCGGATCGTTTCATCAAATCACAAAGTATAACGAATACCTCTTGGAGCATGGTTGTAATCGTGAGATCCCAAACAAGAAATCCTCTAGTCTTAAGACCGATCCACGAAGAATGCACATGCGGGCGATATTATGAGACGCGTTCCTCCAGCAATCCTCGATGAAGATCCAAGCAATGAATCCCCTGATTTCGTCAAACGAAATCTATCGTCTTCCTTTAGAGCAAGCAGCCCCAAAGAAGAAGGAGATCCTCGAGTTGCCGAAGGCAAAGGCGAGAGTCTCTCCTACTCAACACAAAGTGGACGGCCACCTCTTGGAGAAGAGAAAGAGAGAGGGCGAGAATGAGAGAGAGAGAGAGAGAGAGTAGTAGGCTTCAACAACTCTAAAATAATGTACCTTGAAAGGCTAGGTTATCCCTCCTTTTATATTAGTTTAGGATCTAATGGATCTCAATTTATGGGACACATAGATCCAATGGCCAAGTTGGTCTATCTATTAATCCATGGCCAAGATTATTGTTGGTTAAAAGAAAACATTAATTTATATTTAAATTAAATATATGTTTCAACATTATCAACACAATTTAATCTAACATAAATTAATTAACACAAGAGAATAGGATAATAATAAAAATGAGATCATAATTCACCCTAAATAGATGGGGCGTCACCCATGACCATGTCATGGGTCACGCCACCTCATTTAGTGGTGTATTATCTATCCCTTTTTATTTAATCCAATTATCTCTTATTTGTTTGCAATATTATACACCAAATTAATTCCCAATTAATTATTTTATATCTATTGCTAAATTATCCACCAAATTAATTCCCAAATAATTTATGAATATTTATTGCAAAATTATCCACTAAATTAATTCCCAATTAATTAGTGAATATTTCAATCATGCCATTGAAAAAATGTGAATCATATTCACAACCCAAATTAAATTGTAAATTACATTACCAATTAATTAATTAATTAATGTAAATCCAATCCACATTAATAATTAACAAATGCCATTTACAAAAATTCTCTCTTCAATATATGTATATTATAAATCATATTTATAATACACAAATACTAGGGTAGTATTATCCACATTCTCTAATCCTTGAAAATGAAATCCCATTTAATTATCTTGGATAATTATTCTCACAATATGAATCTCATTCATATTGTGCTTGATAATTAAATCTCAATTAATTATCAAGTCCTTCTTGCTTGGATATGTAGTTCATCAAATGAATTATCCTTGAACCCCTTCAAGAATAATGTTCTTTCTCTGCAGATACTTGGAGATAAGGACAGGGCGATTGTATTGTTCCACGTATAGTGACTTGGATGTTGAGATCTCATCTCAAATCCAGATCATACGAACCTCCCGTAGATGCTTGATTAAATCAAGACCGCAAATCTAATATTCTCATTGCATCTGAATCTTATTCAGACCAATGTCCAACATTTGGACCAAGATCACATTGCTTCTCTACTGAGAGGAGTCACTAAAATCCAGACCTGTGTCATCACTCCTTCGCAATGGACGTATCATGGTTATACAATAGTTTTTTATCACATCACCCTCAGGTATTCCCAATTCATGTACATCCTGCATATTGGAAGACCTATGATCAACCCGAAGATCAAGATCAATTTTTTATTGTCTTCTTCAGGGTTTTATCAGTAAGCTTCCTAGCTCGTACGACTGAGAAAGACTGGGATGCGATGTTGAAGCTTTTCAATGGAATTGGGCAGTTTCCATACCTAGGTCTTGATCATATACTTTCCCAAAGTATATATCAAACCTACAAATTCAATCAAGCTTCCAAAGTGAGATGACTGTGCACGGAATTTGATTCTTCCCATATCTCATAAGTGAGCTCATGTCTTCCAGTTCAATAGAGAACCTGTATGATCCCTTTGAGAGATTGTATTACTCATATGCCCTTATATGCACACCAACACGCTAGTGTATAGACCTTAGTTAGGTCATAAACCTATTGGTCTGCCAAATGTACATACTCAGACATATAGTAACACATCTGTCTCCGGTCAGAGGATGTGTGCCTATATCGTGACAGCATACGACATAGGACTTTGGTTATCTCGATCTCGTTAAGTCAACTCTTTGACCTAACTAATCTGACACCACCGAATCTCTATTCCTATGTAGAGGACATGCATCAAGAGGTCGGTCAAATATCAGCCTATGTGAGAAAGGATTGCCATCTCCTACTCAGGCTGGAGATCACATCTTAACAATCATTTGACGGTGCTTGATGAGTACTCAATCTAACTCTTTAGATATTCATCCAAGCACAGCCTCTATGATTCAATAATTGAATCAAAAACTGTATGATCATTAAAATAACCATGGTACATAACCCTAATTGTACTAAGGGACCAATTATGCAAATTAATTATTCTTTATTTCAGATCAGGGAATGATATTCGCTATAATATTTATTGTATAATGACACACCGTGGGCTCGCATGTCCAACAAGGGGGACTTTGAGCTACTCCGCCAGACCCTCTAGAGGCTGGAACTTGAATCCCTATGTGCGCAAACACCAGTGAAGGCGAGCTCGACTCAGGGCGAAGCTCTGGTCGGGGTTATTTGAGCAAAAATGGAAAGACACGACGGTGGGGCAGGGTTCAATCTCTGGCGAAGGTGGTAGAGGAAATCTGGGACTCAATCTTGACCTGATGGTCGATCCTAAGGATGATAAATCTGCGACGCAAGGTGGAGCGTACGTAGAGGTTTCGATCGGAGCGAATATATGTGGATATGGAGGCTCCGACCTGCTGGTTGGAGCAAGAGAACGTGCAACGACACTAGATGGAGTGAACGGATCGAATAAGAAAATAAACTCGAAATGAAGGGTACCTTGAGGAGGGAACAAGTTCCTGAGCTCCAGGCGAAAGTGGTCGGTGAGGTGGTGGCCTCAACCAAGTCGTGGAAGGTCAGGATGTTGAACACGGTGGCGGTCGCCGGCACATAGCTGAGCTGAGTCTCTTAGCCACCAAACTCCTCTCTGAGGGGCTCCTCCGGTAGCTGTCACTCAACCTGAGGTCATTGGTGGTGGCAAAAGAGGCGAGGAATGAGCTAAGCTGCAGTGGAGGTGGAAGAGAAGCTTTATAGTATTCCAAGGAGGCTTTATAGGATTCCCCTCATCAGTTCCTAGGAGGTGAAGGCACGCAACCCTAGGAAGATCCGTGCCTTTCTAGGGATTCAAGAAGGTACCCAAGGAGAGGCCACGGGCGAAGAATCAGGGCGTGGGGTGGCATGACCCAACTGGGAAAATTGGTAGAAGTTGATTCGACGAAGGGGGACAGGTCGGGTCAAGCCTAGAAGATTGCATTGACCCATGTCAACAAAGTTACTTGGACCAATCAGAAAATAGGAATTTATATAATATTTACTAATTCAACAATAAATAGTACATGGCTTTAAAATAAAAAGTATATAAAATGAAAAATGTTTATTATTTTTCAAAATATTTTTTTGTAATTTTTATTTATTTTCATGAAAAATAAATTAATCTTTATACAATATAATGTATTATATACATGTATAATATACTTATGTATTTTGTAAAATTTTTTTTATTTGTAATTTTTACATAAATACCCCCAATTTTTATATTTTATTCATTTACAACATAATTTTTTGAGTATAAAATAATTTTTATTTTATTTTTATTCTTCATTTACATGTATATAATAAATAGAGAGTGAAGGATATATACATGTATTTTGTATAAGTGGGAGAAAAGTTTATTTTAATTTTTATTTTTTTATGATTTTTTATTTTTAGGACTATATATAAGGAGGTAAAAAGAACATATTATTTTTATTTTATCCTAAAATAATTATTTACGCACGCACACACACACGCATATATATATATATGTATGTATGATGTATATAATATAGAGTATGCCCTATCTCTCCCTACTTATTTTATTTAGAGATCAAGTCAATGTTTGACCTTCTCTTGGGGTTCGAGTCACTCTATATTTATTCTAAATTCCTTTTTCTTTTCCGTTGTTCTTTTATTTTTGGACAAATACATGCTAGATATTTATAGTTAACATATGCATGCCAAATTCTAACTTATTTTATTTACACCTATTCACATGATGCTTTGCCTCGATAAATAGCTAAAATAAAAGAACAAAGAGTGAGAATCAGAGATTTATCACTGAGTAGCAACCCATCCATGAGATCAAGGACCTTTAAGCATGCATATCACAAGTTACAGAGGAGGTGGAACAAGTACGAGGAATTTACCTGGCAGTACACACACTCCTATAGGGTTAGCATACTTAAGGACTTGTTATAAGATTGCCTGAAAATAACAATAAAATTGAAAACATAAAAATAACCGAACTTTTACAGCTTCACATGTGTTGAGTAGGTGAACCCATCCTTGTTTTGTGTTTGTTTCAATTAGAATAAGGTCCAAAGATCAGTCCTGCACATTGTGTGCCTTTTCCACTTTACTTTAGTTACCTACTTGACCCCCTGCTCACTTGGAGCCTTCTACTAATTTTTATTTGACCTATGTATCATTCTTCCATTCTCGATCTCCTATTGATCTTCGAGATAGAGACACATGTATGGCTTAGTCGGGACCCCGTCGACACCAACATAATTTCCATATGCTCGTCACCTCCAATAATTTGAGGCGATTCCAAAGAACCCAGTTCATAATTCATGGACTAATCTCCATACTCTCCATCTTATCTAATAATACGGTATCACTCTCATTCCGAACCTTGCCCAATTTGGATGGATATTGATTTCACTTCTTACACTTCACCATCCTTAATGAAGTTCTGTACTGACGTTAACACAAACCGATTTGATACATCTCGTGCCTCCATACAGACTGATTGGAGCATTATTCCATTTGCAGATAAAGAGCCCAATCTGGAGACAAAAATTGCTATAAAATCCGACTCAAGATTAGAGAGAGAGAGATGGCTCCTTGATGAAAAGGGAAGGGACCATAGCCACCACCTCAACCAGATCAGAGTGTGCACTCGAATCAGAATGTAGCGAATGCCTAGATCCTTACTTCTATTCAAGAAATCCAGCAACATCTCGTTGATCAAGATTTAGCACAAGTCTCCTTCTAAGACATGCTTAGTGACTTGAGGAGAAGGGGAGAAAATCGAGGAGGATTTGAAGAAAATCCCGAAGGTGGATGCGGTGGAGGCCCAAACAAGCCTAGAGTAGAGCGGCCCAAGCTGACTCTCAAAGAAACATACAATACTTGGGTGGGACAAGTTACTGAATGGGTTTAGATTCCTGCAATGCATGCCCATTTTGAATTGAAGCCTCAATTACTGGCGCTTCTACCCACCTTTGGAGGAAATGCAAGTGAAGAACCTTACATTCATCTACAACAGTTCAGATGCATTTGTGGCACAACTCATTACCCTGGTACACCTCTTGAGGTAGTGAATATGATGGCATTTCTCTTGAGCCTTCAGGACAAGGCCCTTCATTGGATCAACCACTTGGGAAAGATCTTCACCACCTGGGAAGAACTGAAGTCTGCCATCCTACACAAATACTATCCTCTTGGGTGACTTAATCATGCATGCCTACATAGAAAACTTCAACCATGCCACTCACAAATCTCTCCATGAGGCTTCAAAGAGGTTTGATGATTTGCAAGAGAAGTGTCCCCATCATGAGATTCCTATCACCATCATGGTCCATCATTTATTTGGGGTACTTACAATAGAAAGTCAGAAGCCTGTGGATGTAGCATGTGGCGGCTCCCATTTCAATAAAGATGACGACGTCGTTTGGCAGACATTTGAAGAAATGGCCAAAGGAGACGTGATGAATCTACTATTCTCATTCTTTATTCTTTTATTTTAGCTTTATCTTTTAGCAAAACCACTTGTAAGTATATGTAATACAATAATTTATCATTGTAAATGTCCTTTTTAATATTACATAATTAACACATATTTTTAAAAAAATATATGAATAAAGAGAAAATAAAGAGAAAGATGTATTTAAAATAATAAAGACTAACACGAACCCCGAGAGAAGTTCATGTTTTGACCTGATCAACAAGAAATAAGTATAGATAGATATGGTACATTTTATATTGTACATAACACATATGCGTACAAATAAAAATTTATTTTACATTTTATAAATACTATATTTATTTTTGAACACTTGTATATAGCCCAAATAATAAAAAAATAAAAATAAAATCAAAAAATAAAATCTACAATTTATTGTATAAAGGCCACATAGGTGCATTGTATAGACATCACATATTTATTTTTACAAAATATAAAAATATAGAAAATCTTTTTATATTTATCTAAATATGTTGTAAATAGATAAAATATAAAATGTATTTTTGAAAATAATAAAATAAAAATACATGTATATAATACATAGGTATATTATACCTGTAAAAATTACACTATATTGTATATAATGTATCTATGATATCATAAAAATAATTAAAAATCATAGAAAAAAAGTTCAAAATTATAAATATTTTTTATTTTATTATTTTTTTTGAATCTATTTAATGTTTTTTATTTAATTTTGTAAATCCTCACATTCTGATTAGTCCTTGGTGGATTGTTGACTACGGTCAACCCCTCCTCCCAGCTGACCCGACCTGATTCCTACTTTTCCGGAGCTTCTTCTGCCCTTTTTCCCGATCAATTCAGACCTCCATTCACTTTGAATCTTATGCCCGATATGCTTCTAAGATCCATGATCCTTGTGGATCCTTAGGAGCAGTTGGATCATCCTAGGATTTTGTGGAATCGTCCTATCTTTCTAGAATCTAGGGTTCTCATATGAATACTCTCCTCCTTCCTCCCAAGCTGAGTAGATCATGCCTCGTTCCACCTTCCTGCCTAGCCACCTCTAGAAGAGTGACATGCTTCTACAAGACCCCTTCGGAGCTAGATTGGGTTGTCGTTTGGCTATAGCTCGCTCGTGGCCGGAGTCTTCCGCTATAACCAACCTCTAAGACTGCTGCAGCTTGTTAAGGCCATAACCACTTTGTTCGCCTGGCTTGAAGTTCTTGAGCTCTTCAGAAGCTCCAAATACACTCCACGTCACTTACATTTCCATTTTCACTTCGATTCCATCCATCATCTCCTCCGCAGTTCATCCGCTCCGACCATCCAATCAGATCCCCGTCTCATACACTCACTCTTACTGATCAAAACATCACCCCACCGCTAGCCTTCCCTCGTGACCTGACCCCCTTAGGCTTGCTCATCAGAGTGTGATTAAGGTCTTATCTCCTTCCGCCATGTATATTGGAGATCAAGTCCCCAATCTCCCGCACTTCTTGATGTTTTCCAAGCAATAACTGGACAGGAGCTACACCCCCAAATCATAGTCTCCTTTACAAGTGTTGATGCATGCGAGGAGACTGCATTTGAGCCTCTGTTGTTCATAGGAAGCTCCAGGTAGAGCTTCATCGCTTCGATCATCTAACCGCCATCCATCTAAATAGAGTCGATCATTTGATGCAGAGCACTTCCCCAAAGTAGTTGATCCTTTCGGAGGTCCGATGTGAGTAGCAGGTCTTCACTTTCATCAATTAAAATTCCCCAGGAACGTGTTCTTCCAACCACTTCCACATATCCTCGATCTGAAGTCTCCACCTCAAATTGATCCAAACCATCCTTTAGCTTCTCATCCTAATCCTTGGATCAGATCTGCCCCCCCCCCCTATCCGAGTTGCCCAACATGCAGCTTTGCAGGTCGTTAGATCAGACATGACGCAATAGATTTGACCGTACGTCACCGACAAACCCTGAGCCATCAGATCTTATACAAAAAGCCATCAGAGCCGTCAGGACCTCTACGCACACCCACATGTCTGCTGCGTATATTTCCTTGTGAGCCTCGCATGTTATTTTTTTCTCTTCAGTTCAACAAATAAAATGTGTAGTTAAGGATATTTGTAGTAGAACCCTTGTAGTTTATCTATTTGCAGTTCAGTCCAGTCGAGTTTGAGTCACGTGTGTTGATGAATCCTTGATTCTCACTCTTTATTCTTTTAGTTTAGTTATTTATCTTGGGAAAGCATCATGTAGATAGGTGTAAATACAATAAGTTAGCATTATGCATGCATTTGTTAATACCACATAATTAGCACGTACTTGTCTAAAAATAAAAGAATAAAGGAAAATGAAAAGGAAGGAGGTATTTATAATAAATATAGAGTGACCTGAACTCCAAGAGAAGGTCAAGCTTTGACCTGATCGCCAAATAAAATAAATAGAGAGAGATAGGACCTACTCTATATTATATATATAACACTTATATCTGTAAATAATTATTTTTGACAAAAAAATAATTTATTCTTTTTACCTCATTGTATTCTTTCCTAAAAATAAAATAAAACAAAATAAAAATCAAAAAAATAAAATAAGAATTAAAATAGAATTATCTCTCACTTGTACAAAATACATGTATACAAACAACATTCCTTATTTTTTATTTACTTGTGCATAACTAAGAAATATACAATAAAAAATATTTTAGAATCCTAAAAATATCTTGTAAATATATAAAATACAAAATGGGAGTATTTATGTGAAAAAATAGAATAAAAATAACTGTACAAGATACATAGGTATATTATACATGTATATAATTCATTATACTATATAAAGACTAATTTATTTTTCATAAAAATAAAAAAAATTCACAGAAAAATAGTTTTAAAAATAATAAATACTTTTCATTTTATACACTTTTTATTTAAAAGTCATTTACTAATTTTTATTTAATTTCTAAATATTATGTAAATTCCAATTTTTTATTGGTTCAGGAAGTTTTGTTGCCCCGGTCAATGCCCCCTCCTAACTCCGGTTGGGTCGAAAACTGTTGGACATGTGAGCCCACGACGAGCCATTATGCAATAAATGTTATTGCGAATATCATTCCCTGATCTGAAATGAAGAATAAATAATTTGCATAGAAGGTCCCTCTGTACAATTAGGGTTATGTATCATGGCCATCTCGTTGATCATACAGCTGTTGATTCAATAATTGAATCATAGAGGCTGGTGCCTGGATGAATATCTAAAGGGATAGATTGAGGACTCATCAAGCACCGTCAAATGATTGTTAAGATGTGATCTCCAGCCTGAGTAGGAGATGGCAATCCTTTCTCACATAGGCTGATATCTGACCGACCACTTGATGCAGGTCCTCTGCATAGGAATAGAGATTCGGAGGTGTCAGACTAGTTAGATCAAATAGTTGACTTAACGAGATCGAGATAACCTAAGTCCTATGTTGAATGTTGTCACAACATTGGGACACATCCTCTGACCGGAGACAGATGTATTGCTATATGTCTGAGTATGTACATTTGGCAGACCGATAGGTTGATGTCCTAACCAAGGTCTATACACCGGCACACTAGTGTGCATATAAGGGCATATGAGTAATACGATCTCTCAAAGGGATCATACATATTCACTACTGAACCGGAAGACATGAGCTCACTCATGAGATATTGGGAAGAATCAAATTCCGTGCACGGTCCTCTCGCTTTGAAAGCTTGACTGAATTTGTAGGTTTGATATATACTTTTGGAACGTTTATGATCAAGACCTAGGTATGATATATGCTTTTGGAAAGTATATGATCGATACCAAATCCCAATGATCAAATGAGAAACTTATTGATAAAACCCTGAAGAAGACAGTATAAAATTGATCTTGATCTTCGGGTTGATCATAGGTCTTCCAGTATGCAGGATGTACAGGTATTGGGAATACCTGAGGGTGATGTGATCATAAACGATTGTATATCCATGACGATTCCATTTCGGTGGAGTGATGAAACAGGTCTGGATTTTAGTGACTCCTCTCAGTAGAGAAGCAATCTGATCTTTGTCCAAGTGTTGGAAATCGGTCTGAATGAGATTCATATGCAATGAGAAGATTAGATTTGCGGTCTTGATCTAATCAAGCATCTGTGGGAGGTTCATAAGATCTTGATTTGAGATAAGATCTAATATCCAAGTCACTACACGTAGAACAATACAATGGCCCTGTCCTTATCTCCAAGTATCTGCGGAGAAAGCACATTATTATTGAAGGAGTTCAAGAATAATTCAATTGATTAATTTTGTATCTAAGCATCGAGAAAAATAGATAATTAAATATGATTTAATTATCATGAATAATATGAATTTGATTGATATTATAAGAAGAGATATCTAAGATAGTTAAATGTGATTTAATTATCAAAGATATGAATAACGTGAATGTGATTCATGTTATTTGGGCACATGAGAAAAGAGATCCAAGATGATTAAATGTGATTTAATTATCATGGATATGAATAATATGGATAGAACTATCCATATTAATCATATATATTATAAATATGATTTATAATATATTAGAGAGAGAGAGAGACAATGTAAATGGCATTTGTTAATTATAAATGTGAATTGGATTCACATTAACTAATTAATTGGAAATGTAATTTACAAATTAGTTTGGGTTGTGAATGTGATTCACATATTTTCAATGGCATGATTGAAATGTTCACAAATTAATTTGGAATTAATTTGGTGGATATTTTTAATAATCATTATTACAAATACATTGATAAATAATAATATAAAATAAAATGGAGATAAATAACCACCAAATGAGGTGGCATCAACAATGACATAGTCAAAGGTGACACCCCCTCATTTTTAGAAGGTAATTTGTTATCTCCCCTTTATTATATTGTTATCTCTTAATAATTAATTTATGTTAAATTAAATTATGTTGATAATGTTGCAACATATATTTAATTTAAATATAAATTAATGTTGTTGGTTTTAGCCAACAACAATCATAGCCATTGATTATTACATAGAATCCCATGGCCATTGGATCTATGTGTCCCATGGATTGAGATCCATTGGATCCTAAAATAATATAAAAGGAGGGCTAGCCTAGACTTTCTTGGTACAACATTAAGAGTTGTACATGGTTACAACTCTCTCTCTCTCTCATTCTCGACTAGGCTCTCTCTCTCAATTTCAAGTGGTCGTCCACTTTGTATATTGAGGAGGAGAGCATCGTGCTTTCGCCTTCGACGACTCGTGGATCTCCTTCTTCTTTGGAGTTGCTTACTCTAAAGGAAGATGACGGATTTCGTTTGACGAAATCAGGGGATTCATTGCTTGGATCTCCATCGAGGATTGCAGGAGGAACGTGACTCATCATCGCGCCCTCAAGTGCGTTCTTCGTGGATCGGACTTAAGACAGGAGGATCTCTTGTTTGGGATCTCACGATTACGACCACACTCCAAGAGGTATTCCTTATACTCGTGGTTTGATGAAATGATCCGAGAAGTGTTCTCGTGATTATGCGGTTTCAATTTTAGTGTTTGAAAAATTTTAATTTCCGCTGCATCTAGCGACTAGTGCGACTAGTTGCTCCGATTACATACGATGCGATCGACAAGCTTCCGTGATGTGCTTAAGGATTCTCCATATCCTTCAAGTGGTATCATAGCCATAGGTCGAATAAGGTTTTGGATATGATCCATAGACCTTGGACGATTTGGGTTTGAAAGAGTCGCGAAAAGTATTGCTGCATTTCAATTTTCGTACCTTTGATTAATTGAATTTTTCGGCACTGTTTAAATTGTTTAAACACAAAATTTTCAATTGGATTTTGTTCCCCATTAATTAAGAAAACCATAGGATCTGAGTTTACAAAATTTGAATTTCATTTGCTCAAGAGATGGCCTTTTGAATATGCATATATTCACTGTTGCGGGAACTGCGGATCAAAACGTGATTAATGAGTTAATTACAGTTTTGATACGCCTCGAAATGCGTGAATTATTACTTGGGTTCTTTAATAAATCATATTGTCAATCTTAGGAAACTGAGTTTGCATTTTTTGGATTTAAATTGATCAAGATAAGTTAATTTTAGTGATTGGGGGTCACTGCTGGAAATTGACATTTCTGATCATGAACCTTGTGATAAGTCATTCAAATATGATGATGAAAATTAATTGTTAATTTTCTGAAATAATTAGTGATAAATATTTGTGATATATTTAAAGAGATAATTATTTCATTGAATGACATTTGCCTAACCATAATGATAAGATAGTTGATCTTGATCATTGGTTGATATGAATTCATCAACAAACATTGATTTCACGAAAACCTTAGTTTACCCTACAATAGTTGTAGGACAACTTTTACATGAACCCTCTTGCTTGAATAGGATTGGGGATTTGTCTAGCAAATCTCATTATAATATAATCAAAATTGTTTTGATGTATATTATATGGTATAATTTCGGTTGAAAGACCGATGAGCATCTCAAAGTACATTATGATCTATCTAGTATTATCCTTTCCCGAGGCGGATATGGTGCCTAGTCGGAGAGCATTGGGGTCGCAGGTTGCAACGTATGTGGTTCTTCCCACTCTCTTCGGTACTGGTCATGACAGCAGGTAGGGACTGGATAATGCCGGAGAAGTCAAAGTGTATTTTTCTAAATATTAAAATATGAATAATACGTATTTTGAGATTATACCTACTATTCAAGTAATAATCAAGTTTGTTAATTGATGATTGGATTAATGATTAATTTAATGTGATTAAATTAATTATATCCAATAAACACTCAATTATGAATAGATGTGTATTTCCCTTGGAAGAATTAATTATGTGAATATGATTCACGATAATTAATTATACAATTTGAATATGAGATGGAGGATCACATAAGTGACATCCATGGTCTCCCGTCAAGGCAAAGAATTCCGTCACCAGTTATTGTATATAGGAGATGCTTGTCCGAAGTGACAGATCCTATATATGATTTAATTGGATCGGGTTCTTTGGTTCTCGAAAGAGTAAGGCCGTATATGTAGTGACCCCAATATCGGGTCCTCATATTACTGGGGAGATATTGGATTGCGTATAGCGAGTATTAAGCCTGTTGACGGTTGGTTCAATTAATAATGGGTCAACATCATCTTACGGGTGGTGGGCCTGGGTGTTAAAGACCGAATTGGGAAATGCAAGTTGGACTTGCAAGGTGGATTGTGTTCCCGCTTCTTTTTATCAGAGTCGTAGGTTCTCATATTATTGGGATGTGACGAAGATAGGAAAGGAGATCCCAGATCTTGCTAGAGATACAATGGTAAGAATATCTCTTACATTGAAAGTGATTAAGGGAATGAACTTTCATTGTTGACAAGGCAAGACAACTTTGATATAAAAATTCCTAAATCAAAGTAAAACATGTATATATAATATATATACCCTTATGCAAATTTCTTATTTCAGATAATCCTTCATTAAACCCACTCAATGTTGTACTCAATGATAACCAGTAAAACATCGTGGATTGGACTCATGATCCAGATATTGTACTTGCAATCGGACACATAATGTATGTGGTTGCAGTGTGTAAGTTCCCTTAATACAGTGAGGAATGACAATCTAATAAGAGAATAAGACACCACCTTAGGGTTTGTGTGTCTCTATAGTCTTTATCTTTCATCGAGTGTACTTTGGAGTGACATGTCGATGGTGATCATAATTGTCAAATAATCCTTATAAAAATATAAGAAGATGTTTTGGCATACATATGTGCTCTAGACATTTAATCGTGTATGACATTGTTCTCTGCATTATGCAGAATGGTGGCTCGAAAGAGATGATGTATTCAAAACGTTTGAATACCTACCTGAACCTAAGTCTCTAAGAGTTGAGATGTATGTAGATATAATGAGTGTTATCATTCTACTATCTATACTCAAGTCATTAATGAAGCTTCATAATAATCATTTTGTATGAATTTAATGAAGCATGTATAAATGTTGAAGTGTTTTTGTATTGATATCTTTTGAATTCAACATATGAGATTCTTTGTCTTGAATAATGGTTGTTTATAGATGAAAAGAGCACAGTGGAAGCGTGGGTAGGACCCATGTGAGAAGGAAAGTCAAAGAATGATTGTACTTCTGTGACTTCCATATGACATCCAAAGAGTTGGATGAATGCCAATATTGCAATAAGTTGATGTGTTGATAGTGTGACTATCAAGTCTATCTAAAATCCTTAGTGAAGGACTCAGATAGAGCATCAGAATAATCTACATATAATCATTGACTTTGACTTACTTATTTCATAAGATAAAGTCTGATAATTGTATCCCAATATTCTAATGACATTTGCAATTGGTTGCATATATATATTAGAAGATTAGAAATTTGATCTTAAGGTTTAGTAGTCATCTACATGGATATTGATGTAATTGTTGCAGCAATCTATGTTGAATAGATGGACTTCATATTGTCAGTGGGAGAGTCCTTAGTCTTAGAGAATGTCTCTATGACCTAGATATTAGAATACACTCATTGTTTATTTCTAAATATTGGAAATAAACATGAATTCTGAGATAGAACTATCATAAAGAGTTATGATGGATATATATTTCAGATAGTAATCTAACATTTAGTCGACTCCACAAAATTAGAAAATTAATGAATGGTTCATTAAGATTTCTAATACTGAAAATCAAACTTTGATAAGATCAATAAGAGGGTGAAGATCATTTGATAATGATCTGGCATCAAGTCTTGGACATATATCTGCTGATGAGATCAATAGGCTAGCGAGATATGAAACTTAGAATGTCTAAAATTTCAAATCTTACCTAATTGTGAATATTGTATTCAGAGTAAAATGTCCAATACACCCTTCTCTGGGAAAGGTGTAATATGTCATGGTATTCGAGATCTCATACATATTGATGTATGTGGATCATCTATATCATAAGTGAACATTGTAGATATGTGATATCTATTGATGATCTTGTATGATATGAGATTTCTTCTCTTCACCTGAGAAACCTTTGAAGTGCTCAAAGATTTCACAATTTTGATTTAGAACCAAAGTTTGAAGGAAGATTAAATGAATTTGATCTAACCAAGGTAGCAAGTATCTAGTTGTAGGGAGATACAATTGAATCATGTGTGACATGATTTGATCAATGATGAATTTTTAGCATAATTATCCCTTAGTTTCCATGTATATATGTGTAGTAGAGACTACAATATACATCCTTAATAAGATTCCATGCATGTAAGATGGAATCTAGCACTTGAGAGTGCTACTTAAATAGGAAAATAAAGGATGGTATTGGATACCTACTTTATGACCTTGAGATTCTTAAAAGATCTCATCTATGAGAATGTGATTCTTAGAGGATTGAGACTCTTGAGAATCAAGATGAAATGAAGTGTAGGAACTCATCTAATCTTGAGAAGATGATGAGGCTCCTGAAATCGGAAACTAAAAGGGACAATTAAAGATGAAATATTAATACCTCTTCAAATAAGTTTGAGGATGTATTCCATGTGTCAGTTAAGTCTGACAATGATCGGACTTCATGTGATGAAGCTCCTAAGGATCATGACATGGAAAGATGGATATTAGCAATAAAGTCTAAAGTAGACTTCATATACAAGTGTTGTATATGGACCCTCGAGGATCCACCTATATGGGTAAGTCCCATAAAGGTGTAAATGGATCTTCAAGAGAAGAGGAAACCTAATGAGAAGTTAGAGACCTTCAAAGCTCGGTACGTAGCCATGAGCTACACACCGGAAGAGAAGACATTGCTTGCGATGAGACTTGCTCTTCGGTAACCATGCTTAAAATCATCAGAATATTGCTAACCTTAGCTACACAACTTGACTATTGCATCTTCAAGATGTAAGTCAAGATTGCATTCCTCTAAGAATACCTCTCTGAGGATGTTTCACATGAAGTAGCCCCAGGGCTTAATGATTGGGGAAAGTTAGGTGTGAAAGCTAAAGAAACTCCATCTATGTACTCAAATAAGCTTCTTGTAGTTGGATTATAAGATTAGATGAAATTTTAAATGTTATGATTTCAAATAGAATCTTGATGAACCATGTGAAGCTTAGTGGGAGTGCCATTGTGTTCATCATGCTAAGTGTAGATAATATCCTAATCATTTGGAATGATATACTGATGATAATAAGTGTTTTATGATCTGGCTATTCCATACCCTGATATATAATCTCAAAGATGCCTCTTGGATCTTAGTTCTGAAGGTGTTCAGAAGCAAAGATTAGAGGGTATTGGGACTGTCACATCTGTAGTACATCTTGGACATATTCCATTCTTGGAAATTCCAAGAAAGGCTTCCTTCCCTTGAGATTTGGTACTGACCTACCTAAAGGGATAGCACCTCAAAGAGTTGAGGAAGTAAATGCTAGAACTGCTTGCACTTGTGCGTCATTTATGAGAAGCTAAGTGTATGCCAGATGTGTACAAAAGCCAGATATCTGCCATGCAGTGGGAGTAGTAAACCGATGCAAATCCTACTATGGAGAGAAAACACTTGATTGCAGTAATAACAAAATCTTTATAAATGATGATTTTTTTAAGATAGTGATCTCAAAGTCATATCTTCAATAAATTTATACTTTTAGATAGAGATCTAAAAGGTCTTAACTGTAGATACCTTAAGAGATAGAGATCTCCAGCAATAAGGGTATTCTAATAAGGATTATGGAAATACTGGTTATAATAACTACTGATCAATAGTGTCAAGGACACTAAAACTGCTTTGCTAGTTTGAGTATTGGTTGCATTAGATGCAACATTCGCATTGGATGCGAGCACTATTACCTAGGGATATGCAAGTGCCGTAAAAGGACTTAGCATAGTCTTTTGGGAACAGAGTGACTAATCAGCTTTCCTAGCTATTTTCTAAATATCATATGATTGTCACATGAGTGTGGGTTTAAATGATTAGCCCATTAATGGCTCTTTGGGATAGTGGGAGATTGTTGGACATGTGAGCCCAGGGCGAGCCATTAAGCAATAAATGTTATTGTGAATATCATTCCCTGATCTGAAATGAAGAATAAATAATTTGCATAAAAGGTCCCTCTGTACAATTAGGATTATGTACCATGGCCATCTTGATGATCAAACAACTGTTGATTCAATAATTGAATCATAGAGGATAGTCCTTGGATGAATATCTAAAGGGTTAGCTTGAGGACTCATCAAGCACTGTCAAACGATTGTTAAGATGTGATCTCCAACCTGAGTAGGAGATGGCGATCCTTTCTCATATAGGATGATATCTGACCGACCTCTTGATGCAGGTCCTTCGCATAGGAATAGAGATTTGGAGGTGTCAGATTAGTTAGGTCAACGAGTTGACTTAACGGGATCGAGATAACCTAAGTCCTATGTTGAATGCTGTCACTGTATAGGCACGCATCCTCTGACCGGAGACAGATGTATTGCTATATGTCTGAGTATGTACATTTGGCAGACCGATAGGTTGATGGCCTAACCAAGGTCTATACACCGGCGTGCTAGTGTGCATATAAGGGCATATGAGTAATACGATCTCTCAAAGGGATCATACAGGTTCACTACTGAACCGGAAGACATGAGCTCACTCATGAGATATTGGGATGAATCAAATTCTGTGCACGATCGTCTCGCTTTGGAAGCTTGACTGAATTTGTAGATTTGATATATACTTTTGGAAAGTATATGATCAAGACCTAGGTATGATATATGCTTTTGGAAAGTATATGATCGATACCAAATCCCAATGATCAAATGAGAAACTTATTGATAAAACCCTGAAGAAGACAGTATAAAATTGATCTTGATCTTTAAATTGATCATTGGTCTTCCAGTATGCAGGATGTACAGGTATTGGGAATACCAGAGGGTGATATGATCATAAACGATTGTATATCCATGACGCTTCCATTACGAGGGAGTGACAAAACAGGTCTGGATTTTAGTGACTCCTTTCAGTAGAGAAGCAATCTGATCTTCGTCCAAGTGTTGGAAACTAGTCTGAATGAGATTCAGATGCAA
Organism: Ottelia alismoides; assembly: GCA_037367405.1. Classification (NCBI taxonomy): domain Eukaryota; kingdom Viridiplantae; phylum Streptophyta; class Magnoliopsida; order Alismatales; family Hydrocharitaceae; genus Ottelia; species Ottelia alismoides. Next base: position 282,097 of record JAZKJV010006292.1, read on the forward strand.
TGAGAAGATTAGATTTGTGGTCTTGATCTAATCAAGCATCTGTGGGAGGTTCGTAAGATCTTGATTTGAGATAAAATCTCAATATCCAAGTCACTATACGTGGAACAATACAATTGCCCTGTGCTTATCTCCATGTATCTGCGGAGAAAGCACATTATTCTTGAAGGAGTTCAAGAATAATTTAATTGATGAATTATGTATCCAAGCATCGAGAAAATGGATAATTAAATATGATTTAATTATCATGAATAATATGAATTTGATTCATATTATAAGAAGAGATATCTATGATAGTTAAATGTGATTTAATTATCAAAGATATGAATAACATGAATGTGATTCATGTTATTTTTGCACATGAGAAAAGAGATCCAAGATGATTAAATGTGATTTAATTATCATGGATATGAATAATGTGGATAGCATTATCCATATTAATCATATATGTTATAAATATGATTTATAATATATTAGAGAGAGAGAAACTATGTAAATAGCATTTGTTAATTATTAATGTGAATTGGATTCCATTAAGTAATTAATTGGAAATGTAATTTACAAATTAGTTTGGGTTGTGAATGTGATTCACATATTTTTAATGGCAAGATTGAAATGTTCACAAATTAATTTGGAATTAATTTGTTGATATTTTTAATAATGATTATTACAAATACATTGAGAAATAATAATATAAAATAAAAGGGAGATAGATAACCACCAAATGAGGTGGCATCACCAATGACATAGTCAAAGGTGACACCCCCTCATTTTTAGGAGGTAATTTGTTATCTCTCCTTTATTATATTGTTATCTCTTAATAATTAATTTATGTTAAATTACATATGTTGATATTGTTGCAACATATATTTAATTTAAATATAAATTAATGTTGATGGTTTTAGCAAACAACAATCATAGCCATTGAGTATTACATAGAATCCCATGGCCGTTAGATCTATATGTTCCATTGAGATCCATTGGATCCTAAACTAATATAAAAGGAGGGCTAGCCTAGCCTTTCTTGGTACAACATTAAGAGTTGTACAAGGTTACAACTCTCTCTCTCTCTCATTCTCGACTAGGCTCTCTCTCTCTCAATTTCAAGTGGCCGTCCACTTTGTATATTGAGGAGGAGAGCATCCTGCTTTCGCCTTCGACGACTCGTGGATCTCCTTCTTCTTTGGAGTTGCTTAATCTAAAGGAAGACGTCGGATTTCATTTGACGAAATCAGGGGATTCATTGCATGGATCTTCATCGAGGATTGCAGGAGGAATGTGACTCATCATCCCTCCCGCAAGTGCGTTCTTCGTGGATCGGACTTAAGACAGGAGGATCTCTTGCTTGGGATGTCACGATTACAACCACGCTCCAAGAGGTATTACTTATACTTGTGGTTTGATGAAACGATCCGAGAAGCGATCTCGTGATTACGTGGTTTCATCTTTAGTTTTTGAAAAATTTTAATTTCCGCTGCATCTAGCGACTAATGCGACTAGTTGCTCCGATTGCATACGATGCGATCGGCACGCTTCCGTGATGCGCTTAAGGATTCTCCATATTCTTCAAAAACCCGTTGCCAAAGCTTTTTCTCTGATTTCTCTCACTCGAATCCAAGCTCCTCTCTCCTCGAATCTTCGACCCTTGATTCCTCGGACCTCTATGATCCTCGTTGAATCCTTGGATGACCCGAATAGCTCTCGGAGTGCTTTTCATCGATCCTTCTAAACCCTTTATCTGCCCATATAATCTATGTTCCTCAGTACCCTAATTCATGCCTTGCTCCTACTTCCTGCCCTAGCCACCATCGGTTGAGTGACAGCTTCCAGAGGGAACCTTTGGATTGAAGTTTGGTGGAGCATCCACGTTGTTCATCCTCGTGGCTGGCGTGCACCGCCACGACAAGCCTCCCAGCCTTCCACAGCTCGATTGAGGCATCAACCTCGCTTGTCCCCTTCTCCTGAAGCTCTGGAGTTCATCTCAAACTAGAGGTACCCCTCATATCCCGTTCATTTCCCTATTCGTTTCGTTCTTCCATTTTTCACCATTGCACCTTCCTCCGCCTGGCTTCAGTCATCGGAGCCCCATCTCATCGTCATACCCTTATCGATCAAATCGTATATGCACGCTCACCCTTCCTCCGCAGTCTGATCACTTAGGATCGACCATTAGGTTGAGATTGAGGCATGGATCTCCTTTAGCAGTTTCACCAGAGATCGAACCCTGCCACACGGTTGCTTCTTTCCGTGTTTGCTCCAATAACTTTGACCGGAGCCTCGCCTCGAGTTGATCTTGCATTTGTAGGTGTTTGCGCATGCAAGGATTCTAGTTCAATCCTTTAGAGGGTCCGCCGGAGTAGCTCCAGTCCACCTTCTATGCCACTCACATTCGGCTAGTAGCATCCCCATCGAACCCATCCATTCGATGCGAGTGACTTCCACGATCGTGCTGGACCCTTCTGATTGCTCATCTGAGTCGAGGATCCCATCTGAGACTCAGGTGAAGTTCGTCGGGGTCTTGTTCTTACAGACTCCTTCAGCACCGTTGACTTGGACCACATCTACTAGATCTGATCCTCGCCGCCAACCAGTGTAGCCTTTTGGTCGTTAGATCTGGCGCTTGACGCATCTGCGCCCCACGTCTCCGACATTCTCTGGGGCATCAGATCTGACACAAGAGAAGATCCACACCTCACATCCCAGTGTTCACCAAAGCATGCCACACGTCCCCCACGCGCACCACACGAGCCTGAACAGGGTATTTTACATTTGTTTCCTTGTAGTTTTTGTGTTTACTTGTTAATATGCTAAATAAAGTTGTAGTTCATACTTTTTGCGTATCAGTCCTTTATATTTCCAGTATTTGCATTTTGGTCCTTCGAATCTGGATACACGTGCTCACTCACGTGCTTTTTTGAGGTATATGCGAGAACAATCCTGAACTTTCTAAGGGTTATGGTTTGAATGAAATATTTCCTATATTTGCATTTATGCCCTTATGCGTGGTGATTTGAGTATGTGAGTTTATTTTGTGGACAATTTGCACTAGTGCCCCGAAATTTTTTTATGCGTTAATGTTTAATATGGAAACTTTAGGATAAATGCAATGAGGTCCCTACAACAAGTGTCAATTGTTTTTAATCAAATAATTATTAAATCAACTCTAAAAATTCCACAAAATTATCATTAGCTCTTGCTAATGTGTAATATTTTTGGTAATTTTTGTGACTCGATTAGATTTTATTTAATATTTTCTAAAAATAAAAAACCCTTAAAAACATGTCTGTGTACTTTATAAGATACCAAAAAATATAAAAATTGCCTAAAAAATCTATAAAAATTCATGTCTGTTTGTGTTAGTATGTTCTCACTTCAAGATCATTTTGGTGGCATTATCTTTTATAAAAACTCTAAAAATCATAAAGACACAAAAGATTATAAAAATCATTAAAAATTCTACCAAAATAAAAAAATGAGATTTTAGTCGCTGTAGTTAGGTATTTGCATCCACCTCATCATAAAAATTATGATCAGGACATTTGGGTACTTTTGATATTTTAAATTTTCCCTACAGTCCAGGTTGTACATTGCCTTGTTGTTTTGTGCTTGTTTCGTTATTATAAAATTCTATAAAAATCATAAAAATATCATAAAATCACCAAAAACATCTTCATATGTGAAAAACATAAAAATATTTTTATCTCTAGATCTTGTATATTCTAGCCTAAATAAAAATGGTAAAGGCTTCTTTGTGCCTTAGCTTTTGTGTGTTAGTTTCCTATTTTGAAAAAAAAATATAAATTTGTAAAAATCAAATTTAAATAGAAATCGTATTTATTATGCTGATCACAACTACTACGTACATTTATGTGCTCCTTGTGTTCGACCCTGGTCATTATACCAGGTCAAATAAATAGCATAGATCGCTTATAATGGATTTTGTGCTTGTAATTGTCCTATTCGTGGTCTTGATTTTCTTGTTGTCCGAGCCTCGTAATTCAGGCCACAACGAACTTAGATATTACTTAAACCGAGCAGCCTTGGCTAGTCATTAGAATGGCGACATTGCCGGGGAGCATGGCTTAGTAGTCGCTTTTCAGTGTTCTTTTATTGTTATTATTTTCACCTCTATATGTTATAACTGTTTTTTCTGACACTCTACTGCTTGGCTTTTTATGCGAGGGACAACCCAAGGACTTTACGGCTTTCAGTTGGAGTGACCACACCCGAGGAGGAGTAGAAGAATAGGAAGACCTTAGTTATATAGTTTAGAGTAGCCTTTTCCTTGAGCAGATTATTTATTATTGTAATAATACAGGGACCTTAGACTTGCTTGGACACTTGGTTCATATCGGGGTCTGGTGTGCCGAGCATCGGTGTGCTCGGGGGACCTCACTGTGATTTTTCGCCGGTTTTGATTTCCTTCTCTTTTTATTCTTCTTTGATTCTCGAAGAATTTGTCCCATACATTTATGAATTTCTTTAATTGTGACGTAATTGATTAGGGTCCAATCCTTAATTATTTGCATGTACCTATAGATTCGTAATTGGACCTTATAACGAACTCATAATAAGAAGTTAGCTTAAGTAGACTCGAGTACACACACCATGAGGAACCCCATACAGCGCTAGCAGGACCCGTCGTGGCGAGCACCAAGTGGTTCCCAAGATCGGACTCCGGACATAGTCTACATAGCTAGCTATTATTCTTCGCATGTAGAAATTTCTTATCTAAGGTTATTTTCTTCTTTCATTATTTAGGCTAGTTTATATTTTAGTCTTTAAATTTATGCGTAGATCACCCTGCATGTAGAGTTTCTGTAACACGTACGCTTCTCTGACTTTGCATGCATCATAGCGTTTGATCACACATCAGTTTTTTCTGCATATCCCCCTGTTTTTGGACTATTAAATAGTGAGGAGATCGAGAATTTTGTTAGATGTTTGATTGCTTATTGAAAAATAACATAAAAAAATGATAATCATGAAATTGGGACTGCTAATCAAACTTGATCCTAAAAGTCACTTCACCTAAAATTCTATCTTGGGAGAGTCATCCCTTCATTGTTTGGTTTCTTGCGCGAGAGAGTGACCTGCACACTAGGATAGAGTCATACCTGAAATCTCATTAGACTATTGGTCTTGGGGTTAGTCGTTCTCCAATGAGGATCACTTTGGTTTCCGGTAAAACGGGCCACGATATCCTTAGTAGAGCGAGTTGATTGGGTAGCCGGTAAACGGTCCGTAACTTGTACTGGCTGGGAAAGATCTAGCTTTGGGATTGGGTTAGTCTCTTGGGAGCATCAGGTTCCTACCAACTTTGTTAATCTCCCTATTAAACAGAATTATCACCTAAATAAAACTGACAACATAAAAGACCGAACCTTCACGATCATCAGCTCAGTGTTGCGTAGGTGAGTTGGGGGTTTGATTTATGATCTTGTTTGAGTCCTGATCCCATCCACCTTTCTCCAGATCTTCATGATGGGCCGGAGGTCCCTTAGGTAGCCTTCGACTGTGCTGCTTTCGAGCACTCTGCCCAACTCATCTAGGCAGGTTCGCGAGAGCCTAGACCCTCTCTCCTAACCTGAGTTTGATTCCTCCTTGTTCCCCCTTGACCACCCTTCTTCCAGTCCTGAGGTGCTTAAGCAGAGATCAGAGTAGAAATTTGTTCATTTGACGGCACCAGAGTTAGGGTCTTTTGCCTGTGGAGACCCAAGATAGGGCCAGCAGCGAGGAGCGCACTGATGGGCAGACCCGGAGTACCATATAAGTTCTAGAACAGGGTGCCATCAACAACACACTTTTAGCCTCCCTGGAGGCGATGCAAAGACAAATTATAGACCAGGGATCCTTCATGGCAGATATACATAGAGAGATGGCAAGATGGAAGTCGATTGAGGAGAGCTGAACCGAGCAGGCGGTGGGAAGATACCAGAGTTTGAAGGAGGAGATGGAGGACATCCAGAGGAGCCACAAGATCCAGTCCGACCAGCTAGGTCGATGAGAGAATTGCACAATCCTGGTGCAACTCTTACACACCATTGGATTCAGCTTCATGTGATTATGGTAGATTTCAAGCGGCATCCTTAGACTATCCAGCTGTTGCCAAAGTTTCATGGGCTTGCTATCGAGGAGCCGTATCTTCATCTGCAGAAGTCCAAGATGATCTGTAGCATTGTACACGACAGATATGTGGACAAGGACACCATCAACATGATGGCTTTTCCATTCTCCCTAGTCGACAGAGCAGCCTACTCGGTCTGGGAACAGCTCTAGACCGAGTACTTAAACAAGTAGTATCCACTCGGCCGAATGAATGCAGCATGGGCATTGAGCAACAGCTTCTCTATGATCCCCAATGAGCAATTCCATGAGGCATTGGATCGATTCTGTGAGCTCATTGACCGGTCTCCACATCACGATATTTCTACGCCCAATATAATACATACTTTCTTTTGTGGGCTGACACCGAAGCCGCAGGGGCTTGTGAACGCTTCTTGTGGGGCTCCTACTTCACCAAAGATGAAGACCAGGTTTGGTCCATATATGAGGATATGGCTGAGAATTACACAGTTATGTCCCAAGCCCCTTCCTTACACTCAGGGGAAGCCCTCACCCCATGCCGTGTCCTATAAGAGGATAGGACGAGTTGATGCATGTCCATCCACCTCTTCAGTAGCTGCAGCACAGGTAGAGTCATTGACCACTGATATGGGCATCAACAGCAAGAAGTTGGACCGCATTGAGATTATCGAGAAGAAGCAGTGCTAGGGCATGAATCAGATTGAGCAGTTGGCACTGACGTTGAGTGACCTGAAAACCAGATCATGAGTCTCTAGGAGGCAAAAATGGCTTCTCAGCCTCATCTCAGGTCACTGGCTGATCCTAGCTGTAGCGGCTCATTCTAGCACTCCGCCGTATCGACAAGTTCACCACATCCTGACGGAGCCGTTCCAGCAGCTGCAGCACCATTACCCTAAGCCACCGCCATCTCAGGACACTCAGATGGTGGTATATCAACAGGATCAACCACTGGTAGTTCTTCCTCCAGCCCCCTTTGAGAAGGAGTCATTGATGGAAGTTAACGGGATTTGGTACGACCGACAGTAGCCCGAGATCCGTTGAGATCATCTCAGATTCAGGTGATCGATCGGAGGTGCCTCATCTCAGCAGTAGCCTCCAGCTCATGGTGGACATTTCAGCCAACATTAGCAACAACCCTAGTTCCCTCACCCACCGCAATAACATCTTTACCAATCAGGTCCTCGTCCCTATCAACAGGGATAGCAGTGGAGAAAGCGCCAGCAACAACCCCAACAGTATTCTCGGCCTGCCCCTCATCAATTCCAGCAGCAGCCTTATTTTCAGAGAGGCAACCCGTCCGGTTTACATGGGCTAGCCTATGAGAACCCAATACTCGATGATTTGTCCCGCCTACTTTCCAACAAATAGGCATCCTTTGGGAGGGAGATGGACGAGTTTTTCCAGGAAATGAAGGAGATCGTTAAGGACAAGATCGCCATACCATCTCAAATTGAACCCAATCCAAATAACTTGAAAAGAAAATTAGAGTACTTATAGTTCACAAAGACCACTACTCCTAGCAATTTTATTGGGTGACATTTCTTTATATACATTTGATACTGACTTTGTTACACTTAGGAGCGGTAGGATGCCAGTAGGCGGTGCCTCGTCTGAGCGACGACACCACGGGGATGTAGGAGTGCCAGTCACGGTGGACAGGTGTTCTAATACCGCTAAGGATGATGATGACTGTGGTATTGATGCCACCAAGGATGTTGATCCAGCCGACGCTATCGAGGCCATCAATTCTCCAGATGCAAAGGGTGGTGCTGATGCCACCAAGGATGCTGAGGCAGAGTGCGGTGCTGATGCCGCAGTTTCCGATGCCATGGGTGGTACTGAGGCCACCCCTTCTATTCCAGCAGTGTTCTCTCTAGTTTATGTACCATGGAACTATATGAAAAATACCAAAAAATTTAATAAAGTAATGGTTTCTTCATCTTCGAGTCCATATGTGATGATTGATGATACTTGTATTGATTCCATGCCTTCGCAGTAGTAGGAACCTGTTCCTAGCCCTTTGTTTGAGGAGAGCCCAATCATCTCCTTCCCCCAAGCACTCCGCTTGGCTAAGGCGGAATAAAAAAGAAAATCCAAAAAAAGAGAAGCAACTAGAGTTCAACCAGCAGATGATCGATAGATTCCATATCCATCTGACTCTACAGGAGGGACTTAAGCACATAACTCTCTTCTAGAAGAACTAGAGAGAGAAGATCGCTATCCCCAGGAAGAAGAGGAACCATCAAGCAGAGATCCATGTGCTGACCCTGAAGGATATTGAGAATCCTTAAGCGCATCATGGAAGAGTGTTGATCTCATTATATACGATCGGGGCGACTAGTCGCAAGATACAACGGAAATTAAAATTTTTAATCTAGTGATGAAACCACATGATCACGAGAACACTTCTCGGATCGTTTCATCAAACCACAAAGTATAAGGAATACGTCTTGGAGCGTGGTCGTAATCGTGAGATCCCAAACAAGAGATCCTCCTGTCTTAAGTCCGATCCACAAAGAACGCACTTGCAGGCACGATGATGAAATGCGTTCCTCCCGCAATCCTCGATGAAGATCCAAGAAATGAATCCCCTGATTTTGTCAAACGAAATCCGTCGTCTTCCTTAAGAGCAAGTAGCCCTAAAGAAGGAACGTCGAGTCGTCGAAGGCGAAGGCGAGAGACTCTCCTTCTCAATACACAAGATGGTTAGCTACTGTTGAATTGAGAGAGAGAGGGTAGGCGAGAATGAGAGAGAGAGAGAGAGAGAGTAGTAACCTTGTACAACTCTTGATCATGTACCTTGAAAGTCTAGGTTAGCCCTCCTTTTATATTAGTTTAGGATCTGATGGATCTCAATCCATGGGACACATAGATCCAACGGCCAAGTTGGTCTATGTATTAATCAATGGCCAAGATTGTTGTTCGCTAAAAACCAACAACATTAATTTATATTTAAATTAAATATATGTTGCAATATTATCAACACAATTTAATTTAACATAAATTAGTTATCAAGAGATAATAGGATAAAGATAATGGGGAGATAAATGAAGCACCCCAAAAATAGGTGGCGTCGCCCATGGTGCACACCACCTTTTTTGTGGTGTTTTTATCTCCTCTTCATCCTATCCAATATCTCTTAATTAATTTTGTAATAACCATTATCACAAAATTATCCACCAAATTAATTCCAAATTAATTTGTGAATATTTCAATCATGCCATTGAAAATATGTGAATCATATTCACAACCCAAACTAATTTGTAAATTACATTTACAATTAATTAATTAATGTGAATCCAATACACATTAATAATTAATAAAATGCTATTTAAAAAAAATCTCTCTCTTCAATATATGTATATTATAAATCATATTTATAATACATAAATATTATGGATAGTATTATCCACATTCTCTAATCCTTGATAATTAAATCCCATTTAATTATCTTGTATAATTATTCTCACAATATGAATCTCATGCATATTATACTCTTGATAATTAAACCTCATTTAATCATCAAGTCCTTCTTGCTTGGATATGTATTTCATCAAATGAATTATTCTTAAACCCCTTCAAGAATAATGTGCTTTCTCCGCAGATACTTGGAGATATGGACAGGGCGATTGTATTGTTCCACGTATAGTGACATGCATATTGAGATCTTATCTCAAATCCAGATCTTACGAACCTCCCATAGATGCTTGATTAGATCAAGACCGCAAATCTAATCTTCTTATTGTATATGAATCATATTCAGACCAATGTCCAACACTTGGACCAAGATCGGATTGCTTCTCTACTAAGAGGATTCGCTAAAATCCAGACATGTTTCATCACTCCCTCGGAATGGAAGCGTCATGGTTATACAATCGTTTATGATGATATCACCCTCAGGTATTCCCAATACCTGTACATCCTGCATACTGGAAGACCCATGGTTAACCTGACGATTAAGATCAATTTTACACTGCCTTCTTTAGGGTTTGATCACTAAGTTTCTTAATCTTTGTCATTGGGAATCGGTATCGATCATATGCTTTCCCAAAGCATATATCATACCTTCAAATTCATATCATGCTTCCAAAGCACGACGACCATGCATGGAATTCGATCGGTCCCAATACCTCATGAGTGAGCTAATGTCTTCCATTCATAAGTGAACCTGTATGATCCCTTTGAGAGATCGTATGACTCATATGCCCTTATATGCACACCAGCTCGCAGGTGTATTCACCTTGGTTAGGCCATCAACCTACTGGTCTGCCAAATGTACATTCTCAGACATATAGTAATACATCTGTCTCCGGTCAGACGATGTGTGTCTATGTTATGAGAACATTCAACATAGGACTTAGGTTATCTCGATCTCGTTAAGTCAACCCTTTGACCTAACTAATCTGTCACCTCCCAATCACTATTCCCATGCAGAGGACCTGCATCAAGAGGTCGGTCAGATAGCAGCCTATATGAGAAAGGATTGCCATCTCCTACTTAGGATGGAGATCATTTCTTAAAAATCATTTGATGGTGCTTGATGAGTCCTCAATCTAACCCTTTAGATATTCATCCAAGCACCAGCCTCCGTGATTCAATTATTGAATCAACAGATGTATGATTTTTAAGATGGCCATGGTACATAACCCTAATTATACAGAGGGACCTATTATGCAAATTATTTATTCTTAATTTCAGATCAGGGAATGACATGTGCAATAACATTTATTGCATAATGCCTCGCCGTGGGCTCGCATGTCCAACAATCTCCCACTAGCCCAAAGAGCCATTAATGGGCTATCATTTGAACCCACCCACATGTGACAATCGTAGTCTATTTAGAGAATAGCTACGTAAGCTGATCAGTCACTCTGTTCCCAAGAGACTATGCTAATTCCTTTTACGGTACTTGCATATCCCCAGTAACAGTGCTCGCATCCAATGCGAATGTTGCATCTAATTCAACCAATACTCAATCTAGTCAAAGCAGTTATAGTGTCCTCGACACTATTGCTCAATAATTATTATAACCGGTATTTCCATAATCCTTATCAGAATACCCTTCTTCCGGGAGATCGCTATCTCTTAAGGTATCCACAATTAAGACCTTTTAGATCTCTATCTAAAAGTCTTAATTTTCTTGAAGATAAGACTTAGAGATCACTATCTCTAAAGCCTTATCATCTTTGATGATATTGTTATTACTGCAATCAAGTGTTCTATCTCCATTGTAGGATTAGTAACAGTTTACTACTCCCACTGCATGGTAGACATCTAGCTTTTGTACACATCTAGCATACTTTCAGCTTCTCGTAACTGATGCACAAAAGGGCCACCAGTTTTAGTATTCACTTCCTCAACTCTTTGAGGTGCTATCCCTTTAGATAGGTCAGTACCAAATCTTAAGGGAAGGAAGCCTTTCTTGGAATTTCTAGGAAAATGGAACATGTCCATGGTGTACTACAAATGTGATAGTCCCAATACCCTCTTCTCTTTGCTTCTGAACACCTTTAGAACTAAGATCCAAGAGGCATCTTTTTGAGATCATATCTCAAAGTATGGAATGGCCAGATCATAAAACACTTATTATGATCCTTACATAATTCCAAATGATTAGGATATTATCTACATTTAGCACGATGAACACAATGGCACTCCCACTAAGCTTCATATGGTTCATCAAGATTCTATCTGAAATCATAACATTTATAATTTCATCAAATCTTATGTTCCAACAACAAGAAGCTTATTTGAGTCCATAGATATATTTCTTTAGCTTTCACACCTCACTTTCCCCAATCATGAAGCCCTGGGGCTACTTCATGTGAATATCCTCAGAGAGGTATTCCTAGAGGAATGCAATGTTATCTTGAAGATGCAATATTCAAGTTGTGTTGCTAAGGTTAGCAATATTCTGATGATTTTAGGCATGGTTATCGAAGAGCAAGTCTCATCGCAAGTAATGTCTTCTCTTCCGGTGTGTAGTTCATGGCTACGAACCGAGATTTGAAGGTCTCTACCTTCTCATCGGGTTTCCTTTCTCTTGAAGATCCATTCACACTTTAATGGGTCTAACCCTTATAGGTGGATCCTCGAGGGTCCATACACAACATTTGTATATGAAGTCTACTTTAGACTTTATTGCTAATATCCTTCTTTCCATGTCATGATACTCAGGAGCTTCATCACATGAAGTCCGATCATTGTCAAACTTAACTAACACGTGGAATACATCCTCAAACTCATTTGAAGAGGTATTAGTGTTTCATCTTTAATTGCCCCTTTTAGTTTCCGATTTTAGGAGCCTCATTATCTTCTCAAGATTAAATGAGTTCCTACACTTCATTTTCATCTTGATTCTCAAAAGTGTCATCCTTTAAGAATCACATTCTCAAAGATGAGATCTTTTAAGAATCTCAAGGTCATAAAGTAGGTACCCAATACCATCCTTTATTTTCCTATTGAAGTAGCACTCTCAAGTGCTAGATTCCAGCTTACATGCATGGAACCTTATTAAGGATATATATACATTGTAGTCTCTACTACACATATATACCAGGAAACTAAGGCATAATTATGCTAAAATTCATCATTGATCAAATCATGTCACACATGGTCCAATCGTATCTCCCTACAACTCCGTTGAGTTTAGGTGTGTTAGGAGGATTGAAATGATATTCATATCTTCATAAGGTATTCTTTTGAATTCATCTAACAGGTATTTGCTACCTTGGTTAGGTCAAATTCATTTAATCTTCCTTCAAACTTTTGTTCCAAACCAAACTTGTGAAATCTTTGAACATTTCAAAGGTTTCTCAGGTGAAGAGTAGAAATCTCATATCATACATAATCATCAATAGATATCATATATCCATAATGTTCACTATGATATAGATGATCCACATACATCAATATGTATGAGATCCTGAATACCTCGACATCGTGCACCTTTCCTAAGAGAAGGGTGTATTGGACATTCTTCGAATACAATATTCACAAGCATGTAAGATGTGAAATTTTAGACATTCTAAAGTTTCAAATCTTACTAGTCTATTGATCTCATCAGCAGACATATGTCCAAAAATTGATGCCAAATCATTGTCAAATGATCTTCATCCTCTTATTGATCTTAAAAGGTTTTAATTTTCAATATTGGAAATCCTAATGAACCATTCATTAATTTTCTAAATTTTTGTGGAGTCCACTAGATGTTAGATTACTATCTGAAATATATCCATCATAACTCTTTATGATAGTTCTATCTCAAAATTCATGTTTATTTCCAACATTTAGAAACAAACAATGAGTGTATTCTAATATCTAGGTCATAGAGACATTCTCTAAGACAAAGGGCTCTCCCACTGAAAATATGAAGTCCAACTATCCAACAGAGATTGCTGCAACAATTACATCAATATCCATGTAGATGACTATCAAACCTTAAGATCAAAATTCTAATCTTTTAATATATATATATATATGCAACCAATTGCAGATTTCATTAGAAGATTGGGATACAATTATCAGACTTTATCTTACGAAATAAGTAAGTCAAAGTCAATGATTATATGTATATTATTCGGATGCTCTATCTTAGTCCTTCACTAAGGATTTTAGACAGACTTGATAGTCATACTATCAACACATCAACTTATTGCAGTATTGGCATTCATCCAACTCTTTGGATGTCATATGGAAGTCACAGAAGTACAATCAACTCTTTGATTTTCCTTCTCTCATGGGTCCGACCCACACTTCCACTGTGCTCTCTTCATCTATAAACAACCATTGTTCAGGACAAGGAATCTCTTATGTTGAATTAAAAAGATTTCAATACAAGGGCACTTCAACATTTATGCATGATTCATTAAATTCATACAAAATGATTATTATGAATCTTCATGGATGACTTGAGTATGGATAGTAGAATGATGACACTCATCATATCTACATACATCTTAACTCTTAGGGACTTAGGTTCTGGTAGGTATTCAAACATGTTGAATACATCACCTCTTTCGAGCTACCATTCTGCATAGTGCAGAGAACAATGTCATTCATGATTAAATTTCTAGGGCACGTATGTATGCCCAAATATCTTAGATTTTATAAGGATTATTTGACAATTGCAATTATCATTGACTTGTCACTTCCAAAGTACACTCGATGAAAGATCAAGACTATAGAGACAAATAAACCCTAAGATGATGTCTTATTGTCTTATTTAATTGTTATTCCTCATTATGTTGAGGAAACTTGCACATTGCAACCACATACATTATGTGTCCAATTGCAAGTACAATATCTTGATCATGAGTCCAATCCATGATATTTTACTAGTTATCATTGACTATTACATTGAGTGGGTTTAATGAAGGATTATCTTAAATAAGAAATTTGCATAAATGTATATATATTTATATATATATACATATTTTTACTTTGATCTAGCATTTTTTTATATCAAAGTTGTCTTGCCTTGTCAGCAATGAAAGTTCATTTCCTTAATCACTTTCAATGTATGAGATATTCTTACCATTATATCTCTAGCAAGATCTGGGATCTCCTTTCCTAACTTCATCACATCCCAATAATATGAGACTTGTGACTCCGATAAAAAGAAGCGGGAACTCATTCCGCCTTGCAAGTCCAACTTGCATTTCACAATTTGGTCTTTAACACCCAGGCCCACCACCCCTAAGATGATGTTGACCCGTCGTTAATTGAACAAACCATCAACAGGATTAGAACTCGCTATGCGCAATCCAATATCGCCCCAATAATATGAAGACTCGATATTGAGGTCACTACGCATACGGCCTTACTCTTTCGAGATGCAAAGAGCCTGATCCAGATGCGCTTGCATACAGGAGCTGTCACTTCGGACAGGCGTCTCCAACATACAATCCTTGGCGACGGAACCCTTTGCCTCGACGGGAGACCATGGATGTCACTTATGTGATCCTCTACCTCATATTCAAATTTTAATAATTAATTATCGTGAATCATATTCACATAATTAATTCTTCCCAGGTAATACACATCTATTCATAATAGAGTGTTTATTGGATATAATTAATTTAATCACATTAAATTAATCATCAATCCAATCATCAATCAAAAAAATTGATTATTACTTGAATAGTAGGTATAATCAACAAACTTGAGAATCCTTAAGTGCGTCATGGAAGCGTTGATTGCATCATATGCGATCGGGGTAACTAGTCGCAAGATACGACAGAAATTAAAATTATAAATCTAGTGATGAAACCACATGATCACGAGAACATTTCTCGGATCGTTTCATCAAACCAAAAAGTATAAGGAATACCTCTTGGAGTGTGGTTGTAATCGTGAGATCCCAAACAAGAGATCCTCCTGTCTTAAGTCCGATCCACGAATTAACGCTCTTGCAGGTGCGATGATGAAACGTGTTCCTCTGGCAATCCTCGGTGAAGATCCAAGAAATAAATTCCCTGATATCGTCAAACGAAATCCGTCATCTTCCTCGATGCGCTCCTCGCTGCTGGCCATGGTCTCTACAAAGGCAAAAGACCCGAACTCAGGTGCGGATAAATCAACTGGTTGCTGCTCTCTCTGCTCCGGCACTGGTATCTCAGAACTGGTGGTAGAAGGGTGGTCAAGGGGAACAAGGTGGAATCGAACTTGGGTTCGGAGAGTGGGTCTCGGCTCTCACGAACCAACCTATTAAGCTGGCTGAAGTGCGGTGAAGCGGTGCAGCCAAAGGCTGCCTAAGAGACCTCCTGCTCATCATCTTGATCTGGCGAGTGAAGGAGGATGAGATCTGGAAACACACAAGATGAGAAGACAAACCCTGGATTCACCTACGCAACACTTAGGTGAAGACCGTAAAGGTTCGATAAATTATCTTGTCAATTTTATTTAGGTGATCAAGTCAGTCTATCAGAGCGATTAAGCGAGCTGATGGGAATCCAATACTCCCAACAGGCTGTCCCATATAAAAGGCCAGTAATATGATAGGAAATTGGATATGGCTCTAGCCTAGTGTGTGGGTCACTCTCTCGCTCATCCAAACCAAACGAGAGGGTTACTCTCCCCAAGACAAATTTTTAAGTGAGGTGTCTTTTAGGGTCAAGTATGTTTAGCAGTTTTATAGTTTTTGTTTTTTAGGTATTTTTCAAGCAAACAACGCCTAATGAATTTTTCAATTCTCCTGGTTATTTAAGTCTGAAAACATGGGGAGAAGACGAAAAAGCTGATGCGTGATCAAACATAGTGATGCATGCAAAGTAAGAGATGCGTAGCTGACTCCACCAGTATACATGCAGGGTGATCCATGCATAAAAATAAAGATAGGAATAAAACTAACTATATGATGCACGAGGAAAACGGGCTTAGACGAAGCAATTCTACATGTGAAGAATAGTAGCCGGGTAATCAAACTAAAGTCCAGAGTCCAATCATGGGAGCCACTCGGTGTCCGCCATAACAGATCCTGCATGCGCTGTATGTGGCTCCTCATGGCACGTGGACTCGAATCTAATTAATCCATCTTTTTCTTGTGATTTAATTAATAAGGTCCAATTAATGATTTATAGGTGCAGGCAGATAATTAAGGTTCGACCACAATTAATTACGTTACAGTCAAGTAAAAATCCTAAGCTAAGGCTAAATCCTCGGAAATCTGATAAGCAGTAATAAAAGGAAAAAAGCAAAACCAGCGAAAAACCACGGTGAGGTCCCCCGAGCACACTGGTGCTCGGCGAAACAGACCCCGATAATCACCAATAAAGTCCGAGTGTCAGAGTGTCTTGTATTATTACAATTATATGGCTCTGCAAAAAAGTAAACTACTCTAAGCCACACTACGACTAATCTACGGCTATCTACGGCTCTCGAACTCCTGCTTGCTTCCTTGCGCTCTCTTGCGGCTCTATGCTGAAAAGAGCTGCCTCTGGCTCCCGCGGTTGCGTCGGCCTCCGAAGAAACCGCCTCGGTCGTCAGGCCCTCGTAAGAAACGAAAACAAGAATCAGTCCAAATTATTATCAAATTTTGCAGTCAAAATGATATAAAAATATCTAAAAATATAGACAGAAAGGCCACGAAAAAGACGCGAAAATAAAAACGACTACTAAGCCGTGCTCCCAGGCAATGACGCCATTCTAATGAGCTGAGAAACCGAGTGGCTAAGGGAGATAGGTATCAAGGGCTGTCGCAACATCAACCTTTCGAGTCAAACTCAACAAGAAAACATGACCACCAAAATAAAGTAATCAACTAATAAAGTCGAATAGCGGTCTCGCTATTTTATTTAACATGGTATAGCGACCAGGGTCGAACTAAAGGAGCACGGGTTGGCTTAAAAAGCCTACGATGTAGTCGAAAAATCAAATAAAGAGAAGGAAATTTTTTGGTGGATTTTATAATTTTCTAATTTTATTTGTGATTTTTAATTATGAAGAAAATGTAAAAACAAGGTAATAAGTCACAATCAATGAATTATTTAATAGCACAAAAAGAGTCAGAAAATTATAATAAAAATGTTTTTAGATTTTTAATTTTTTAAGTCTTTTTGATAATTTTCTCATTTTTTATAATTTTTCGTTGATTTTATAAAAATGGAATAAGACAGAAAATGGAGGCTATTGTGCCACCAGATCTGAAAGGCTATGTAATAATATAAAATAGCCTCTAAAATTCTGGAAATAATATTATGACAAACTACAAGTAATAACTAAGCTACAGAAGAAAAAAATGCATTTTTTTGAATTTTTTTGAAGTTTTAATAGTTTTTATAAGGTTTTTAGAGTTTTTCAATTTTTAAGGTTTTTATATATCCAAATTATGCTAAAATTGGACTGAAGCAACAAAACACAAAAACAAATACACCACAATTTTTTTAAAATTTTTGAAGGCTTTTTAAAATTTTTTGTTGATTTTATAATTGAAGCAGTAGCAAAAATGAAGGTTTTTGAGTTTTTAAAAATAGAAAATCAAACAAAATAGTCACAAAAAATCGTGAAATATTTACACATTGGCATGGGCCACTTTTCAAGAGATTTGGAATTAATTTACTATTTTATTCAACAATAAGAGAGGCACAACACACATGGACCAAAGTGCATAGAAAATAAGTTCCAAGGGTCTTAAATAAAACACCTGCGAAGAATATAGGGGTCTCACTATAAATTTTGCATCAAATCCAGCACATGCTCAAATTTAGTATGCACAGGGGCATAAATGTAAATTCTGAAACTAAACTTTCAAAACATAACATCCATTAAACCCAAGCCCATACATGCAAATATCCAGAAAACTCATGTGACGACGCACGTGCACCACAATCGGAGGGACTAAAATGCAAATACTAATACTCCAAGGTCCAAATGCAAATTATAAAAAAAAACAACTACGACACATATTTACAAGACTAAACTAAAATATGAAAAGTGCGAAGGGCCTAAGTGCAAATTACCCTTATTATTATGATCTAACGGCTGAAGGCGGTCCACCTAAGATCTGACGGTCGTGGATGGCTGGTTCCCCTTCGGCGATGGATGTCCCAGATTAGATCCTCATATGGATCGAACGTCTACGAACCTCCCGCAGATGAATGGTTGAGATCAGAACTGGCGCCGGGGGTCGATCAAATGGCGGAGAAGACCTCTGGATGAACTGGTCGTCGGTGAAGTTCATCTGGTCGTTGCGCGTGCCTAAGGGCTCCTCCGGTGCTGTTGAGATGGGGAAAAGAAAGCTCTCGGTCGTCCGCAGTTGGTGGAGGTCTCCGGTGAGGCCGAGAGCGATCGGAGTGCTTCGGCGACGAAGGAGACCTGGAGTTCCTGTTCTTTAGTCGTCGGGCCTCCAGATGAGGCTCTTTTGCCATAAATCCTAAACAGGAAGCTCACTAGGTTGAGGGTAAAGTGACTTGACCCAGTTAAGGGCGAAGGGAGTGAATGGGTGAGGCGGAGCGTGACTCTCCGGTGAGCGGCAGTGGTGGAGAACCGATACCCGGTTCCGGGGTGAACTAGGGGGAGTGAATGGGTGCAGAATGTGGAGAGAAGTGTCGTGATGGTGTTGGCGAGGTCGGAATGGGAAATGGGTGAACGGAGCGTGCGAAAATGGCCGGCAAAGGGCGGCGGTCGAAATCTGAAAAATCCCAATCTACGACGGCCTAAAGGCTAAAGTCTACGCGATGGTCGTGATCATCTAGGCTGGAGGTCTGCTACCTCCTAGAGTCCTCGCCTCTATGGAGCGACGCCTCCAGAGGCTCGAGCTTGCCAGTGGCAGAGCACAGCGAGGTTGGGTCGCCGGATCTAAGGCTAACGACCTCAAGCCCACGCTACTACGCTCTCCCACACTTAATGTCACTCGAGGAGAAGAACGGAGGTCACAGGGGTCGAAGACGGTGGCCAAAATCAGTGAAATGGCGGCTGAAGTCAAATCTTTATATGAGTGAAGTTCCGAAAAGATTGGAGTCGGACGCGCATCGCAAGGTATGGATACCTAACGACAAGATTGGGCGTGAATCATGTATCTTTGTTCGACAATCGGACCTCAGGGTTTGAGGGAATGGAGATCGGATCGCGGCGCGAAAATTTGGAGAAGTCGGGTCAGCACCGAGTCCCCGAAGGATGTGGTACAGGGGGAGTTGACCAGGGGTGAACAATCCCCCATGGACCAATCAGAATCCAAGAAATTCGAAATTATTTATAAATTAAATTAAAAATAACAAATGATTTTATTTCAAAATATTTATTAAATAAAAAATGTTTATTATTTTTCAAATTATTTTTTGTGATTTTTATTTATTTGTTTGAAAAATAAATTAATGTATATACATAAAAGTATATTGTATACATGTACAAATACCTTTGAATTTTACATTTTTATTTTTATTAATTTATTTTTGTATAATATTCTCAAATTTATATTTTATTTATTTACGACATAAAATTTGGGATATAAAATAATTTATATTTTATTTTTATTGTCTATTCATAAGGATAAAATAAATAGATATAGGTAGAAGTGTACATGGTATATACTAGGGTGGGTGAGAGAATTTATTTTCTTTTTCTTTTTTATTTTATTTTTCTTATTTTTATTTTTATTTTCAGACATATATACAAATTAATATAAACCCATTTTTATTTTTGTTTTTATAAAATAATACAATAAGAATTAAGATAAATCAGAAAATCAAATATAAATCCCCAAGAAATAATTACGATGGGAATCAAGAAAAACCATAAACATGGGGTGTAGATACTGATGTTATCTATAATTTTCATGTAGAAGTCAAAGAGATCAAATGTCATCTAAACATAAATCAAAATTAAATACTAATAAAAATCATATAGAATATTTTTTTTCTTTTTATTATTTTTTCTTTTTATTTTATTTTTTGTTAATTTATTTTAATACCATTATATTCCTATTATTAAATAATGTTATAATAATAATGTTATAATAATATACATTATATGTGTCATTTATATACAACACACAAATTAGTAATTAATGTTATTTGTTATTGAATATGTGCGATTAACTTAAGCAAGAGAGATAAATATAATGAATTAAGCAGACAAATCTGGGATTTATTAGGTACATAATGCAAAGAGCATCCGTTTAAAGGCATAGATGCCAAACCAAGAAGTGAAAGTCATGTTTTCTTGGTCTACTGGGACGATTGACCCTTGGTTAAATTCTGAGTATTCGTCCAAGAAGCAAAAGAACTCTTTCCCTGCCAACCTTTCGAGCACTTAGTCAATAAACGACAATGGAAATGGTTTTTTTATAGTAGATGAGTTCATGAACCTATAATTAACACAGATGTGCCAAGAAGTAGGTACACAGGTCGGAATCACCTTTCCTTGATCATTTGTGACCACCATGATGCTATATTTCTTTGGAACCACATGCACTAGGTTGGGCCACTTAGAATCGGAGATGGGATAAATAATCCTTGCTTCACACCACTTCATAATTTACTTCATAATGACAACCAAAGATCGGTATTTAGTCTTCTCTTGATATCACAAGATGATTTACAATCATCTTCCAAGAATATACTTTGTGAACATTGGCTTGGACTGATCGCACAGAAATCCAAGACATTCTATCCTGGAGATTTCTGGTTTCTTTTCTAGAACCTCTAGAAAGAGAGATTTTTTATCCGAAGTCAATCAGCTACTAATGATAACTGGATATGTCTCTTTGCACCCATAAGGAAGTTATACTTAACATTTGTCAGAAATGGCTTGAGTTCATGTGGGATAGGAATCGACTTTGTGGGTTCCACAAAAATTGAATCAATTGTTAGTAAAAAAGGAGCCATCAGTGTAGGATCCACCTTGGTTACTTTTGTTTCAGATTAGAGCACATCGAACCAATCTGTAATGAATTCCTCTTGTTTAGTTTGGGATGGATCTTGAAATATTCAATCAAATCATAAGGTTGTACCTTTAGATCTGGTTGGGAGTTCGTGTTAATTGTGTTATCCAGGTCTTCCTTGGATGTGAGAATTCATGTGTGGAAGTCTCATCCGAAGATAGGTTGAGTCTCTGATATCCTCAAATAGGTCACAACCGATCTCACTCGGTGGTTTAGCCTTCCTTTGATCAAGTTTTGTCTTCTTAGCCTTATATTATGTAACCATATATAAGGTTACCTTATTGCTACTAGAGCGAATGGTTATCTTTCTAGAAGTATAGTCTACTACCAATTCGGTTGTTCGTAGGAACGACCGACTAAGTTTAATAGGCCAAGGGAGTAACGGCGTGGCGGTATCCATGTCCAATAAAATAAAGTTGACTAGGAATTTCAGGCCATTCACTATTATGATATTGCCTTATAACAAAAATCAATAAACGGAAGGATCATGTGTATTTTTTTGAGCAGACCAGGCATGAATTCCTGAAGTAAAAATGTGGTCATGATGTTGATATAATAATCTCTATCAAGAAGAGTGTGGTCAAAAATTTGATCAAAATTTCTCACTTAATTAGAGATGCTCCCAAATTCTTTTTCTTTGACTGGAGGTAGCTGATCATCTTGATAGTAGGAATGGTTAAGATGTACGTCTAAGAACAGTTGCATTGATTTTTGTGTGGTTAACTCTTGTTTGTGCATGGCTCCTTCAAGTCGCTCTTGACGTTAGACATGTACTCCGTGGCTTGCATTAGTGGCATTTCATCTTTAAAATTTCAATAACTACAGGGTCAAACATAGCGTTTTTTAATTTTGCATTTTTTTATTTTTTAATTGCTTTAGCAAAAGGAATATTTGCATCTATCTCGAAAAAGTCCTTAGAGCCATATTTTTCTTGTTTCTGACTAGATAGGATATAGTCAGACAATAAAGGAGGAAAGCAAAAATCGGATGTAGTTTCTTTGTTAGATGGCCTAGGATAAGTTTCTATCATTTTCCTTGCTAGTGCAGCTTGGCCATTATTGTCCTCATCTTTTGGTCTATTCAATTTTCTATTTTTTTCACGCATATGGTGTTTCTTCTTCATTTGGCTCCTCAACTCCTTCATTTCCCAGATTAATTGCAATCGCTGCTTGTGATGATGACAAAGCTTCATTGCTAAGTGCATTCCTCTTCCTCCGAATGGGGTAATGAATAATCAATCTTCCTTTATATTGTCTTTAAATCCCAAGATAAATGCATGTAAATAAAACTAACTTGAACAAACTAACACCCTACCATTTGTTTATAAATAGTGCTTAAATACATGTATTCGAATACAAAATAAATGAAGAAAGAAAAGAAATTAAAGGAAGTATTGCAAATACTTATAGGCCCTGAACCTCGGGACTAGGTCAATATTAACTTGGTCGATAAGGAAAAAAGTAGGAGGAGATAAGGGTATACAAATACAGACAAAACTACATTGTCACCTAGAAACCCTTGGTGTTCGGTACACCATAAATAGCTAAAACATACACTGATTTATACATACACATACACACTTCAAATAAAAATATTTTCAACAGTAAATATATATTTAAAAGCACATAGAAAAATACAAAAATAATTGCACATAAAAATAATGTAGAATGTTATTTGGACACATAGATGAAAAAGCTGCAAAAAGGACTTCACAGATCTCTACCTTCTCTTTAGGAACTCAAAATGACCAAACTTACCTTTATTGTACTATAAATTAAATTATTTATTTTATGAAGGTGGTTTCATTTAAATTGGAGTTGTGATGCAAAAGTTGTCATTTCTGTTCCTATTGTACTTTATACATGTATATAATAATCAATATATTTATTCTTTATATTTTTAGCTCCTTTGTAGTTTTTTATATATTTGTAAATATTAAAAAAACACATTTCATTAATAAAATTAGAATAAAACCATGAGAATCAATTAAAATAAATAATGTACTAAAATATAAAGGTAAAATATATCTATATAATATATATATATATCATTATTTAAGTGAATAAAGGAAATCAGAAAATTAAAATAAAAATAAGAAAATATGTATATAAATAAATTATAAATATATAAATTATGTACATAAAATAATAAAATACAAAATACAAAATAAAAATCAAATACAACATATATAGGTAATTATATCTATAATTGTACTTGTAAAATTTAACACATAATGAATAGGCCAATAAAAAATACAAATCACATAATAATAGTATTTAAAATAAGAAACAAATTTCATATTTTATGAAAAAAATCAATAAAAACGTTTTCTATTTCATTATCTTTTTCTTTTATATTGTTTATTTTTGTCTTGTAGTTGCAAACGTGGCCCAAGTTGCAGCCTCGGTTGACCAGCTAGTCAACTGAGGCACCTTCCCCTCTATCTTGTGAGACGTGCTGACTGTACTCCTTCTCCAATTAGCCCCACCTGAAACTTACATTTCTTGAGCTCGATTCCTTCATGAGATCTGCTACTCGGACCATGATCTTTTCCGCCCTAATGACTCCTTGGACGTGGGAACATCGACTCAAGCATAAACCCAAACTAAAGTTCCCTCTTCTTTACGCTCTGAAGGATGTGGAGAAAACCACAAGCGCATCACGAAAGCATGATGATCGTATCATATACGATCACGAGTGACTAGTCTCACTAGTTGCTCTGGAATTTTAAAATTTTTAAAGGGATGAAACCAGATGATTCAAGAACATTTCTTGAATCGTTTCATCTAACCAACAAGTATATAGTAAAATCTCTTGGAGCGTGGTTGCGGTCTAGCCTCAGAAGGAAGAGACCCCCTATCTCAAGTCTGATCCATCGGAGGAGACGCTTACGAGTGCGGGGATGAGTTGTATGCCTCTCGCAATCCAAGTTGGTGTCCCAAGAAATGGATCTCCTAATGTCGTCACACGAGATCGAATGCCTTCTTCACGAGCGCCACGCACCAAAGAATACGGAGATCCAATGGTCGTCGAAGTAGAGCACAAGGGCAAGGTGACGATGAGGACGATCTTCTCTCTTTGAGAGTGGACGACCACTCTTGATGAGAGAGACAGAATATGCATGAGAATAAAAGGGGTGAGAGAGAGAGTTCGTGTGATTTCATGTATGTGTCCCCGAAGAGCAAGGATCGACTCTTCTTATATAGTGCTTTGGGAGTCCACGGATCTCAATCCATGGACAACAGACAATCAACATATTAGATTGATTTTTATTTCTTTCAATGGCAAAGATGATGTAAAAACACAACAACTAATGATTTAGTTTCAATTGATTTTCATTGATAAATCAACAAATTTAATTTCAAATTAAATCATCTTTAATAAGGGAAAAGATGACGAAGAGAATAAACCAATCCCCTAAAAAGAGGGGACAGCTACTCTTCTACTAATGGAAAGTTGTAACCTTCCACTTCTCTTTGTTGGACTTGGTGAATCTCTTCAAATTATCATGAGATCTCATTATCTCATGATATATATTATCATGAGATCTCATTATCAAGTACTCGGTGCGGAGCTGCTCCCAGGTGGTAACAAATCTTCTTAGATGCTTTAGCCAGTTGGCTTCTCTGTCTACGAGGGAGAACGGAAAAACAATCATCCTGATCGTGTCCTCGTCCACATGCCGATCGTGGACTGTTATTTAGATCATCTCGAACTCATGGAGATGAAGATGTGGCTCCTCTATCGTGAGCCCATGGAAACGGGGAAGAAGCTGAATCGTCTGTGGGGGGATTGAAGTCCCCCACAATCGTTGGAAGTACGATCCACCGGTGTATAAGTGTCGATCCGGGGTTGTGCAACTCCCGCATGGGTCGGGCTGGTGCTGGCTGGA
This sequence comes from Ottelia alismoides, assembly GCA_037367405.1. Lineage (NCBI taxonomy): Eukaryota > Viridiplantae > Streptophyta > Magnoliopsida > Alismatales > Hydrocharitaceae > Ottelia > Ottelia alismoides. The sequence continues at coordinate 307,452 of JAZKJV010006292.1, forward strand.
CCGTCTCCTCAGGATGGTCTGGAATATCTTCCTCTCCATCGGCTCTCGTATCATCTCTACCAGGTCTCAGCCTCTCCATCTCTCTGCACATCTCCACCATGAAAGCTCCATGATCCCGTACTTGGTGTTGCATCATCTCAAGGGAAGCTAACATGATGTTGTTGATCGGACCCTGATCCAACACATATGTCTGCTCTAGTCTGGGACCCTCGATGCGCTCCTCGCTGCTGGCCATGGTCTCTGCAAAGGCAAAACATCCAAACTCAGGTGCAGATAAATCAACCGGTTGCTGCTCTCTCTGCTTCGGCACTGGTATCTCAGAATTGGTGGTAGAAGGGTGGTCAAGGGGAACAAGGTGGAATCGAACTCGGGTTCGGAGAGTGGGTCTCGGCTCTCACGAACCAACCTAGTAAGCGGGCTGAAGTGCGGTGAAGCGGTGCAGCGAAAGGCTGCCTAAGAGACCTCCTTCCCATCATCTTGATATGGCGAGTGAAGGAGGATGAGATCTGGAAACACACAAGATGAGAAGACAAATCCCCGATTCACCTGCTCAACACTTAGCTGATGACCGTAAAGGTTCGATCAATTATCTTGTCAATTTTATTTAGGTGATCAAGTCAGTCTATCAGAGCGATTAAGCGAGTTGATGGGAATCCAATACTCCCAACAGACTGTCCCGTATAAAAGGCCAGTAATCTGATAGGAAATTAGATATGGATCTAGCCTAGTGTACGGGTCACTCTCTCGCTCATCCAAACCAAACAAGGAGGGGGTTACTCTCCCCAAGACAAATTTTTAAGTGAGGTGTCTTTTAGGGTCAAGTGTGTTTAGCAGTCCCGATTTTATAGTTTTTTTTAGGTATTTTTCAAGCAAACAACGCCTAATAAAATTTTCAGTTCTCCTGGTTATTTAAGTCCGAAAACATGGGGAGAAGATGAAAAAGCTGATGCGTGATCAAACATAATGATGCATGCAAAGTAAGAGATGCGTAGCTGACTCCAGCAGTCTACATACAGGCTGATCCGTGCATAAAAATAAAGACTGGAATAAAACTACCTTATGATGCACGAGGAAAACGGCCTTAGGCAAAGCAATTCTACATGTGAAGAATAGTAGTTGGGTAATCAAACTAAAGTCCATAGTCCAATCTTGGGAGCCACTCGGTGTCCGCTACAACAGATCCTGCACACGCTGTATGTGGATACTCACTGCACGTGGACTCGAATCTAATTAATCCAACTTTTTCTTGTGATTTAATTAATAAGGTCCAATTCATGATTTATAGGTGCATGCTGATAATTAGGGTTGGGCCTTAATTAATTACGTCAAAGTCAAGTAAAAATCCTAAGCTAAGGCTAAATCCTCGAAAATCTGATATGCAGTAATAAAAGGCAAAAAATCAAAACCAGCGAAAAACCACGATGAGGTCCCCCGAGCACACCGGTGCTCGGTGAAACAGACCCCGATAATCACCAATAAAGTTCGAGTGTCGGAGTGTCCTGTATTATTACAATAATATGGTTCTACAAAAAAGTAAACTACTCTAAGCTATACTACGATGAATCTACGGCTCCCGAACTCCTGCTTGCCTCCTCGCGCTCTCTTGCAGCTCTATGCTGAAAAGAGCTGCCTCTGGCTCCCGCGGTTGCATCGGTCTCCGAAGAAACCGCCTCGGTCGTTAGGCCCTCGTAAGAAACGAAAACAAGAATCAGTCCAATTTTTATCAAATTTTGCTGTCAAATGATATAAAAATTATCTAAAAATATAGATAGAAAAGCCACGAAAAAGCCGCGAAAATAAAAACGACTACTAAACCGTGTTCCCCGGCAATGACGCCATTCTGATGAGCCGAGAAACCGAGTGGCTAAGGGAGATAGGTATCAAGGTTTGTTGCAACCTCAACCTCTAGAGTCAGAATCAACAAGAAAACAAGACCACCAAAATAAAGTAATCAAGCAATAAAGTCGAATAGAGGTCTCGCTATTTTATTTAACCTGGTATAGCGACCAGGGTCGAACTAAAGGAGCACAGGTTGGCTTAAAAAGCATAAAAAGTAGTCGAAAAATCGAATAAAGAGAAGGAAATATTTTTGGTGGATTTTATAATTTTCTAATTTTATTTGTGATTTTTAATTACGAAGAAAATGTAAAAACAAGGTAACAAGTCACAATCAATGAATTATTTAATAGCACAAAAAGAGTCACAAATTTATAATAAAAATGTTTTTAGATTTTTAATTTTTAAGTGTTTTTGATAATTTTCTCATATTTTTATGACTTTTTGTTGATTTTATAAAATTGGAATAAGACAGAAAATGGAAGCTATTATGCAGCCAGATTTGAAAGGCTATTTAAAAATATAAAAATAGCCACTAAAAATCTGGAAACAAATTTATGACAAACTACAAGTAATAACTAAGCTACAGAAGAAAAAATTGCATTTTTTGAATTTTTTGAATTTTTAATAGTTTTATAAGGTTTTTAGGGGTTTTCATTTTTTAAGGTTTTTATATATCCAAATTAAGCTAAAATTGGACTGAAGCAACAAAACAAAAAAAAACAAATACACCACAATTGTTTTAAAATTTTTGAAGCCTTATTAATATTTTTTGTTGATTTTATAATTGAAACATTAGCAAAAATGAAGGTTTTTGAGTTTTTAAAAATAGAAAATCAAAACAAAATAGTCACAAAAAATCATAAAATTTTTACACAATGGCATGGGCCACTTTTCAAGAGATTTGGAATTAATTTGCAATTTTATTCAAACAATAAGAGATGCACAACACACATGGACCAAAGTGCAAAGAAAATAAGTTCCAAGGGGCCTAAATAAAACACGTGCGAAGAATATAGGGGTCTCAGTGTAAATTTCGCATCAAATCCAGCACATGCTCAAATTCAGTACGCATAGGGGCATAAATGTAAATACTGAAACTAAACTTTCAAAACATAACATTCATTAAACCCAAGCCCATACATGCAAATATCCCAGAAAACTCATGTGACGACACACTTGCACCACAATCGGAGGGACTAAAATGCAAATACTAATACTCCAAGGTCCAAAGTGCAAATTATAGAAAAAAACAACTACGACACGTATTTACAAGACTAAACTAAAATATGGAAAGTGCAAAGGGCCTAAGTGCAAATTACCCTTATTATTATCATCCAACGGCTGAAGGCGGTCCACCTAAGATCTGACGGTCGTGGATGGCTGGTACCCCTTCGACGATGGACGTCCCAGATCAGATCCTCAGATGGATCGGACATCTACGAACCTCCCGCGTATGAATGGTTGAGATCAGAAATGGCGCCAGGGGTCGGTCGAACGGCGGAGAAGACCTCGGGTTGAACTAGTCGCCGGCGAAGTTCATCTGGTCGTTGCGCGTGCCTGAGGGCTCCTCCGGTGCTGCTGAGATGGGGAAAAGAAAGCTCTCGGTCGTCTGCAGTTGGTGGAGGTCTCCGGTGAGGCCGGGAGCGACCGGAGTGCTTCGGCGACGAAGGAGACCCGGAGTTCCTGTTCTTCAGTCATCAGGCCTCCAGATGAGGCTCTTTTGTCGTAAATCCTACACAGGAAGCTCACTGGGTTGAGGGTAAAGTGCCTAGACCTGGTTAAGGGCGAAGGGGGTGAATGGGTGAGGCAGAGCGTGGCTCTCCGGTGAGCGACAGTGGTGGAGAACCGATACCGGATTCCGAGGCGAACTGGGGGGAGTGAATGGGTGCAGAACGTGGAGAGAAGTCTCGTAGTGGTGTAGGCGAGGTCAGAATGGGAAATGGGTGAACGAAGCATGCGGAAATGGCCGGCGAAGGGCGGCGGTCGAAATCTAAAAAATCTCAATCTACGATGGTCTAAAGGCTAACGAGTCTACCTGATGGTCGCGATAATCTGGGCCGGAGGTCTGCTAGCTCCTAGAGTCCTCGCCTCTATGGAGCGACGCCTCCAGAGGCTCGAGCTTCCCACTGGAGGAGCACGGCGAGGTTATGTCGTCGGATCTGAGGCTAACGGCCTCAAGCCCTTGCTGCTACGCTCTCCCACACTTACTGTCACTCGAGGAGAAGAACGGAGGTCACAGGGGTCGAAGACGGTGGCCAGAGATCAGTGAAATGGCAGCTGAGGTCAAAGCTTTATATGAGTGAAGGTTCGAAAAGATTGGAGTTGGGAGCGCATCGCAAGGTATGGATACCTAACGAGAAGGTCGGGCGTGAATCATGTATCTTTGGTCGACAATCGGAGCCCGGGGTTTGAGGAAATGGAGATCAGATCGCGGCACAAAAATTTGGAGAAGTCGGGTCAGCACCGAGTCCACAAAGGATGTGGTTCCGGGGGGAGTTGGCCGGAGGTTAACAATCCCCCATGGACCAATCAAAATCCAGGAAATTCGAAATTCTTTATAAAGTAAATTAAAAATAACAAATGATTTTATTTCAAAATATTTTCTAAATAAAAAATGTTTATTATTTTTTAAATTATTTTTTTATGCTTTTTATTTATTTGTTTAAAAAATAAATTAATGTATATACATAATATTATATTGTATACAGGTATAAATACCTTTAAATTTTACATTTTTATTTTTATTAGTTTATTTTTGTACAATCTTCTCAATTTTATATTTTACTTATTTACAACATAAAATTTGGGATATAAAATAATTTTTTTTGATTTTTATTGTCTATTCATAAGGATAAAATAAATAGATATATGTACAAGTGTACATGGTATATACTAGGATGGGAGAGAGAGTTTATTTTCTTTTTCTTTTTATTTTATTTTTCTTATTTTTATTTTTATTTTTAGAAATACATACAAATTAATACAAACCCATTTTTATTTTTGTTTTTATGAAAATAATACAATAAGAATTAAGATAAATCAAAAAATCAAATATAAATCCCCAAGAAATAATTAGGATGGGAATCAAGAAAAACCATAAACATGGGGTGTAGATATTGATGTGATCTATAATTTTCATGTAGAAGTCAAAGACATCAAATGCATCTAAACATAAATAAAAATTAAATACTAATAAAAATCATATAGAACATTTTTTTCTTTTTATTATTGTTTTCTTTTTATTTTATTTTTTGTTAATTTATTTTAATACCATTATATTCTCATTTAATTTTTAATAAAAAATAAATACATAAAATAATAGCATAATAATAGTGTTATAATAATATACATTATATGTGTCAATTATATACAACACACAAATTAGTAATTAATGTTATTTGTTATTGAATATGTGTAGAGATAAATATAATGAAATAAGCAGACAAATCTAGGATTTATTAGGTACACAATGCAAAGAGCATCCGTTTAAAGGCATAGATGCCAAACCAAGAAGTGAAAGTCATGTTTTCTTGGTCTTCTGGGACGATTGACCCTTGGTTAAATTCTGAGTATTCGTCCAAGAAGCAAAAGAACTCTTTCCCTGCCAACCTTTCGAGCACTTAGTCAATGAACGACAATGGAAATGGATCCTTTATAGTAGATGAGTTCATGAACCTATAATTAACACAGATGTGCCAAGAAGTAGATACACAGGTCGGAATCTCCTTTCCTTGATCATTTGTGACCACCATGAAGCTAGAATTCTTTAGAACCACATGCACTAGGTTGGGCCACTTAAAATCAGAGATGGGATAAATAATCCTTGCTTCACACCACTTCATAATTTACATCATAATGACAACCAAAGATTGGTATTTAGTCTTCTCTGGATATCACAAGATGATTTACAATCGTCTTCCAAGAATATACTTTGTGAACATTAGCTTGGATTGATCGCATAGAAATCCAAGACATTCTATCTACGAGATTTCTGGTTTCTTTCTAGAATCTCAAGCAAGTGGGATTTTTTATCCCAAGTCATTCAGCTACTAATGATAACTGGATATTTCTCTTTGTCACCCATAAGGAAGTTATACTTAACATTTGTCAGAAATGGCTTGAGTTCAGGTGGGATAGGAATCGACTTTGTGGGTTCCTCAAAAATTGAATCAATTGTCAGTAAAAAAGGAACCATCAGTGTAGGATCCACCTTGGTTACTTTTGTTTCAGATAAGAGCACACCGAACCAATCTGCAATGAATTCCTCTTGTTTAGTTTGGGTTGGATCTTGAAATATTCAATCAAATCATAAGGTTGTACCTTTAGATATGGTTGGGAGTTCGTGTTAATTGTGCTATCCAGGTCTTCCTTGGATGTGAGAATTCATGTGTGGAAGTCTCATCCGAAGATAGGTTGTCTCTGATATCCTCAAATAGGTCACAACCGATCTCACTCGGTGGTTTAGCCTTCCTTTGATCAAGTTTTGTCTTCTTAGCCTTATATTATGTAACCATATATAAGGTTACCTTATCGCTACTAGAACGAATGGTTATCTTTCTAGAAGTATAGTCTACTACCAATTCGGTTGTTCGTAGGAACGACCGACGAAGTATAATAGGCCTAGGGAGTAACGGTGTGGCGGTATCCATGTCCAATAAAATTAAGTTGACTAGGAATTTCAGGCCATTCACTGTTATGATATTGCCTTATAACAAACCTCAAGGCCTCTTAATGGATTGATCAACAAACGGAAGGATCATGTGTATTTTTTTGAGCAGATCCAGCATGAATTCCTGAAGTAAAAACGTGGTCATGATGTCGATATAATAATCTCTATCAAGAAGAGTGCGGTCAAAAATTTGATCAAAACTTCTCACTTAATCAGAGGTTCTCCCAAATTCTTTTTCTTTGATGGGAGGTAGCTAATCATGTTGATAGTGGGCATGGTTAAGATGTACGTCTGAGAACAGTTGCATTGATTTTTGTGTGGTTAACACTTGTTTGTGCATGGCTCCTTCAAGCCACTCTTGACTTTAGACATGTACTCCGTGGCTTGCATTAGTAGCATTTCTACAAAGATGTTCTTTAAAATTTCAATTACTACAGGGTCAGACAGAGCATTTTTTAATTTTGCATTTTTTTATTTTTTAATTGCTTTAGCAAAAGGAATATTTGCATCAATCTCAAAAAAGTCCTTAGAGCCATCTTTTTCATGTTTCTGACTAGATGGGATATAGTCAGACAATAAAGGAGGAAAGCAAAAACCGGATGTAGTTGCTTTGTTAGATGGCCTAGGATATGTTTCCATCATTTTCCTTCCTAGTGCGGCTTGGCCATTATTGTACTCATCTTTTGGTCTATTCAATTTTCTATTTATTTCACGCATAAGGTGTTGCTTCTTCATTTGGCTCCTCAACTCCTTCATTTCGCAGATTAATTGCAACTGCTACTTGTGATGATGACAAAGCTTCATTGCTAAGTGCATTGCTCTTCCTCTCAATGGGGTGATGAATAATCAATCTTCCTTTATATTGTCTTTAAATCCCAAGATAAATGCATGTAAATAAAACTAATTGAACAAACTAACGCCCTACCATTTGTTTATAAATAGTGCTTAAATACATGTATTTGAATACAAAATAAATGAAGAAAGAAAAGAAAAATAAAGGAAGTATTGCAAATACTTATAGGCCCTGAACCTCGGGACTAGGTCAATATTAACTTGGTCGATAAGGAATAAAGTAGGAGGAGATAAGGGCATACAAATACAGACAAAACTACATTGTCACCTAGAAACCCTTGGTGTTCGGTTCACCATAAATATCTAAAACATACACTGATTTATACAAAACATACACACTTCAAATAAAAATATTTTCAACAGTAAATATGTATTTAAAAGTACATAGAAAAATGCAAAAATAATTGCACATAAAAATAATGTAGAATGTTATTTGGACACATAGATGAAAAAGCTACAAAAAGGACTTCACAGATCTCTACCTTCTCTTTAGGAACTCAAAATGACCAAACTTACCTTTATTGTACTATAAATTAAATTATTTATTTTGTGAAGGTGGTTTCTTTTAATTTGGAGTTGTTATGCAAAAGTTGTCATTTCTGTTCCTATTGTACTTTATACATGTATATAATAATCAATATATTTATTCTTTATATTTTTAGCTCCTTTATAGTTTTTTATATATTTGTAAATATTAAACAAAACACATTTCATTAATAAAATTAGAATAAAACCATGAAAATCGATTAAAATAAATAATGTATTAAAATATAAAAATAAAATATATCTATATAATATGTATATATAATTATTTAAGTGAATAAAGGAAATCAGAAAATTAAACTAAAAAGAAAATATGTATATAAATAAATTATAAATATATAAATTATGTACATAAAATAAAAAAATACAAAATAAAAATCAAATACAACATATATAGGTAATTATACCTATAACTGTACTTGTAAAATTTAACACATAATGAATAGGCCAATAAAAAATACAAATCACATAATAATAGTATATAAAATAAGAAACAAATTTCATGTTTTATGAAAAAAATCAATAAAATCATTTTCTATTTCGTTTTCTTTTCTTTTATTTTGTTTATTTTTGTCTTGTAGTTACAAACATGGCCCAAGTTACAGCCTCGGTTGACTAGCTAGTCAACTGAGGCACCTTCCCCTCTATCTTGTGAGACGTGCTGACTGTACTCCTTCTCCAATTAGCCCCACCTGAAACTTACATTTCTTGAGCTTGATTCCTTCATGAGATCTGCTACTCGATCCATGCTCTTTTGCGCCCTTATGACTCCTTGGAAGAGGGAACATCGACTCAAGCATAAACCCAAACTAAAGTTCCCTCTTCTTTACGCTCTCAAGGATGTGGAGAAAACCTCAAGCACATCACGAAAGCTTGATGATAGTATCATATACGATCACGAGTGACTAGTCTCACTAGTTGCTCGACGCAACGGAATTTTAAAATTTTAAAAGGGATGAAACCAGATGATTCAAGAACATTTCTTGAATTGTTTCATCTAACCAACAAGTATATGGGAAAATCTCTTGGAGCGTGGTTGCGGTCTAGCCTCTGAAATAAGAGACCTCCTATCTCAAGTCTGATCCATCGGAGGAGATGCTTGCGAGCGCGGGGATGAGTCGCATGCCTCTCGCAATCCAAGTTGATATCTTAAGCTATGGATCTCCTAATCTCGTCACACGAGATCAAATGCCTTCTTCACGATTGCCACGCACCAAAGAATACATAGATCCAATAGTCGTCGAAGTAGAGCACAAGGGTAAGGCGACGATGAGGACAATCTTCTCTCTATGAGAGTGGACGACCACTCTTGATGAGAGAGACAGAATATGCATGAGAATAAATGGGGGAGAGAGAGAGTTCGTGTGATTTCATGTATGTGTCCCGGAAGAGCAAGGATCGACTCTTCTTATATAGTGCTTTGGGAGTCCACGGATCTCAATCCATGGACAACAGACAATCAACATATTAGATTGATTTTTATTTCTTTCAATGGCAAAGATGATGTAAAAACACAACAACTAATGATTTAATTTAAATTGATTTTCATTGATAAATCAACAAAACTAATTTCAAATCAAATCATCTTTAATAAGGGAAAAGATGACGAAGAGAATAAACCAATCCCCTAAAAAGAGGGGACAGCTACTCTTCTACTCATCGAAAGTTGTAACCTTCCACTTCTCTTTGTTGGACTTGGTGAATCTCTTCAAATTCTCATGAGATCTCATTATCTCATGATATATATTATCATCTCTTGTCGATAATATTTTTGCCAAAAAATAATTCCAAATTATCTTATGGAGAATATCAACCATACCATTGAAATTATGTGAATCTCATTCACAACCCAAAACAAAAATGTAATTATATTTACAATTAATCCATTTAATGTTATCCAATCCACATTAACCATTAATCTACAAATCTAAATTACAAAAGTCTCTCTCTCTCTAATATATTATAAATCTCATTTACAATATACCTGGATAATTGCAAAGTACTGTCCACATTATCCATATCTACAATAATTGAATCTTATTTAATTATATTGGATAATCATTCTCATGCATTCTGATAATGTGAATCAAATTCGCATTATTCATAATAATTAAATCACATTTAATTATCCGTTTCTTATTGCTTAGACATAATTCAACTTTGGAATTATTCTTGAACTCTTTCAAGAACAATGTGCTTTCTCTTCAGATACTTGGAGATAAGGACGTGGTGATTGTATTGTTCCACGTATACTAACTTGGATATTGAGATCATATCTCAAATCCAGATCCCACGGACCTCTCACAGATGCTTGATTTAATAAAGACCGTAAATCTAATCTTCTTATTGCATCTAAATGTCATTCAGATCAATGTCCAACAATTGGACCAAGATCAGATTATTTCTCCACTGAGAGGATTCACTAAAATACAGACCTTTTTCATCACACCCTCGGAATGGAAGCATCATGCTTATACAATCGGTTAAGATCACCTCACCCTCAGGTATTCCTAATACCTGTACATCCTGCATACTAGAATACCTATAATCAACTTGAAGATATAGATCAATTTTACATTGTCATCTTCGTGGTTTGATCATCAAGTTTCTCATTCTTGGTCATTGGGAATCGGTATTGATCATATACTTTCCGAAAGCATATATCATACCTTTAAATTCTTGTCATGCTTCCAAGGCACGATGACCATGCATGGAATTTGATCGGTCCCAATACCTCATGAGTGATCTCATGTCCTACGGTTCATAAGTGAACTTGTATGATCCCTTTGAGAGATCGTATTACTCATATGCCCTTACATGCACACCAGCTCGCCAGTATATAGACCTTGGTTAGGTCATCAACCTATTGGTCTGCTAAATGTACACATTCAGACATATAGTAATACATCTGTCACAGGTCAGAGGATATGTGACTGTATCACGATAATATACGAATAGGACTTTGGTTATCTCGATCTCGTTAAGTCAACTCCTTGACCTAACTAATCTGACACCTCGGAATCTCTATTCCTATGTAGAGGACCTGCATCAAGAGGTCGGTCAGATATCAGCCAAATCTGAAAGGATTGACATCTCCTACTCAGGATGGAGATCATCTCTTAACAATCATTTGACAGTACTTGATGAGTCATCAATCGAATGTTTTAGATATTCATCCAAGCACCAGCCTCTATGATTCAATAATTGAATCAACAACTATATGATCATTAAGATGGCCATGGTACATAAACATAATTGTATCAAGGTACCTATTATGCCAATTAGTTATTCTTCATTTCAGATCAAGGAATGATATTTTCAATAACATTTATTGCATAATGGATCGTCATGGGCTCGCATGTCCAACAATCTCCCACTAGCCCAAAGAGCCATAAATGGGCTAATCATTCAAACCCACACTAATGTGACAATCATAGACTATTTAGAAAAATAGCTAGGTAAGCTGATCAGTCACTCTATTCCCGAGAGACTACGCTACGTCCTTTTACAATACTTGCATATCCCTAGTAACAGTGCTCGCATCCAATGCGAATGCTGCATCTTATGCAACCAATACTTAATTTTATCAATTATAGTGTCCTTCACACTATAGCTCAATAATTATCATAACCAATATGTAATTTTCATTATCTTTGTCAAAATACCCTTATTCTCGGAGATCTCTATCTCCTAAGGTATCCGCAATTATGACCTTTTAGATCACCATCTATAAAGTCTTGAACTCTCAAAGTTAAGACTTAGAGATCACTATGTCTAAAGTCTTGTCATCTATGAAGATATTTTTATTACTCCAATCAAGTGTTTTATTTTCATAGTAGTATTAGTAACAGTTTACTACTCCCACTACATGGCAGACATCTGTCTTTTGTAAATATATATACAATACACATTGCTTCTCGTAACTAATACACAAGGGCAATCAGTTATAGCATTCACTTCCTTAACTCTTTGAGATGTTATCCCTTCAGATAGGTCAATACCACGTCTTAAGGAAAATAAGCCTTCCTTGGGGTTTCCCAAGAATGGAATATGTCCAAGGTGTACCACTAATGTGACGGTTCCAATGCCCTCTTCTCTTTGCTTATGAACACTTTTAGAACTATGATCTAAGAGGTATCCTTGAGATCATTTCTCAAGGTATGGAATAGCCTGTCTATAAAACACATTATTATCCTTATATCATTCTAAATGATTAGGATATTATCTACATCTAGCATGATGAACACAATGACACTCCCACTAAGCTTCACACGGTTCATCAACATTTTATCTGAAATCATAACATTTATGATTTCATCAAAACTTGTGTTCCATATATAAGAAGCCTATTCGAGTCCACAGGTAGAGTTATTCAGCTTGCACAACTTGGTTTCCTTAATTATGAATCCCTAGGGATACTTCATATGAATATCATCGGAGAGGTATTCATAAAGGAATGCAATATTGACTTATATCTTGAAGATGTCATAGTCAACCTGTGTAGCTATAGTTAGCAATATTCTGATGGGTTTAAGTATGGTCAATGAAGATCAAGTCTCATCGCAAACAATGTCTCCTCATCGGTATGTACCTCATGGCTATGAGCCATATTTTGAAGGTCTCTACCTTCTCATCAGGTTCCCTCTTTCTCTTGAAGATCCATTTATACCTAACTGGTTTTACCCTTATAGGTGTATCTTGAAAGGGTCCATATACAACATTTGCATATGAAGTCTACTTTAGACTTTATTGCTAACATCCATCTTTCCATGGCATGATCTTCATAAGCTTCATCACATGAAGTTCTATTATTGTCAGATTTCTCTGACATATGGAGTCCATCCTCAATCTCATTTGAAGAGGTATGAGTGTTTCATCTTTAATTGTCCTTTTAGTTTCCAATTTAGTAGCCTCATTATCTTCTCAAGATTAAATGAGTTCCTTTACTTCATTTTCATCTTGATTCTAAAAAAGAGTCATCTTCTTAGAATCACATCCTTAGAGATGAGATCTTTTAAGAATCTCAAGGTCATAAAGTCGGTATCCAATACCATCCTTTAATTTCCTAATGAAGTGGCACTCTCTTGAGCTAGATTCCGGCTTACTTGCATCCATGATAAAGTTATGGACTAAGCAACCCTAAATCCTCAAGTATCCAACACTAGGCTAGGTTCCAAACCATAGATTGTGAGGATGTTTGGGTTTAGATTTGCATGGAATCTTCTAAGGATATATATTGTAGTCTCTAATACATATATACCTGGAAACTAAGAGGTAATTATGCTAATATTAATCATTTATCAAATCATGTCACACATGATCATTTGTATCTCCCTACAGCTCCATTGAGTTTAGGTCTATCAAGAGGAGTTAGATAGGAATGATATTCATATCTCTATAAGGTATTCATGAATTTATCACATAGGTATAGGATACCTAGGTTAGATCAAATTCATTTTCATCTTCCTTCAAACTTTGGTTCTAAACCAAAATTGTGAAATCTTTGGACATTTCAAAGCTTTCTAAAGGGAAGGGAAGAAATCTCATATCACTAATAATCATCTAATGATATCACATATCATCAATGTTTATTTTGATATAGATGATTCACATTCACCAATATGTATGAGATCTTAAATACAATGGCATCTAACACCATTCCTAGAGAAAGTGTATTAGATATTTTACTTTGAATATCTATTCATGAGTATGTAAGTTTTGAACCTTTAGGAAATCTAAAGTTTCATCTCTTACCAGTCTATTGATCTTCATCAATAGACATATGTCCAAGATTTAATGCCAGATCATTGTCAAATGATCTTCATCCTCCTATTTAACTTTTAATGTTTGATTTTTCTGTATTTAGGAACATTAATTAACCATTAATTAATTTTCTATTATAGTAGATTCCTCTCGATGTTAGATTACTTTCTGAAATATGTCCATCGTAACTCTTTATGACAGGTCTATCTCAGAATTCATGTTTATTTCTAACATTTAGAAATTAACTACGAGTGTATTCTAATTTTTATGTCGTACAGACATTCTCTAAGACTATGGGCTCTACCACTGAAATCATGAAGTCTATCAATCCAATAGAGATTGTTGCAACAAATGCATCAATATCCATCTAGATGACTATTAAACTTTAAGATCAATTTTTCTAGTCTTCTAAAACATGTGCAACCAATTGCAAGCGTTATTAGAAGAATGAGATACAATTATTAGAATTTGATCTTATCAAATAAGAAAGTCAATTTGATTGATTAAAGTATATTATTCCGATGCACTATCCGAGTCCTTCTATAAGGATCTTATATAGACTTGATAGTCATACTCTCAGCACATCATCTTGTTGCATTATTGGCAATCATCCAACTCTTTGGATGTCATATGTGTGGACATCATAGAAGTATAGTAAACCCTTTGACTTTCCTCTGTCTTGGGTCCTACCCATGCTTCCACTGCGCTCCTTTGATCTATAGAACCATTGCTTAAGATAAAGGTTCTCTTATATTGAATTCAAAAATTTTCAATATAAGAGTATTTCGAGATTTATACATGCTTCATTGAATTCATACCATATGAATATTATGAAGTCTCATGGATGACTAGAGTATAGATCGTTGAATGATGACATTCATCATATCTACATACATCCTAACTCTTAAAGACTTAGGTTCATGTAATTACTCAAACATTTGAATACATCATCTCTTATAGAGCCACCATTCTGCACAATGCAGAGAACCATGTTATTCATGATTAAATGTTGAGAGCACATATATTTGCCAAAAAACATCTTCTTAGATTTTATAAGGATTATTTGACAATTACGATCATCATCGACATGTCACGTCCAAAGTACATTCGATGAGATCAAGACTATAGAGACATACAAACTCTAGGGTCATTGTCCTATTGTTTATTTAATTGTCATTCTTAATTATTACAAGGAAACTTGTACATTGCAACCACATACATTATGTGTCCAATTGCAAGTACAATATCTTTATCTTGGATCCAATACATGATATTATACTGATTATTATTGAGTATAGTATTGAGTGGGTTTAATGAAGGTTTATCTGAAATAAGAAATTTGTATAAGTGTATATATTTTATATATACATATTTTACTTTGATTCGGGAGTTTTTATATCCAAGTTGTCTTGCCTTGTCAACAATGAAAGTCCATTCCCTTAATCTCTTTCAATGTAAGAGATATACTTACCATTATATCTCAAGCAAGATCTGGGATATCCTTCCATATCTTTGTCACATCCCAATAATATGAGAACTTATGACTCTGATAAAAAGAAGCGGGAACACAGTCCACCTTGTAAGTCCAACTTGCATTTCCCAATTCGTTCTTTAACACTTGGGACCACCACCCCTAAGGCGATGTTGACCCGTTGTCAATTGAACCAACCGTCAACAAGATTAGAACTTGCTATACGCAATCCAATATCGCCCTTGTAATATGAGGACCTGATATTTGGGTCACTACATATATGGCCTTACTCTTTCGAGAAGCAAAGAGCCCGATCCAGATGAGCTTGCACATAGGATATTTCACTTCGGACAGGCATCTCCTACATACAATCCTGGGCAATGGAACCCTTCGCCTTGACGGGAGACCATGGAAGTCACTTATGTGATCCTCCACCTCATATTCAAATTTAATTAATTATCATGAATCACATTCATATAATAATTTCATCCAACGAAAATACACATCTATCATAATAGAGTGTATTAATAGGATATAATTAATTTAATCTCATTAAATCAATTATCAATCCAATTCAATCATCAAACTTGATTGTTACTTGAAATAGTGGCATTATCTCAAAGTACGTATTATTGGAATTTTAATAATTAGAAAATACATCGTGATCTCTCAAGCATCATTCTTTCCCTACCCGCTGTCATGTCCGGTACAGACGGGAGTGAGACAGACCACACACACTGCAACCTGCTACTCCAATGCTCCTCGACTAGGCACCATATCCGCCTCGGGAAAAAATAATGGCGAGTCAATCACTTTGTACTTGACATGATCATAGATTTTTCAACCAAAATTATACCATATATTAATAATCAAAACCATTTTTATTATAAGGAAATTTGCTATAAAAATTCCCAAAACCTATTCAAGTAGCAAGTTTGATGAAAGTGTATCAAGTAACTAACAAGTGATCTAGATCTAATCTAATCATTCATTGGTTGAGGTAATGTCATTTAAGGGAACAATTATTATTCTAATATTTCCAAAATATTATCCATAATTATTCCAGAAAATTAACCATTAATTTCACAAGATTCTTAAATGACAATCACAAGGTTCATGGTTGAGTATGTAATTTTCAACAGTGACCCTCACATACTAAAATTAACATATGTCTTTTATTTTAAATCCAAATTAAGAAAATCAACTTCCAGAGTTTGATAATTTGACGTAAAATAAAAATGTGATTAGCATGCATTTCCAGGAATTTTAAAACAGAAATTAACATCTTAATTACATCACTAACCGCCATCCCCGAAACAATAGACATATGGTAATTAAAAAGATCATAACTTGAGCAAACGAAATACAAATTACGCAAACCCAGATTCCATATTTTACTTGTTTAATGGGGAACATAATCCTTATGATAAATTCATTTTAAACACTTTAAACAGGGGTGAAAAAGTATCACAGAACACTACGAAAATTGAAATACGATAAAATAATTTCACGAGCCCCAACTAGCCCAAATCTTCATAGGTTCATGTATATCATCCAAAACATTCGACAACCTGACTCTGATACAACTTGAAGGATATGGAGAAATCCTCAAGCACATCATGGAAGCGTGATGATCCTATCATTTACGATCATGAGCGACTAGTCGCACTAGTTGCTCTATGCATCAGAATTTTACAATTTTAAAAGGGATGAAACCACATGATCCATGAATATTTCTAAAATCGTTTCATCTAACCACAACAAGTATATAGGAATACCTCTTGGAGAATGGTTGTGATCTAGCCTCCAACGGATGATACCTCTTGTCTCAAGTCCGATCTGTCGGAGGAGATGCTCTCGAGCACGGGGATGAATTGTGTGCCTCTCGCAATCCAAGTTGTTGTCCCAAGCAATGGATCTCCTGATGTTGTCACACAAGATCGAATGCCTTCTTCATAGGTGCCACGCACCAAAGAAGACGGAGAGCCAATAGTCGTCGAAGCGAAGCACAAGGGCAAGGTGAGGACGAGGACAACCTTCTCTCTATGAGAGTGGACGACCACTTTTGTTGAGAGAGAGAATATGCGTGAGAATAAAAGGAGAGAGAGAGAGAGAGATATTTCATGTGATTTCATGTATGTGTCCCTGAAGAGCGAGGAACACCTCTTCTTATATAGTGTTTAACACAGTCAACGGATTAGATTGATTTGTGTTTCTTTCAATGCTAAGATATTGTTGTAAAAACACAACAACTAATGATTTAATTTAAATTAATTTTCATTGATAAATAAACAAAATTAATTTCAAATCAAATCATCTTTGACAAGAGAAAAGATAATGGAGAGAATAAATCAATCCCATAAAAAGGAGGGGAAGGCTACTCTTCTCCTCGTGGAGAGTTGTAGCCGTCCACTTCTCTTTGTTGGACTTGGTGAATCTCTTCCAATTATCATGAGATCTCATTATTTCATGATATACATTATTATCACGTGTCGTTAATATTTTCACCAAAAAATAATTCCCGATTATCTTATGGAAAAAATCAATCATACCATTGAAATTATGTGAATCTCATTCACAACCCAAAACAAAAATACAATTATATTTTCAATTAATCCTTTTAATGCGAATCTAATGCATATTAGTAATTAATCAACAAATATAAATTACAAAAGTCTCTCTCTCTGATATATTATAA
Source organism: Ottelia alismoides (assembly GCA_037367405.1). Classification (NCBI taxonomy): domain Eukaryota; kingdom Viridiplantae; phylum Streptophyta; class Magnoliopsida; order Alismatales; family Hydrocharitaceae; genus Ottelia; species Ottelia alismoides. The sequence goes on from JAZKJV010006292.1 coordinate 325,287, forward strand.
ATCCATTTACAATATACCTGGATAATTGGATAGTACCATCCACATTATCCATATCCACAATAATTAAATCTTATTTAATTATATTGGATAATAATTCTCATGCATTCAGATAATGTGAACCAATTCACATAATTCATGATAATTAAATCACATTTAATTATCCGTTTCTTATTGCTTAGACATAATTCAACTTTGGAATTATTCTTGATTTCTTTTAAGAACAATGCGCTTTCTCTGTGAATGCTTAGAGATAAGGACAGGGTGATTGTATTATTCCACATATAGTGACTTGGATATTCAAATCATATCTCAAATCCAGATCCCACGGACTTCTCACAGATTCTTTATTTAATCAAGACTGTAAATATAATATTCTCATTGCATCTGAATCTCATTCAGATCAATGTCCAGCAACTGGAACAAGATCAGGTTATTTCTCAACTGAGAGGAGTCACTAAAATCCAGACTTGTTTCCTCAATCCCTCAGAAAGGAAGCGTCATGGTTATACAATTGTTTAAGATCACATCACCCTAAGGTATTTTTAATACATGTACATCATTCATATTGGAAGACCTAAGATCAACCCGAAGATATAGATCAATTTTACACTGTCGTCTTCAAGGTTTGATCATCAAGTTTCTTATTCTTGGTCATTGGGAATTGGTATCGATCATATGTTTTCCCAAAGCATATATCAAACCTTCAAATTCTTATCATGTTTCCAAAGCACGACGACCATGCATGGAATTTGATCGGTCTCAATACCTCATGAGTGAGCTCATGACTTCCGATTCACAAGTGAACCTGTATAATCCCTTTGAGAGATCTTATTACTCATATGCCCTTACATGCACACCAGCTTAACGGTATATAAACCTTGGTTAGGTCATCAACCTATTGGTCTGCTAAATGTACACACTTAGACATATAGTAATACATCTGACTCAGGTCAGAGGATGCGTGCATGTATTGTGACAGTATACAATATAGGACTTTAGTTATCTCGATCTCGTTAAGTCAACTCCTTCACCTAACTAATCCGACACCTTCGAGTCTCTTTCCTATGCAGAGGACCTGCATCAAGAGGTCGGTCAGATATCATCCAAATGAGAAAGGATTGCCATCTCCTTCTCAGGCTGGAGATCATCTCTTAACAATCATTTGATGGTGCTTGATGAGACCTCAATATAACTCTTTAGATACTCATCCAAGTACCAGCCTCTATGATTCAAGAATTGAATCAACAGCCGTGTGATCATTAAGATGGCCATGGTACATAACCCCAATTGTACTAAGAGACCTATTATGCAAATTAATTATTCTTAATTTCAGATCAGGGAATGATATTTGCAATAACATTTATTTGATAATGGCTCGCCGTGGGCTCGTATGTCCAGCACGCCCATCCTCCGCCATTTTTTAGTTTTTAATCCATTTTTACCAAAGTCCATATCATGTTCTTCTCATCTGGAGCGTCCCTAGTGACAGTGGGAGCATTTCCTGGAGCTCAATTATGAAGGAGAAGGTGGAGGAATGAGATCCAATGCTCGCCAAAGTTTCTCCATCACAACGTCTTGAGCTCCCAGATTCACAAGTTTGAACTGCTCTTTTCGAATCTTGGGAATAGAAGTAGGTTCCACTTGTCTTTCATTTCATTCCATTTCGTTGATTTCACACTAAAAACCAAATATCAAAGTCCGTAGAAGCATTAGGCTCTAACCAAATATCAACGTCTTGAGCTCCCAGATTCACAAGATTTACTCATTAGTGCTCCTAATGAGTAAATCTGACCTTGCAAGTCCGGAATCTTGAAGACCCACTTTGGGTCGGATTTTGTCCAGAAGAAGGTCTCTAGGGGCCCATTCTTCCTTGAGCTTCCAAATCCCCATAAATGGGTTTTAAATGATCTCGATGGTATCAGCTATTGAAAAACCATCCCATGAAGATTTTGAGCCACTTGGAAGCTTTGAAGACCTGCTAGATCGTAAGGGAGATCAGATCAAAGCTTGGAGCAGTGAAGTTCTTCCATTGTTCTGTCAACACCTCCCAACATCGTTGGATCAAGAACACATGCCCAGGTGCACCGTAATGGTCGTATTGGACACCAATTAGCCATATGATCACACGATCGGATATAATCCAAGCCCTCTATCACGAACCATCATCTGTAGTTCCGCATGTACCACATGGATAAGTGAGCACATCGCTATCGTCCGCCAGAACATGAGGGGAATTTTACATCCTAAACCGCACACATCTTTTTATTTATTTTGTAATATTTAAAATAGTATCTATAGTGTAAATGGTTTGATTGTATTTACACATAAGACCCTATGGATTTTTAAAATTGCTTTTTAGTCCATTCCATGTCACCTCCTGTGCCTGTGTACGTAAGACGGTGCGAATTTTGCGTAGACCCGCTTCAGGTTGTGGGTTATTATTTAGTGCTTATTTTCTAGAATCAAGTGTACTTTTGAGTGAATTTTTCATGTTGGACCTGAAAGTTATTTGTATTGCAAAATTACTACTTCTCGTGCGGATAATGTTTTAAAATGTGGATAAATTTCAGGCATGACCCTGTATTTGCAAGAACTGTTATTAATGCTTGGATATTTTAAGGAAATGGCATTAGGATCCATATATTGCATATTTATTTTTGTGGGTGTATTTCAATTTTTAAAAATAGCATTTTTTAACTAAAAATTACAGAAAATTTATCCTAAGTACATGGAACCATAGTATATCACATATATTTTTATGAATCCATTCAAAACTATTTTCCTATTTTAAAAATAAAAAGCATTTCATTGCTTCTGTTAAGCATTTAAAAAGCCATAAAAATTATATAAAATGTTTTTAAAAATGCAAAAAACCACATATATTTATTTATGCATATTTGCAAAATATTATACAAAATGCTTGAAAATTAGAAACATATAAAAACTTATAAAAATTCTAAAAATTAATAAAAAATTACAAAAATATATTTTAATATTCTAAATTTTCTTTAATGTATCTAGTATTCAAAAAATTAAATTGGACTCAATGCGATTAAATATGTATTAATTAAGCACATTTCAAAGTCTATAATTTATTGTTTTGTTTATTTTGAGTACTTCCGAATATAAAAATAGAAAACATTTCTCAATAGTTATCTAAAAATTACCAAAAATAGAGGGAAATTTATAAAACCCAAAAAAAAATATTTTTGATTTTTTTAACTATCTTAAATTTAAAAATCCAAAAAGATCTTTTTGTTCCTCATACATCTTTTATCTTACAAATCAAAATTAAAAATTTCCATAATAAAAAATATAAATATTATATGAAAATCCAAAACTCAGAAAAAAATTTAAAAATCAAAAGATCCCTAAAATTCGTAAGTTGTCGATTCATTTTTGTTGCTCTACATTGTTTGCTCCCTTGTAGTCTGACCCCTACTGCTTGCGTATTATACCCATTCTTTGTAGAGTATAATAAATTTTAGCTTATCTACATTTATTTCTTAATCATTGTTGTGGGTTAATCATTGAATTACACTCATGTTGATTGCCTGCTACGTCAAGAGAGCGATCAATACACCAATTGCCGGATCTGACATGTTAGACATCGTAGACCCTCCATGACAACACTTTAGCATCCCAATTTATGTGTGTTTCATAAGTGAAAGCAGTTGCATGGTACTACCACTTCTAAGAGTTGAGTTGGTAGATAACATAACATTTTCATGCATACCTTATTTTACAAGAATGGGTGACACCTCACAGACCTTCTCCTTACAACAGAAGTTGTTTGGATTGGCTTCTACATGTGTTGGAATAATGGTCTTTGCTGCAATCAGGTCGTCTAGTTTTTTAGTCATCTATGACGAGGTCTTCATGAGTAACACTAGGTAGTCGAGAACTGAGTTGACTGGAGTTACCTCAATGTTTTAGCCAGCGGGGCTCGCTGCCTTTAATAGTTTTGATGTTGAGGGGGCGGTTGATAAGGAAGATGAGGATTTGATATTACTAAGGAGGAAGGTATTGCCGATGCTGGTGAGAAGCCTCGTACTGTTAAGGATACTGAAAATGGTGGTATGCTGGCTGCTAGTAGTTATTATGCCTCCTTATAGGACCATGGTGTAGAGGTTGGTCTTGTTGAGAAGGAGGTTGGTGGTGATGGAGCATTCTTCCACCCTATTGAGATTGGTGGAACAAGCGTGAGCCTCAGGATTAACCTTGGGGTTGTTCACCAAGATGGGTCAATTCTGTATTGTGGTTCCATACGCCGTTCACTGTTGGATGATAGACGGAGGTGGAAAGAATGTCTCAACGTACTCTAATTGAGTCTCTAACTAGTATACCACCGTCTACTGCTACAGTAGTGGAGACTACATGTAATAGACATACTGTACTAGCACATGCTACTCAGAATTTTGTTATAGTTTGGCGACAAGAGTTTCGATTCGCATATTATAGATTGGCAAGAATGGATGGTACTGACTAACAGCTCCAATTGCTTCACAATGGTCGAGCTTGTCTAACCTCTTTTTTCTTTGTTCAATCATGGATAATTTCTCTAGATCATGTGATAACTTTTCAATTATATCTACCATGGACATGTGATTGTCGATGATGATGGGATACGAATTCTCGCAGTTGTCAACATCATGTATGTCACCATGTTCACATATTTGTTGATGATTTGTGGATGTTGTTTATATGAGAGAGATGTGGAGGGTACAACTTCTCCTTTGATAATTTCCTCTAATATCTACTGCACCACATATCCTACGTAGGTATCATCAACGAACCTCTAGTTGTTTTCACTGAGGCCCCCAAAAAAGTGCTGAACCAAGCTAGTTTTCAGTATGTTGTGATAGGGGAACTTCTCAATTAAATCCTTAAATCTTTCTCGTGTTTCATGAATGGACTCTTGTGGTCCAAGGGAGATGCTAGAAATCTTGGAATGCGTCAGATTCAGACAATCAAGTGGGTAGTACTTATGCATAAATGTGTAATTCAGTTTGTCCTACATCATCACTACCTCCCCCAAGTGGTTTATCCAATCGAGAGTAATTATTTTGAATATTGAAAGGGAAGGCGATCACCTTTACTATGTACAACGGTATGTTGTGGTAGTGAGTTGTGCTACAGATACATCCAAATTGCTGCAGATGGATGTATGGTTCTTTATTTACATTCCTGTGGAAAATCAATAGAAGATATAAGAGCTGAGGATTCAGCTCGAAATGGTCATGTATTAATGGAATTTGGATACACTCTGTAATATGCCTATCCCCATGGATATATGTCTCTTTGAGTGTGGGCTATGGATGTTCTCTTATTTCATCTTTCTCTCCTCCTTGGGGTTCATCTGCCTTATTCTCTTCCCATTCGCCTCCTCTTTGCTCTCGACATCTCCTTACATCATTGAGCATGTACTGGAAAGCAACCTGGGAGAAAGCTTGATTAATCAACTAATGTTGAATGGCTTGAATTGATACAAGTAGTTGATTGTTGAATTCATTGTAGTCCAACTACTACCCCTTTCCCTTGGGTGTCATCTCAAGTTCAGAGTCATGTGAACTAATCTCCAGATTGGGCTCTTGATCTGCAATAGGAAATATGCCCCGATCAGTTTTGGAAACTAGCACCAGATGTGAAGAAGAGTTAAGAATTAGGATCAATCCTGAACTTTATTAAGAATAGAGATGTATATGGAATAAAGTCTATATTCATCTAGAAAGAAGTGAATTCTAGACAAGAGTGATCTCAATTTATTTTAGGAAGAAGCAAGGAATCTCGAGAGTGGTTCTCAAGGTCCGAACCGAGTTCTCAGGAATCATCCTGAATTATTATAGATGTTGGTCTTGAGTAATCAATATGGGAGCCCACATATTCTGGACTAAGATAACCCAATTTCACCATCTTGAGAGACAAGAAGGTGGAGATGCAGAATAAAGGATAAAAGAAAAGAGGAGTAAACAAGAACATAGATACAAAATGGCTCAAAATGAGAAAATCAAAAGAAGAGAAGAAAAGTGGCGCCACAAAATTACGCAAGTATGTGGGTTTTGGATCTTAACCAACTTGAACTAATCAATAAAACCTCAGAACAAGGGTGAATTCACCTACTCAACACAAATGACTTGTAGGAGTTCGGCAAATATCTTGTCAATTTTATTGGTTCTCAAGCAATCTTATCGAATTTATTCTTTACCACTAAACCTATAGGAGAGTGAGTACTCCCCCAACAAGTGTTGTGTACTTTCTACTCCTTTCTAAGATGTATCTTGTTCTTTTGGAGGTCCTTGTTATCGTATGTGGGTCGATTACTCAACCAAACGAGTGGAGGAAAGAAAGCTACTTTGGGGAATCAAATACCTCCCCCCCCCCCGTAGGGTAGTCAAAAGTGGCATGATGAAACATAGACCCATCGTTGCAATTCATCTATGCTCAGTACGTCATACAAAGTTCACAAGCAAACCAAGCATTACTTGTTAATGCGTCGATAAAAATGCCAATAATTCATAGGCCCAAGCGATACATAAGGCAAAATCTATACTGAGTTTTTGGCTCTAATCTTTATGGGTCTTGCCTGACTCGGTCTAGAAGGTACATGAGAACAATGAGGGCTTTATGCACCCAATATAATGAAGTTTAATTAATCAATTTTATTTTATCCACTATTTTTAGCAATCCCCTAGTTTTGCAAATTTTTGGATATTTTTACTTATTTTGAGTAATTTTCATGCAAAAAGCCTAATGGTTTTAACAATTCTTTGCTTGTCCTATGTGATCAAAATTAGGCAGAGGGGATAGAAAATCATTGTAAGTCGGAAAATAAAGACGGGTGCCTAGTCAGAAATGCTCACCTTGTTTCCCAGCTCTCTCCATGCGAGATTCTAGACATGAATTCAAAAATAATTTATATGCAATGCAACTAGAAAATCACCCTAGGATCTGTCTTCTATTAGCGCGAATAACATGTTCAATTTGACTAAGTCCAAGCTTGAGTCTATATGCACAAGAAAGATATTAGGACTTCGGATTTAATTAACCAAACATACACTCCTCGAATCTAAGGGTTCATTCCACAAGACATAAAATAAAAATAAGACAGAAAACACAAATCACAGAAAACAAATGAAAATAAGAGGGAAAATAGGGTGAAAAAAAGTGAAGTAATGAAACATGAGCAAACAAATCAAGTCCCACAGTAAACAATCACTTGATGAAATGAATTTGTGAAGAGTTTAAGTGTTCCAAGTTTGGGTCATGTATTCTTACAATTTAATAAAATAAATATCTCTCTAACAAAATTAATATAAATCTATACTATGGTGGATATGCCCGGCTTCTTGTCTCCCTTTTACTCTATCTTACCGGTGGGCAATGAATAACCGATCTCCGTTGCTCTCGGGTGCGTAGAATCTCCAAAGGATTTCTCCCTCAATAGGTGTGCCCTCATAGCATATTCAAACAAGAAGATGGTCAGAAGAGTCTTAGATAAATATAGAATAAAGAGAGTACTAGATAATAAGTGAATAACGTAAAAATATGCTAAGTAGACTACTCTATGATATATAAACCAAAGCTCCATGGCAGCGATGACGTTTGTTGAACCTCTTTTATCGAGATACCAAAGTCTTGTCTTGGAGAACCTACGATATCTGAAAAAACCGATTCAACAATTATTGTAATGGTGAATCTCTGGACACATGGTACTCAACTCAAGAGAATCGAATACAATTAACCACAATGATATTTAAGGTAGGCGAGTGAGCTAAAATTTATTATAAATACTACTATGGATGTACAATGACAAGAGTAGTGGTCAAACCACAAAGAGCATGTAGAGTAGAGGAATGATGAATAGGATTCTTAGAATTTGTTATGGATTTTGATTTTGAAGTGTTTTAATGGGATTTAATTATTATGTATTTATTATGTTTTTCATTTGAAAAATTTTATCATTTTGATTTAAAAGTAATATATGGTAATATAGAACATAATTAGATATATAAGGGTATAAATAATATATTAAAAAGAGATGTTTTTGGATATTCTTTAATATATATAAAATAAAACCAAAATTGACAAAATAAAATAATGTTCGATTTAATAAATTTTCTCTACTTTTGGTGATTTTAGATAATTTTGTGAATTTTTAAGTATTTTTAAATATGGAAATACACAAAAATAAAGCAAATTGAAATCTAAAAAATTGAAATGGGCATAAAAAATTCCTATCAATTTAGATCGAGCCTAAAATCAATTTTCCTTGATACTAGATAATACAAAGAAAATTTAGAAACTTAAAATATATTTTTGAGTTTTTTCTTCGATTTTATCGAAATTTTATGAAGCTCTCTGTGTTTAGAAATTTTTAGGAGTTTACTTAATATTTTTAAAAATACTACATAGAAGATGAAATATAAAAAAATAAACCAGCATGACTTTTTGGATTTTTTTCAACGCATTTTATAATTTTCATGGATTTTTAATTGACAGACAAGAGAAAATGCAATGTTTTTTGAACTTTTATAAATAGGAAAATGATTTTAATTATCTTGCGAAAAATATATGTGATTAAATATGGTTTCAGGAATGTAATATAGTTTTCCTATAATTTTTAGATGCAAAAGAACATTTATAATAATTAACATTCAAGAACAAAATTAAATCAACAATACGTGGACCTATTTGCTGCTTCTAAGAAGTTTCAGAGCACTCAATAACACATTCATAGAATCTAGTTGCATACATGCAATATTCATGCAAATAAATATGATATTTGTCACGTAGTGGTATAAATGTAAATAAAATAAACAACATGTCTAAGCATGTAATTTTTCCAAAAAAGTTTTGTATTAATATTTAAAATTTTAGGATTAAATCATAACACAACCCAAAGGGGGTCCACATAAAATACCCACCAACTCATGTGCGCAAGCAAATAAGAAGACCTAGAATTGGACCAAAGTCAACAAAATGAAAACTTGGGGGACAATATGCAGATATTACAACAAAATATTACACGTGTTCAGAATTTTCAGGACTAAATACAAAACCAAAAATACAAGGGGTATTTGTTAATTATATACACCCACGCACTAATCAACAATCCTCCACACTTTAGATAGTGTCATCGACTTCCCAGATCGAACAATACTGGTTCATTGAAATGGGACCTTGATTAGATCCTCAAATGAATTCAATGTCTGATGGGTAGCTTGATCTAACGGTGATGGTTAGAATTGGCGAGCGTTCTTCATCTGACTGTATAGCAAGGTCTTATAAGAACGACTCTTGGATGAGCTCTGATTCAACCTCATGTGTGATTTCGGCCACCTCCCTCGTTGTTGAGATACTCTACTGCTTCTTGCGTGTATTACATAGCCGATGGAGGGCTCAAGAAGATCCAGGTACCATCGATGGGGGACCTGGAAGCTCGTTGAAGTATGGTGACATGGAGCCGGGTCTCCTCGAGTTGATTCACCCCATTATGGTGTCTATAGAGCTCAAGACCTGTAGAGTTAGCAAAAGGGGACCAAGGCAATGCTTCTAGGTAGCCTGATTGGAAGAAACGGGCAATGGAGTGGAGCGGAGTGATCTCTAGCAAAGTAGTGGAGCAAGATCAGTGGACCTTGATCTTTGCATGATCAAGGGGGAAATTATGGTATGGTTTTAGAGCATGTGTTGCAGAAGATGATCAAGTGGCCAGCGAGGTCAGAACATGGGTTTTGACTAGGAAAAAGGGGTCGGAGCCTAGAACTATAAAGAACTATTATTTTGATTTTTAAGATTCCTTAGATGAAATCAAATGAAATTTAATGCATAACTACACAATTGACTATGCTAGGAACCAAAAGAATGGGAAATAAATGGCTCACCAGCACGAGATGGTTAAAGCTGAACCACCTAGAGAAGGTCTCCGGCTATGGTGAATATGATCCAAATCACCTCCTCCTCACCTTGAATCACTCGGGGAGGACCTCCTGTCACAAGGGCTTGGATCCATGTATGAAATCAAGGGGTTATGGTGGATAAAGATGGATTAAATAAAACATGGGAGAAGGTGAATATATATTCATAATGCCTCCAGAGACCTCTTCACCTAGTGTTTTTGAGTCAATAAATGGTTGATTTATCAATGCCTCTTGATCCTTCTGAAAGTTGCAACCAAGACAAAGAAACCCTAATAAGGTATCGAGCAAAAAGGAGGTCTGGATCGATCTAATAATTTTGGCAAAAAAAGGAAAACACATGCCATGGACCTGTCCTAAGGGCGGCCGAGGAGTTAACCAGGTCAACACAGAGCAACTTCTAAATGGTAAACATGGACCAAGTCAGGATAAAATAGAGTTGCAAATAGAAATAAAAAGAAAATAAAATTGAAAATTATTTTATTAAATAAAGCTCAAAACATGAATGTTGTTTCTTATTTTATGTACTATTTTTAGGTGATTGTTACTTATTTTTATCGACTTCTTTATTATAGATTAATTTTTACAAGTGTAATTATAGGTGTACATATACCAATGTTTATGATTTTTATTTTTATTTTGTATTTTAAAAGATTATTATCATTTGTACATATTTATTTATTTACAATATAATTAAATACATATTTACAAAATTTATTTTATTTCTATTATTTTATTATACACATAAATAATTATTAATACATATTTTATACATATAGTATACATGTGTACATTATTTATTTTAATGTATTTTAAATTATTTTATTATGTATTTATATTATTATTGCATTTATAATAATATATACATGCATTTAAAAATATAAAGGAGTAGAAATATAAAGAATAAAATATATGAATAAAATATATGAATAAAATATATAGATACATTGTAAAATGGATTCCCGGAAAACTAACTTTTGTATCTTAACACCAATTTTGATGAAAATAACCATAATTAAATAGATAATTTAATTTAGAGTACAATGAAGATGAGTTGGTAAATTTTGAATTCATATAGAGAAGTTATTTATCTACGAATTTGGTTTACTACTTTTTCATATGTGTGACCTAGTTGCATAATACATTTTTTTGTGAATATCATTTTTATAATTTTTATGCATTAATGTGTACATTCTTTATTTGAGGTGTGTATGAGTGCGTTGTGTATGTTTTGGTTGTATGTAGTGTATTGGGCACCTATGGTTTCTAGATGATTGTTTTTTGTCTGTGTTTATTTGCCCTTAGTACACCCTACTTTATTCCTTATCGAATGAGTCAATATTGACTTAGTCCCAGGATTAGGGTCAGTATTTATAATACTTCCTTTATTTTTTGTTTGTGTTCTTTGTTCAATTATGTTTGTGATCAAATACCGGTGCCTATATATTATTAACAGATGACAGTTAGTGTGTTAATATGTACAAGTTAGATGTATTTACATGTGTTTAGCTAAGAATTTAAAAACAAAATACAAGAATAAAGGTCAATGAATTAGTATCTGTTCAACTAAGAACTGAGTACCCGTCCCAGCCAGTGCTCACGCACGAGATGTTAATTTGCCTTACATGAATCCAAAAACTACCCCAGAGTTGTCCATCCATGAAACAAGGCTACTATTGCCATTTTACTTTTGCTTCTGACAATCTTTACGCTTTTTGCTACCTACTTAGAGGCCCTCATTGACTGTAGTAATTGTCGGTCCCCCTAAGTTTTCTTCTTCTTTTTGTTGCTACTCTTTTTTTTTGGTTAAGGGTTCCTTTGGTTGCCATGTTACCTTAGATCATACCTCCAGTTCCATCCATGCATTCCTGATTTGGAATAAGTCATATGGATTGCGTAATTTCTTTGTTATAATATTTTTTTAAGGACACTCAAATAAAAAAAAATTTAAAAATATATTATAATCATTTAAAAAGTTAATATAATATATAATCAATGTCACATCACAACACATTTGTCATTCCAACCCTCTACAATCATCCAAACAACTACTATTCACATATGCTTAATCCAACCCAACCCATCCTATTACCAAACTGGCCCTAAGGGTTGGTTGTTGTTGTTTTCTTGAAGAGGCTACTCCTTTTTGATGAAATGAAATTCTGATCTTTTCTCAAAAAAAAGTATCCGTCAAATGATTAACTTAAAAAAAAGAGCTTAAGGGCGATTAATATAGAAAACTCTATTCGCTTCATCATTATATCATACACAACACAACATATTGACCTAAAGCAACGAATAATTCGAAATTTGTAGTGAATTACAAAGCAACAAATAATAGTCATCACTCGCTTCTTTAAGTTTGCAACGATTATTTTTTCCATTGTTATATTTATGGCATGAATTATATAACACCAGTTACCCATATTTTTTAATTTTAATCGTTCGTAAATTTAGTAATTAATTTTATAACTGTTAATAAATAAAAAAACGTATAAATCATTGGTATATGAACATCTAGGGCTCGTTTGGTTGCTGAGTTGAGGTGGGTTGGGGTGGGTTGGGGAAACCTAATTGGAATAGTAGCTGTTTGGGATGGATATGAGAGTTGTGGAGGGTTGGAATAAAGAATGTGATGTGATGTCATTATGATTTGTGATAGAATTCCATCCCAAGAAAAGAAGGGGGCAACTCGAGGATAACCCGGTTAGCAAAAAGGCCCTAGGAATGAATACACTATTCATTGCTAATTATTAGGATACAAGTTAATTTTACAATTAATAATATTTGTTGCTATACATTTATATCGGAAAATATGATGACAAATATTTGAATTATTAGTTAGTAGAAGCAAGAGCTTACGCGAGCATATCCCTTGCATTTTCTGTCGAACTCTTTTAGATTTTTATATTTGAGTTAAAAGCTTTTTGCCATTCAAAGTTGTCGAACTGTCCGGAGCTGTTTCTCCAGGACCCCTTGGGCCCCTTGCTTTTATCTGTATATATCCATCCGATCGTACATATGATGTTGTTTACAAAATTATTGGTGTACTTTCTTAGGATGCTTTCCAATCACGGTCTACTTTCGCTTGTTCTTGTCGTATTGGCACTACTTGCATGCATACTGTTAAGTTTGATTACTCGAAGCTATGAAGTAGATCCTTTATTGTATGCCAGCAAAAGTGAGTGCAGTTGATCTCTTTTTTTCTGATAAGTGCCTTTCTCGAGAGGGACAGAAAAAAACATGAAGGAATTATAATCTCTTATTCGTTACGATAACATTTACTGCTTGGGTTTTGACAAATCTCAACTAACAAGGATATTGTAAGAGTAGGACCATAGTTCACGTACATCTTCTCAAACCCTTCTTCAACTTAAATTCTTGGAAACATTTTAATATGTCGTATTCCACATTAAGAAGAGATGAGGTGATAATGAATGATTTTGATTTTGTTGATAATTACCCATGTTCGGATTCTGTAATCATTGAAGTTCGCAAGAAACAAATGGAATCCTCCAATGCAGTGGAATTCAAGAAACCAAAAAAAGGAGATTAATACCAGCTGATTTCTGGATTGGTGATGATTGAGTGGTCATAGTTTGGGATTCTGTAAGAGAGACTGGGAATGCAAAGAATTATACAATAGTATGCTTCGGTTGGACGAAGGAGGAAAAGGCGGAGTTCGGAAGGAAGGTGTTCAGAAGGAATCAAGTTCATGCATATTGCGAGCGCTTGGATTTGGATAACCAAAAGTTTTTTCAAACAAGGTCTAAAATGGTGATGGGGACTCGTTCCCATTACCCCGTCAATAGGAACTTTTTCCACTTCATGGAATGCGTTTCTATCTTTTTGGGTTGTTATTTCTCTGTGTCAAGGCCATGCGGGCCATTTCCTATTGATTATCAAGGCCAGTTGTCCATCTTCCTTCTTCTGAGGCCATGTTGGTCACATATGGTAAGAGGACTAGTCCTTCTTGGACTTCATGTAAACATCCTTTTCACGAATAAAAAATGTTACTCAAGACTACAAAATATCGTCCTCAGTATTAAAAGAAATAAAAACTAGCTAGCCAAAACCTAGGACTTTTGTCCTAAGTTTGAAAGATATGGTCTAAACCTCATTCTTAACTAAGCCAACCCATTATGCTAATTGAATTTACCTTAAGACAGATATATAACTAGGATTATGAGGGGGGGGGGGGGGGATTTTTTTTTAGAGTTTTGAAACATGTATATTTGTTATGCCAATTTTGGTGACACTCGTTGACTACCACCTTAAAGAGTGATCCCTGAACCTCTATGATGATTTTGACATGAATTCCAAAATTTTATGTATAAACTCTCACTGACACATATATGCTTTTGTCAAGATAGTGCAACCATCTTGACTCGACAACAATTTTGTTGCTATTGCTCAAGCTTTTGAAAATGATCACAAAATTTTCAGATCCTAAACAATCATAAGATTTGTTCTTGGCTTGAGATATCAAATTTACCTACCTTAGTTGAACCTTTGACTCATCACCGATATCAGCTATTGTGTAATTGAAGTTCATGCATATTATTAGAAGGAAGAGATTAAATATCCATGTATATCTAATATTACAAGGACTCTAAAATGTTACAAGTCCTAATACGCTCATGAAGACTGACATATTTTAGCCAAATGGGGACAAAAAGTAATTTATCACCTTTTGTAAACATTATTCTTTCTATCTATAGTAATTGCACATAAATCTATGAATGATTTAGTAGAAATATTAATATCAAAAGCTTTAGCAGAGAGACTGATAGAAGATGGGTAACAAGATGCACCGCTAATCCTTTTTGGATGGCAAAGCTAATTTTCCGTAATACAATATTCATAGACTTGAGAACTATAACATTGCTATGCATGATTTTTTGGACCCTCTTAAGGAGCACTACTACTTCAGTTGCTAAGAACCCAAAGGTATCATCAATAAAAGATGCACATGTTGATTGTCAATACAAGCATTCTCTTGTTTGGCAATTTTAGCTGAGGCAGATTTATGTGCAGTGCATCCCCCAATAAAATTACCTTTTATCAGACCAACCAATGGAGAAACTCCAGTCAAATGAAGAAATGCATGTTTTCCCCAACCCGTACAAAAATTAAAACATCTGTTGGTCTGAGTGTGGATTTTCCCTCTTATAGATCACTCAAAAAATTCACAGTTGCTTCTTTCTTTGAATAAACGACATGCTGTCTAAGCACATTATAAAAGACATCCCTTACAAGTTCATGTTTATATTTAAAACCTAAGGGCCTGTTCGGGTCCCGGGTTACCTACGGGTTAGGGGAGTTTGCCCCCCTTAACCCTCATCCCCCTCTCTCCCCGTGGGCTCTACTTTATTCTTTTTTTAAAAAATTAAGTAAATCAATTTTACATCATCAATCCTATCAAAAAATAATATATTATACCATCATATCATATAAAAATTATAAAGTACTCCACTTCTACTCACTTTTCCAAACTTCAATACAATCACATCACAATAAATACTCACTTTTCAAACTCCAATACAATCATATCACACCAAACCCACTTCTAACCCACCCCCAATTTAATCCTATATCCAAACACCAAAACACAAAAACGGGTTACCATGTACCAGTTTAACCCGCCTTAACCGCCAACGAAACTGTAACGTCCCGGGCTTAGGTTCCCGGTCCGTTATCGAGGAAAACTGGCACTGACAACTTGTTGGGTTCGGACCCAAATGGACCCGTTGACAACCACCCAATATGCTTAAGCCCAAGTTGATAAGTAGTAATTCCCACCACTTATAAACCACACCCACACTTCGTAAGTTTTAGGTATGGCACTATGTTTTGGGGTATGGGTGTTTCAACCTCCCCCACTTATATTTCCAACGTCCTCGTTGCGATATGGCCCACTCACTTATTCCCAGTGACAGTGGCGGTTGCACGCTCCCGGCTTAGTTCCCTTCGGGTAGCCCTTTCCACTATTATAGGGAACCCCTCTGATACTATTTGTAACGTCCCGGGCTTAGGTCCCCGATCCGTTATCGAGGAAAACTGGCCCTGAAAACTTGTTGGGTTCGGACCAACTGGACCCGTTGACAACCACCCAAATTGCTTAAGCCCACGTTGTCAAGTAGTAATCCCCATCACTTATAAACCACCCTCACACTTCGTGAGTTTTAGGTATGGCACTATGTTTGGGGTTGGGGTGTTATAACCTCCCCCACTTATATTCGCAACGTCCTCGTTGCGACATGGCACGTCACTTATTCCCAGTGACAGTGACAGTTGCACGCTCCGGGTAGCCTTTTCCTCCAACCTCTTTATAGGAGTGGCTCTACCTCTCGGGTAGCCCTTTCAACTATCAGAGAGAATTTAGCTCTGATACCATTTGTAACGTCCCGGGCTTAGGTCCCCGGTCCGTTATTGACGAAAACTGGCCCTAACAACTTGTTGGGTTCTGATCCAAATGGACCCATTGACAACCACCCAAAATGCTTAAGTCCAAGTTAACAAGTAGTAATCCCCACCACTTATAAACTACACCCACACTTCGTAAATTTTAAGTATGACACTATGTTTTGATGTATGGGTGTTACATTACTAATATATAATTTACCAAAATACTGGGGTTTTAATACGGAAACCAAAGAGAGTGAAAAATCAAGACTTAGAATCACATTCTAAGAGTTTCCCTCCACATTACAGATTGTGATACATGTTTTCTTTATCTTACTACTTTTACTTTCGAATGGTATAGTAAGAACCCATATACAACATGCAGTCTCTCTTAAACAACCCTCAATAAAGTTTTTTACCTTACTTGTAAGGATGGAACCGATACCTTAGGTACATGAGATATGGTAACAACTAGAAGATCCTCTAATTACAAAAGAAGGGCATTGATTTTGAAAAGGATTAAATATTTTTCAAGAAAACTTCGTTGAGTATGCAAAGTGATTGTGCAGTAAAACAAAAACAGTCATCAGATATATAAGTGTAGCAGCTCAAACGTAACACCACATCTAGTAAATATATATTGTTGTAGTTGCTTGTAAGTAGCTGGTGATACTACCAGACAAATTGAACTAAATCATTTAAGAATGTGATCAAGAGCTCCAGTTAGGCTCAAGTCCGACAAGATGTGTAGGATAATAATCCTCGATAATTGAGAAATTATATATATTATGAGAGCTGGTTTTCTTTTAGTTTAGTGGAAAAGTCAAACTAAGAGGTGAAGCCACCCCTACCAAAGAGATACGAGTAAAGAGTTACCGAACAACATGCAACGTCTACTATTATTAGGAATTAGGGATGGATCATTGTACAACGAGGATGTTACAGATATAGGCGTGGGTGATTGTAGCACCCCAATATAATAATATCTAGTAAACACAAAAAGTGGTATGGGGATTTAAGTAGCGGGGCTACTACTAGTTAATTTGGGCTAACGAATTTTGGGTCGGAGTCATGACTCTAGTTGGATCCGGGCCAAATAAGTCGTTTGGCTTAATAATCCTCAATAACAGACTAGATATGGGACCCGACACATCATAACAAGTGTGGATAAAAATGGGCTCGTAGTGATATTTAGCTCTTAAAAACTCGATGAGACGAGAGTTTAAAAAATCCTAGAGAACAAGAGAGAATATAAGGATTGATCTCATGATTTGTATGCATGTGTCTTGAAATGGTGAGAGGAGGTCTCCTTTTATAAATTCAACAAATGGAAGGTTATCGGTTGCAAGCGAGAATTGAATTCGAGAGGAGGAGCCTTCCATCATTAAATGTAAAGTTAGGTTATAAGAGGATACATAAAATAGAAACTATTAATCACTGGTTAAGAGGTTTAGTAGACGGGATATCAAGATTAGTCAACTAGAGTTAATTAGTCGACAAATTTTTGGTATAGTTGATTATAGTGGTTTTCTACTCCAACTTTAGGAAAGATCGATAAATGTTGACTGCAAATACTCGAGTAATTAGAAAGGTAAAGTAGTTGACGTATATTTTAGGTTGATTAGTAGTTTTACTGAGTTTTACATTTTAGGCTCTTTTGCATTAATCCTATGAAAACAAAAACAAGAGAAATGGCATCTCTTTAGTCAGCAATCAGGTTGTCGAAATCAGTACAAGATATAATACACAAATATTTTCCATCTTCAATGAAAAATATATAAGAATCTTCATCTTAGCAATTTTGACAAAATGTGTCATTTTGAGAATATGAATTTGATATATCCATGTTTCAAGCTTTCAAGCATGATTAGATACACAAAAAATTAAACAGTTGTGAGTATATACGTATTATCAAAACAATATGATTAGCTATAACTAATAATGGGCATTAGACAAGAACTCTCAACATAGAGTTTAAGGCATTACTTATTGTATTGAAAGATAGAGTCAAAAGAGAATTCCAAAATAACAATTGATCATAACCACGTGATTGTTCACGAGAAATCGATTGGCTTTTAATTATATGAAGATAACAAGTGTCACTCCAGCCCAACAATCCCTGAATAAATCAAAAGTTTTTATTCTAAGAAAAGAATGAGCTAATTATTAACCCGGTATAGCTCACATGGTTGAACACAAGAAGGAAACTATTTTTAAAAGGGTTATTAATTTTCATGTCGGACACCACATGCTCCTCGAAGATCGGACGTTAGACACCTCTCATCTATCACTTAAACAAATGGCGCTAATGTAGGGGAGAAACGTAGGATAGTGTATACCTATTTGTCCATATTAGACAATATTTTTTCTGCATTTTATTTCTTTTTGTAAATATTACTTCTTTTCGAACCCAAATTTTTTATTGACTTTCTTGCAAGGGCCTTCTATGCGATGATGGCTTTCTTGGAGGCTGACGCAACCAAGCTGAGCGTAGACAAGTTTTCAACATTGTGCTAGTAGAATAGAGTGAGGAGGAGACAAGGAAATAAATTGGAGCGGCATAGGTTACTGTAGACTTTTAATTTTATTTTGTGAGAGAGACTCGATTTATTTATTGTTATAATACAAGTACATGGGCATTTGGACACTCTGACTTAGTAAACCTATTTTACCAGAAGTCTATTCACATGGGGCTTGCATTAGTTTTTTCATGTTTTCATCACTTTCTACCTTTTTGTCCACCCTATTTTCCCACTTCTTTCTATTTCTTTTCCATGATTTGTGTTTTTCTGCTTTCTTTTATTTATTTTATATAAATGAGCCCACATATTTTAGGAACTGCTTGAACAACTAATCTAGGACCAAACACCTAATATGTGCATGTACATATAGTTCTACGTCTGGACTTAGATAAAGCATAAATTGTGTTTCACGCTAATAGCAATTCATGCCTTGGAAGATTTCACCGACATGCATTTGCTTGTAATGTAATTTAAATTCCTCGTCTCGCATCCCGCATGGAGAGCATTGGGAATCGTTGTAAGTCTTCTATCAGAGCACACATAATTTTGACACAAGATTGAGATTTCCATCCTTGTGTCACCTTGGATTGCTTTTCTATTATCTCCCTCTATTTTTACTTAGGTTATAAAGAAAAAACAAAAAAATATTGGGCAAATACACTTGAGAAATACTCAAAAAATAAAAATCCATAAAATTAAAACAAGGATATTGTTTGATAAACTTTGACCAAAATTAAAACTCATAACGAATCTTCATTTTGTTTTGGTTCATAAAACCCACATTATTTTCAGGTTCCTTCCAGATTGAGAAAGGAATAACCCTCGGATAATAGAAACAAAATCCTAGGTACTGCCTTGTTAACGACTGGATTCATGAAGTATTGGAACTTCTATCGTACATGGACGAGTAGGGCTTCATTTACTTGAAAACATTGCCTGAAGTATGGAGCTTAGGCCATCCCCTCAAGGGGGTGTCTGTATCATCGTTCCATGTTTGAGCACCCCACCATTGGAATGTATTGGTTTAGCATATTGGCTTCATCATCTATTCTTTTGCTGAGTTGTGTATCCAATCCCAATAGCAAGGATTCTTTAAAACGTATAGGATATAGTTATAAATGATGTAGTAAGTAAGAGAAATTCTTTTAATAGTACTCACTCTCCTATAGAGGTAGCCTCTAAGGATTTACTACTAGATTGCTTGAAAACAAAATTATATTGAAAAGATAAAAATAGTCAAACTCTTATGATTTAACTTGGTGTGAGTTGGTGAATCCATTTGCTTTGGGTTTGTTTGAATAGATTTTAGTTCATAGACAAGTCCCATGCACTTGCAACTTTTTTTCATTTCATCTGTTTTTCATTTCGTTTACTTTGCTCAATTTAGGCCTTCTTCTATTTTTCGCTTCATTTCATCCATTATTTATCATTGTATTCCATTCCTCATCTACTCCCTTCTCTCCATAAATCAAATCATGGATGTCTAGTCAGGACCCTGCCGACACTTACATTGATTCCATGAACTCGACATATCCCATAATTCAAGGGGATTCCAGAGAACCCACTTTGGACTTTGCAAACCAATCTCAAGACTTCTCTAATTAACCGTGATTACTCTAGTCCCGACACTCACCCCTAGTGGATGGAAATCAATTTATCTTCATATACAATTCTCCATTCACACCTATTTGGAATTGACCCTAATTCCATATCCATCTCAACATATGGTGTTCATAATTGCTAGTCTGAAAGGGATGAATTTGAATGTGCAGAACAAGCACCAAATCTGGACCCCGTATAGATAAATTCCTCTAAGTTTGATTCAAATTGTCCCATCAGAGAAAAGGGAAGGGACCACAGTATCCAAATCAATGTTCACATCCATATCGAACAAAATGAATGGATAGCTGCATGAATCCATATAGACCATCCTAAAACAATTAACAGATCAGGCTCTTGCTCTAATCACCTTCCAGGATATGCTCAATGACCTGAGGAGGGAGAGAGATAATAGAGTAGGAGGAGGAGGAGATGATGAACAAGGACATGGAACCCGTGGAGGACTAGTAGATGAACCGAGAAGAGGTGCTCAAAAGTCTATGCTCATGGAGATATATAATCTTGGCTCTGGCTATATGATTGAGTGGATACATATTACTGTTGTCCACAAACACTTTGTGTTGAAGTCTCAACTCCTGGCTCTTCACCCTTCTTTCCATGAGAATACAAATGAAGAGCCCTAAATCCATCTCCAGCAATTTTCTCACACCTATCGCACCAATCACTACTCTAACATCCCCTTAGGAGTAGTCAAAATTTGTGCCTTCCCATTTGGCCTTAAAGACAAGGCACTCTACCGGATCAATCATATCGGGAAGGTAGTGATGACCTGGGAAGAACTAAAGTCTACATTCCTCCATAGATTCTCCTCTTTGTCATCTCAAACAGATGTGATCCATGATTTCAAACTTCCCCTAGAGACCGCATGAGTCCATTCATGAAGCTTGAAAGAGATAGAACATTTTACAAGATTAGTGCCCCCACCATGACATTCCTTGGACTAGCTTGGTTTAACGCTTCTTTAGGGGCCTCATAAAGAGAGCCAGAAGATTATTGATGACGCGTTTCGCATATCTCATTTCAACAAGGATGAATATGTCGTTTGGTAGATTTTTAAAGAAATGGCCGAAGTAGAGTCTGCCTTGTCTTCTTTCCGTACATAACAACGACAACCATAGATCCACCACAAAATCGTCAATTTGGCAGCATCACATGAAGTAGACAAGGACGAGAGAGCCAACATAACCATCATCGAGAGCTATCTGTCTAAACTTTATATTAGTAAAAAGTAATAACATGACTTTGGAGAAATTGTTTGTGATCAAACAGAGAAGGCAACACTTGGATAAGCTCGATCAGATCACGTAGCAACTGGAGCTGTTGGTTAGCATCATCAATGCCGTGTAGTCTGTGACTTCAGCTGCTGCAACTCCTGTTGAGACAAAGGAACCATCTTCACCATAGCCACCTTAGTTGAGTTACAGACAGCCTCAGGTCTAGCACGTATACTATGTATAGGAATATGACCCGGCACCACCGCAATCATCCCAGCAGCCCGTCGTCTACCATCTCGAGCCCCAAACCCCATCATGTGCATATGCATAATCCCACCATTGTCTCACATACAAGAGGTGGATCGAATCTGGAATAATGATGCACATCTGGATAATGAATCTTCGCTTCATCACCTTTATTCTATTATTTTGGCCTTAAAACCGTAGCTAATGCATGTAAAAAGCATTATTTTGTACATATTAACATTCATTATTTATTCCAATTATTGTATAAAAACAATATTTTTAATGCCAAAATTATAGAATAATGTAAATAAAAGAAAAAGAATAAAATACCAAAGGTATTTTATTACCCTAAACCTTGAGTTCAAGTCAAGAATTGAATTGGTCGACAAGGAATAAAGTAGGGGAGATAAGGTCCAAAAATCACCTAAAACCCTATTATTTATAATTCATCAACAAAGCATATTTGGGGCGTGTTTTATTATTAATTATTTATACATCAAATATAGAAACTTTGTACGTAAAAGTAGTAGTTAATAATATATAGAAAAAATACAAAATTGGTTTCATACAAAAATAATATGTAGTGTATATTTTATACAAAGAATAAAATCCTAAAATCCAAACTTCACAGACCCATATCTCCCAAATAGAAAATAAAAATGTATAAACATTTAATTATATATAACATTTAATAAGCTATTTATTGAATGTAGTTTCATATTTTTTGGAGTTAAGGTGTGAAAGTTAGGTTTTGGACCCCTATTGTACAATATACCCAAATAAAATATTCATTTGATTTATTAATGATTATTTTCATAATTTATATTTTTTATAATTTTGTAAATATTATTTATAACATATGTACATATCAAATATAAAAGAAAACCATTAATAAAATATTAAGATAAAATTTGTGTAAAAAGTAAATAGACGAAATACCTATACAATAAATTACTTATTTATTTAAATGTATAAATACATTTGAAAATTATAAAATACATATTTATGTATATAAAAATAAGTTGTAAATCTATTAAATAATAGAATAAAATAGTAAAATCAAAAATACAAAATAAAAACAAAAGACTCAAAACAATGGTAAATAAACCTATAAGATACTAAAAATTAACTTGCAAAACATAACCTCATAAAAATAATAAAAAACAATAAAATACTGTAGAAAAATAAACATATTTAAATTATAACTTAAAACTAATAAAATCATTTATTATTTAATTTAGAAATAATTTTAGATTCCTTTTTTTTCTAGTTGATCCACATGGTCCACGTGTACAGCCTACATCGCCCCCCTCTTCTGGCAAACACTGTGCTGCCTAACTCTCCGACTTATCTGAATTTTCATGCATGATACTTCGATCAAGGGGACTTGATGTCTTCATTGAAACTCTTCACCCATTGATTGATCACTTCACCCACTCTTTGCCATCATCAACCGAAGCCCACTTTGTCTATAATCTCATGACCAAGAAAACCCTCTTGCCATGTCCTTCAATGAGCCCTGGTTGCCTTCTTTTGCTTTTTGATCCACCTTCAGCCACTGAAAAACTCAGGTCATTGCACGACCAGTTTGAGAATTGTGACAGGTTCCTCCTCGATTGACTTGCAGCGCACATGAGTGATGAACGACCCGATCCTCGCTGCTCAAATCTTGCTATGACGACAACATCTCTGATCCTTCTAGAAGTCCGTCGAGGTCTAGGTCAACTTTTATTTATCGCATTTTTTCATTCATTTCTATTTTCACATTTACTTTGCTTTTAATCCATAGTTGTAGCGTAGGATTCCAACTTAGTGTTCATTGGAGCTTAGAGCTCAATCTACTGTGAAAACCACTTGTCCCCCTTGTGTCGACATCAAAGTCACCTCAGTTCCTTCCCCTACTGTTTCACAATTGCCTCAACTCATCCTGCTACCTGGACCTCCTTTGATCCTGCCCTCTGGTGTTCCTCTACCACCCTTCACTTGAAGAGCCCCATCCACCTCACTCATCCTCCAATTACACCAAATAATGGCCCAAAAAACATCAACAGAGTCCCCTTTTCTATCAGAACAAGTTCCTGGAGGTAAGAGCCTCTTTTGAATGAAAAGCGTCTATGTCTTGTCTTCCAGGTACCCTGGTCTTCATCGACTTGCCAGGACCCCTCCGATGGGTCCTGGACTTTCTTGGTGGTATCAATCATTGTAGAACCTCTTTATTGAGCTGTCGAGCATCTCAAGAGACTGAAGGAACCCATGGATAGCGAGATTTCGATGGAGCAATGAAGAACACCCCTATGTTCTTCCCTGTTGTTCGGAATGAAGCTAAAGTAGTATCATGTGGCTTTAGCCCCAGATTGTGCCACAATACTTGGATTTTGTGCCTCAACCACTGTCAGAGAAGAGGTAGATTTGATCGCAGGCGTCCGATGGTGAAAGGGTATGGTGGATTCTCTACCACCTGATGAGCTTAAGTAAATAATCCACAACTGTGAGATTACACATAATACGAGGTAAATTGTGTAGATACCCCTTCCCTTTTCATTTTATTTATTTAGTTTTGTTAATAAATTTTTTAGTGTAAATATATATGAGAAAATTGCAAAACCCCCCTATCTTTTCTTCTTATTGCATTCATGTTCGTGCCAGGTCACCTCACGTGTAGTCCCATGTGAAGTGGCCACTTTGTAAATATACCCTCGCATGTATTTATATTTTGAATAAGTCTAATAAATGTGAATATTAATTTTATATTTTTGGCAAATTTGTAGAGAGGCCCCTGATCTTTATTTTATTTACATTTATACCCCTGCTAGTTCATGCATTTTTAAGATTTTCTCTATTTGATAAATATAGCTATTGTGCTCCAAAAATCATCAAAAAATAGATATAGGTTCTTGATTGCACACATTTCTACGCCATATATTATTTTTGAATTTAGGACTTTTTAGTATTTATTAAAAAAGATCACAAAAATCTCATGTTTGATTTAGAAAATATCAAAAACATAAAAAGCTTTTGAAAAATTACAAAAATTATTTTTTATGTTGGTGTAATTATTTTCTAACTATAGAAGCCCAAAATCATAAAAACGGTAGAATAAAACGTGTAAAATTAAAAAGCTCCAAAATTCACTATAATAAGATTAAAAATTCATAAAATTCCCAAAAATATGGTAATATCTTTTTTAAGTTTCTTTATAATATTGTCTATCTATTCAATTGATTTAATGAATTCAGACATCATTTGCTATTTTTCATCTTCATTTCAATTTTATCTATTTAATTTAATCCCTGAATTGGGATATTTTTTACTTTGAAAATCTATAAAAATTAGAAAATTACTTAAAAATATAATAACCGTAGAAAAATATTTCAAATCCAAAAAGATTTTATTTTATGTATTTTGAATATTTTTACTTGTATTCATATTACTCTATATTTTATATAGTATTATATACCCTATATTACCTATTTAAAAAAAGAATTTAAAAATCTGAAAATATGAAAAGAAAATAAAAATAAAAATAATAAAATAGATAAAAAATAAAGAATATAAAAAAATATAAAATTAAACCCCACAAAAAACAAAAAAAATAGACAAGAATATCACACATCATATTTTACACTTCATTGCACAATCTATTCATTCCGCTCCGTGTGTTCGACACTCTACACAAATGAAAGAGATTCAAAACCATCAAGAAGAGCTATATAATGCATGCGATCTTGATAAGAGCTCCTCTTCCCGCGGAATGCTAGTAGAAGATTCAGGATTGGATTCCTCATAGCTGATTAAAGATGTGACATTGAGTGGAAGAGGTACACTGTCCTTCTCTGCGTGGAAAACAGCCTGCCCTTCGGTCCGTCCCTTTCCCATATCATTTGGGTGCGCATCAGATGTTCGAAAAGCAGCCGACAAGGAACCCGCGATTGAGCGCCCGTGCCCATTTCAGGGGTGGGTTTAGGGAGGTTGGAGGTAGTGTTCCGGAAGTCTCTCCCCCCACTGGGGATAACGGTGGACGAGCTCTGGTTCGCTCATTCTCGCGGGCACCTGGTCAGTTCGCATGCTTCTCTGCACTCGACAGTCTTGGCTCTCATCTTTATTGTGAAGTTATAATAATTTTTAACTCCACACTTTTATTTCACTGCTTGATTATTATTGTAGGTTAATTGTTGAATTAGTTTGAGGTTTCTCGTTGGCCACTTTGATGATTGTGCTCCCGCCTTGTTTAGAATACATGACAGATAGAATTTTTGGCTTTTCAAATGGCTTCATTGTTCGGGAGCAACTACATATAGATTAATTTTTTATAGTTGTGTCTTCTTTATTGTCTACTTTTCATTTCTTTTTTTTACTTTATGTTATATTATTGTATTGTCTAACCACTCTCCGTGTTTGACTTTGTTGCGAGGAACCACAGATCGAGGAAGGAACTCTTCTAAGAGCACCTAGGCACCCACCTGAAGCTAAGGCTATTTTTTGAACTCGCATCAAAGAAGGACCTAGAGAAATTTTGAAGACAAATTTTTGAGATTTTTTTATTTAATTGTAATGTAAAGTGAGAGAGATTATTATCATAATAATTAAAGACACTCTCAAGACACTGCGACATTTCACAAGGTCCATTGCTGGAGGGATTGTTCCCTTATTCATCTCATTTTTTTTGTATTTGTTTCATGATTTTTTGGTTCTCTTTATTTTGTATGATTGAGCCCTATCTAAGGATTGCTTGATGATAGATTAAGGCCAAACACCTAATACATTTGCTTGCACCTATAGTATCATTTGGACTTAGTTAAATTTTGAATTACTCTTCATTTATTCTCGAAACCACGCACCGCGAGAGCTCTCCAAACTGTGCTTGTAGGACCCACTGTAGTGGGCACCGAGTAGGCTCCATGACTGGACCCTTTTCTTCTTTTCAAGGTCATTAGCATAATGTTTTTTGCAATAATAGTATATTCTCATCCAGGGATATTTCATCGACTTTGCATTTGCATATAGATAGGTTTCAATTCTTCCTAGAATCCTTACATGTAAAGAGCTGGAGGCAATGTGAGCATTTATGCTTTAGCATTCGTCATCGATATATCACTGGCAATGCTTTTCCGTCTCTATCCCTTTTATTTTGACCAACTAGGTTGCTAAAGGAATTGCCTCCTCGTTAGGCTCATGGATTTCTATTAAGAATATAAAAAATTGATAATCAATAAAATTGGAACTGTTAATATTACTTGATACTAAAATAGACCAAAAAGAAAGTCATTGTCATGGGCGAGTAATACCCTCATTGTCTTTGCTTTTCCTTGCTCACGTACACACTAAGGACTAGTGTCGAAATCCTAGTCCTCCTTAGTGATTGTGCAATTATGTGATTCTCACCTATCTCTAAAATAGACAAGACAAAAATACCGAACTTTCACGATCTTCACCGAGTAGAGTAGGTGAATAGAGGGGTTTGTTTTGAGTGTTTGTTTGTGATTGTTTGTATGTATTCTCGTCCGTCTCTGTGTATTTGCACGATTTTTCTCACATATTTTTGTTTTACCATTGTGCTCTCATGATCATTTTAATTTTTGTTTCGAGATGGCTGACTAGAATAATATTTATCCAGACTTTGTGGATCCCTCATACCCTCCAGCTGGTCCACCTCCATTTTTCCAGGAGGACTTGCTCCTGGCTTTCTTTTTGTACATATACACCTCAGCCACACTATCAGGCCTCGTATTTTTATCCACCAACACACTTACATTTCCCTCCATAACACCCACCCGAGACTAATTTGTTAGAGTCATCTTTCTCAGAACTAACAATTGAGAGTTTGACTCGATTAATGGAGCATATGAATTCAAGGATTGACGATCTTACTATTTCGAATAAGAGCTAAAGTGTTGCTCCATTGTTCGAGGATATGGATTCATTTGATGATTTCATGACAAATTGCAATTGCCAAAATAAAAAATGAGAAAAACAAAAAAATACAAAAAGAATTCGAGAGGCACATTGTAGAGTTATTTTGGGAGGAGGGGACCCCAATGCCAGATCATTTACCCACACATCCATTCACAACATATCCCACCATTGATCACGAGGATGCCACTGTATAGAATGCTCTTCAAAATCCTCATGTAGATATTGATTCCGATCCTCCCCCATGTATGGAGGAAGTCCAAAAGTTTTAAAAAAATGTTGACTGAACCCGAAATGGTGGCCTCTATTCATGAGATCATTAAAGCCCCACTTCAATAGACCATGACCAATTTATCTTCTACTCAACCAAAGAAGAGAAAGAGAAGGAGCAGATCTGAGCGTCATATCTTTACCATGGCCACTGCCCACACCATTACCCATCATCCTTCTTCTAGGAAAAGGAAAACTATCACAACCCTTGTGAGCTGCATCATTTATGACCATTCATGTGATAACACTCTCCTTGATGGTGGTGCATCTATAAATATGATACCCTTCTTATTGGTACATTCTATTCATCTTGGGCCGCTCAAGAATACTAGAATTATTGTTCAATTTGTTGATGGATCAATAAAAGGCCGAAGAATATTCTTGAGAATGTCATCATTCTGATTAAGGGCATGATCTTTACTACATACTTTGTTGTATAGCCCATGGAGATCTCCACCCCCATGGAGCTTCCTCCAATCATCATGGGACGACCCTTTCTTGCCTCTACTAGAGCTGTTATATATTATGGATATGGAGATATTCGCTTATGTTCTGATGTCGAGGGTGATGTGTTTATCACCATACCTACCACTGACCAGAGACCTGCATCCCATGAGAGAGTGTGGTGGTATTAGCCGACCTTGAGGACTATGACCTATATGCTAATATCAGAGAGGTTTGCTTTAAGAATGATGATGAGACTCGAGAATTCCTCCAAATACAGGAAGACTCAGAAAGCATAGACCTCAGAGTTTCCTCTTCTTGTGATTGGTAATGCATTGATGACATCCCAAAATTTACATGATTGATATATTTTAGCAGGGGGAAGACTTAGATGAGACTGATAAGGCCGAATATGATTGGACTTCTTTTATAAAGGAATCCGAGCTTTTTGATGAGAATGAAGATCTAGTTAAGACCTCGTCGGAGGAACTTGACCTTACTTCTTCTAATGATGAGTTCATCTGTTTTCGCTTTGATATCTGCGAGACTTCCCTAGCCAGACGTGACTACACTACTTCTACTGACCCGTTCCTGCCTTTTTGATTAGATACTGTTGAGGATACCCACTAGATCGAGCATGATTAGATTGTGTCTTCTGAGGACCCTGATGTCGACCTATACCTTGTCAGATCTATTCGTCAGTGGTCTCGCAAGAAGGTCCGCTTTCTACCATCTTGATCTTTGTATATGCACTCTTTTGCATATTCTCCTTCATTTTCTCTCCTTCTATCCATCGTTTTTTCTCATCCACCTCATTTTTATGTGTGTCTTGTTTAGGATACACTTTTTCCTAAGTACGGGGGGGGGGGTGGATGAGCAGAGTGTTCTTTCTTTATTCTGTTTCATCATTCTTGTTGGTGCATATACATAGGGCCCTTTTAATCTAAGTATAATGGGAGTGATGCGTACATTCACTATAATTCTTTCTTCTATCATCATCATCATCTATCTTTTCTTCTTTTCTTCTTTTCGTTATCATTTTTATTTTTTAACCAAAAGGTGTTGCCCCTTTTTGTTAGTCTTTTATACTTAGGACGTACTTTGTACTAAGTATAGGTGGTGTGCACCCCGAGTTATTTCAATTTTTTGTTCCCCTCCATTGTCTCCTCTTCTTGTCTATACTTAGGGATATATTACCCAAAGTATAGGGGGAGACAATACGAGTGTGATTTGTTAATTCCTACCCTTGACACTCCTTGCCTTGTGTACAGTCTGTTATACTTATGATTATTTGAACCTAGGTATAGGGGGGATGACCAACTTCGATTCATTTATTTTCTCATTGTTTTATTCATTCCTTATTCGTTATTCGTTGTACTTTTCTATACTCAGCACGAGTTATGTCTTCGCTTTTTCTCTTTGATCTATGAGGACAAAGCTCTAGCTTAGTATAGGTGGTTGTATATATTGTGTATATACTTTAGCCATAACTCGTACTTTCGTATTTGCAATAATTATGGCTAAAATCTATATAGAGTACTATATTCATAAAAATCATTAAAAGCACATTATAAAAATATGTTTATTATTCCTCAATATTTTTATATATTGATTAATAAATCAGGTAAAAATATTTTTTTGCAAAATGTTTGAAAATCTTTTTGAAAAATATTTTGAAAAATATTTTGTAAATTGTTTTGAACCTTTGTAAAATGTTTTGTTTATAACAAATTATTTTATTTGTGTTAAATAAAATCATTTGAAAAACTATTTGCAAATGCTCGAAAAATGGTTGCAAAAATATTTGGAAAATCTATATATATTATTTGAAAAATATGGGCAAAATGATTTTCAAATGTTTATCAAATTATTTGCAAAAATAATTTTGGACTATAATTTTTAAATTATTTGTAAAGTGATTTTAAAATAAGTTTGAGGAATATATATCATACAAAAAATTCTTTTGTAACTATATATATGTATTTATAAAATTAGTAACACACCCCTTTGTAAATTCTTGAAAACTAAAGTCTATTAAATATAATATACATCCCCGTGTAAATACTTGTACCTGCTTTGTTAGCCAAAATCTTTTGTTTACAAAAACACGACACATTTGCAAAACCAAAAGAAATCCAAAAACATTTGCAAATATTGTTGAAAAATTGCATAAAAAATTACAATTTTTTTTTCAAAATCCATAAAAAGTTCAAAGTTTGGAAATTACATCAAAAATATTTTATGCATTGTACATATAATTTGCATAGCATTCACATATTTTGGATTTAGTCTAAGTTAAATTCGATGATTGAAGCACGGTTGGACCATAAATATACCTAATCACATGAACCTTATAGGAACTGGAATTAAGGTACTTCATGTCTAATTGACTTACTTCTTTGAGAATTGTAGACTTGGTTCAATGTCTTCTTGATTGCCTAAGTAGAGTATTTCGAAGCGTATACATAGCTATTGTTGATAATGACCTAACTTCGACAAATACACATTTCACTTGGCTCAACTCAGTTGAGGTGGTGAGGGGATTGGATTTTCCAGTCAGATGCACACAAGTGGAAACATTTGTCCCTGTCTTAGGAGGAAAGTAGACTCCAACCCGTCAAGTAGCAAAGACGTCTAAACACAGGAGAGTGTGGGTTGTAATATTGCTTCTGAAGTTGGATAGTCTACTAGCTCCAGAGGAAAAAATTCTTATGTAAATACTGTTGTATATTGTGTTTCAAAAAAAAACTCCAAAAAAATGGACAGGTCTGATTGAAAATAAAATGCCTACTGGAGTGTACATATTTGTATATTCCATAAGCAAGCTTGAGCATCAAAATCATATCATTGGAGCCTATAGCTGGATGACTTGGCTACACTGGTCAGGCATCTTGGGATAGGTAGCTACATTGACTACCATACATTCCTCTCTCAACCTCCTCCTCTTGAGATGGTTGTCACTTAAACTTAGAAGGGAATACCCTGCTCCTTGTGAAAAGAGTCCATGTATTGGGGAATCATTAGGTTGTAATGCTTGAGAAGTCATTCTCTTGGTAGTTTCAGTTGAGGGGAGTGAAAAACCCTATTTTCACCCCAATTTTCACCCATTAATTCAACCGGATCAATGATTAAATTTAATGTGTTCGTTGCATTTGGGAAAAATCAAATTTTAAAAAAACCACTTTAATTAATTTATTAATTAAACGCAAGCAAAAATTTTTATTTTAGTTGGGCAAGCCCAAGGTCAAACTCATGGAGGAAACTTTCTCTCCTTATATTATTTTAAAGTCAATCTAGATGCTAGGTTTTCAGGAGAATATTTTTATGGTTTTTTATATGCAATTAAAAATGCAATGCAATTCTGGATTAGTTTAAGCACCAAAAATGCAATTTTCAATGAATTCAAGTCCGAAAATTATGAAACTTAGCTAGAATATGATATGTGACGAAATGCTAAAATGTTATATACATGTGAATATGTACAATTGTTTTTTGGCTCCTTATTTAGTGCAGATATGAATGCTAAAATGCGGATATTATTTACACATGCATAAATGTTAATTATGTAATATAAAAGTAGATATGCGGCTAGTTACTCGGGAACAGAGCTCTATTTGTTAGCAATGTGAGCCCCGGGCGAACCATTTCTACAATAAATGTTATTGTAATGAATAAATTATCAATAAAAGTTATTGATTATTTTTCACTCTCTTTCTGAGATTAATGAATGAATGCACTATAGGGTCCCTCTGTACAATAAGGGTTATATACCATGGCCAACTTGATGATCATACAGCTGTTGATTTATTAGATGAATCATAGAGGCTTATGCTTGGATGAATATCTAAGGAGTTAGATAGAGGACTCATCAAGCATCATCAAATGATTATTGAGTGATGATCTCCAGCCTGAGTAGGAGATGCCAATCCTATCTCATATGGTTGATATCTAACTGACCTCTTGATGCAGGTCCTCTGCATGGGAATAGTGATTCGGAGGTGTCAGATTAGTTGAGTCAATGGGTTGACTTAACAAGATCGAGATAACCGAAGACCTACATTGAATATTGTCACAACATAGGCATGCATCCTCTGACCGGAGACAGATGTGTTGCTATATGTATGAGTGTGTTCATTTGGCAGACCAATAGGTTGATGACCTAACCAAGGTCTATACACCGGCGAGCTGGTGTGCATGTAAGGACATATGAGTAATACGATCTCTCAATGGGATCTTACAGGTTCACTTGTGAACCGGGAGACTGATGAATCTGTGATTCATCACTTCAAAAGTAAAAAATAGAGCCTTGTTCCCAAGTAAATAGAGGCATATTTCCCTTTATAATGCATAAATAGCATTCATGCATACATACATAATACATACATTTTAGCAGTCCATTTGCATTTAAATAAGAAGCCAAAATCCCTTGTAAAATATCCACTTACTAAAATAACCTCTTCCTTATACTATGTACTCCTTAGTTAATAATATAGGGAAGAAAGCCAAAAATCCCCCTTGTAAATTAGTCAATAAAGCCCTAGAACCCCTGGACAATAAAATACACATAGATCCCTCACCAAACTCCAAAATAGGTCTACTCACTCTTAGAATTCTACACATTAAAAGACCTTTGAAATGAGACTAATTTCATCCAATTTGGAGCTGGTATGAGAAAGTTGGGTTTTTGGGCTACTTTGTATACTACATATATGTATAAATTGTATCTTTGTATTTCTTGTATCATACTTGACCTCATCTCCGTCTTTGGTCAACATGAAACTTGTAGATCTCATTAAGATCTACAACTTTCATGTTTTGAGTTTTTCCAAATTCGGTCCCCTTTTCTCTCTACACTAAATTCTCTTTTCAACCAATCACAGCAGGCCATGTGGCGCCCTCTGGTTGCGCCACGTAGACCGCTGCCTTTGCCTCATCCGCTCGCAGCCACAGCCGTTGGATTACCCTCTAGATCCAACGGCCTAGCTGCCTCCACGCACGCTTCGATTGTCAACCATCCGATCATTCTAAGAACTCCATCGGCACCGCATGTTAGCGCCCTCACCAGAGCTCGCCACGTGGCGGCGTGTACACCTCTAGATCGCATCCCTGATCTTCCATCACAGCCGCTTCTTCCTTTGGCGCCCCTCATCCCTTCGATCAACCTCAGCTTTCCATCACCGCCCTCCGTTTGCGCCGCAAGCTGAGCACGCCACGTGGCGCTTTGAGAACCGCCTGGTCATGCCCTCGATCCCTTCATCCAAACCGCTCGATCTTCTCTTTATTTCCACCGTCAGATCGCGCCCCAGCCTTTCATCTGCACC
The DNA here is from genome assembly GCA_037367405.1 of Ottelia alismoides. Taxonomy (NCBI): domain Eukaryota; kingdom Viridiplantae; phylum Streptophyta; class Magnoliopsida; order Alismatales; family Hydrocharitaceae; genus Ottelia; species Ottelia alismoides. Next base: position 359,153 of record JAZKJV010006292.1, read on the forward strand.
ATTCATTTCCGCCTTATTCCCCTCGCACCACGTGGCACAATCGCAACCCTTGATCGATTCGCTTGCGATCTGATCTCAACCGCTCCAGCCCGCTTAGATTACCACCGTTGGATCGCCAGATCCAACGGTGGAGACTTCGTCTCCTACCTCGGGTGCCCCTCTCTCCCACGTTCCCTACCTAGCGGGAGGGGCACCCCCTTCCTATTCTTGGCAGCTCCTCTACTACCACAGACGACCGCCACCACCACCACGATGACTCCCACTCATCCCTGATCTTCGACAACCACTCCATCACCCACGACGACCTCCAGCTCTCTCCCACGAACTCCATAAACCTCGCGCCACCTCCACTCCAGTCGAGACCTTCCTCCTTTAAATATCCCCTCTCCGGCCATCGTTACACTTATCCGTCACTTCGGAGAGACGCCCCGAGCTCTGAGCCTCCAGTTAGTGACAGAAATTGTGAGTTTCCTTGAGCGAAGACGTCCGTCTTCTCCGGCGAGATCCTCGGCCTCTGCCGAGTCGCAGCTCTCCTCCACCGAGCCGCTGCTTGAGCTCAGGGAGCCACCGGCCCTTCGAGCGATGACCTGGAACTCCCGGAAGAGTTCTAACCCCCAGGTGACGCCTCCATCCATCTCCGATCTTCGCTTCCTTTTTCTTCATTTATTCTCGCTTGTTATTCACTGCCTCCGGTCATCTTCACGCCTCCATTCCATCCCGCCGAGCTTCGCGTCGAAGCTCCCATCTTCGCGGTAGCCTTCACGACCTCCGACGACGCATATCACCGTACCTCGATCTCCAGCTCCGCCACTTGGACGAAGCTCCTTCGTCAGACCACCTCTGTCCACCTTAGGCCTCGCCAGTCAACCACCCACCCTCACGAGTGCACGCACGAGCTCCGGCTCTACCTCTAACCCTTGCGGGTACACATTCCTTCGATTGACCGGAAGCTCGTCTGAGCCCCCTTCGAGCTTCATCGCCACCGTGCCCCAGAGCTCCTCCTCCGCTCCTGAAACCACCTGAGGCTCCGCCGCACTGCCGTACATCTTCCGAGATACCTCAGACCCGCCACCGACCTTCATAGACGCCAGGAGAGTAGGGCGGAGCAAGCTCCCCTTCACCGGAGCCCCGCCTTCTCCTCTGCAGGTGGCGGAGGACCGTTGAAGACGAAGTTCAGCCGCTGTTCGATCATCCTGATCGAACGGCCAGAAGGCAACCACGTGTCCGAGCGCCGGAGGAAGCCCATCACCGTTGGATCGATCAGTGATCCTACGGTCCGTAGCCAGCCACGTTGCCATCTTCAGCTAGCGCCAATCACCGTTGGATCAGCTTCGATCTGACGGTTGCTGATCATCCACGACGACATCAGCCGGAACCAACAGCGACCGTCGATCTTAACCAAGATCGCACGGCCGTGATCGCGCCACGCCACCTCGATCCGAGCCTCTTCCCCAACCTCTAGGCTTGGATCCCCGAGGCTTCTCCGAACCTCCAGAGCACCCGAGCCTCGTCCCGAACCTCCGAAGTCACCCGAACCTAGGCCGTCCACGTGAGGAGCATGTGTGGCCTGGGAAATTTACACTGAGGCCCTTGGAACTTTCAAATATTGCAAGAAGGTCCCTGTGAAGCAGACCCCCACATGAGGAGCACGTGCCTTGTGGAGAAATTGCACTCGAGTCCCCACCATAATAGGTAATTGCACATAAGTCCTTGTCAGCATATTTACTTTATGTATTTTTATTTTCCTGTATTGCATTTACACCCCCGTGTTTGCACGCATCACTAGGTTACATTTTACATTATTTTTCAATTCTAAAAGTTGCATTTTGTAGAGAAACTTGTCCTCTGTCTACTGGGCCATGTATCATGTTTTTGTAATTTCAGTGGAATATTAAATGAATTAATTGGTTGATTTGTGAAATATTTTGCCCAGTGACACCTTTTAATTTCTAGATTATTCTCTGTGATTCCAAAAATTCTCAAAAATTCACAATAGCTTTAGGACAGTGAACTTAACATGTCATAAAAATTTCATGTCATTTGCACACATATCGAGGCCTAAATAAATTGTTGAGTGATTTTCTCAATTTAATTTTAATAAATTCATTTCACATTGAAATTAAGATTTGTCAATTTTCCTAGATTCCTTATCATTAGTGCTATCTAGGATAATTTTATCTCTTGAAGAAATTGTGATTTGTTATTTATTAAAAATTAAATAGTGAAAATCACCTTGTCTGCATATTTAATTCACAGTAAATTCATTTAGTGTCTAAAAATTACAAAAAATTAGAGTAGCTTAATTTAATCCCATTTCATAATCTGGACAAGTTTCATAATTTTTGGAATTAATTTGACGATCTTTCTGAATTAACAATTAATTTGGCCTGATTTTGCATGTGTATTGCATAAAAAATGAAAAAGACTAAAAATATTCCCTCCGAAAATCTCACACTTGGATTTTACTAAAAGTTGACCTAAGGAGACAGATGCCTCCCTGAGTTCGACCTTGGTCTTCCACCATGTAAAAAAAAATCTGCCACGTGAAATTAACTTGATATTAATTAATAGTGGTTTTTGATTAGCCTCTCGTGTCCGACTGCAACGAACACTTAAACGTAATTTGGACCCTTAATTTGGCCGAACTAACATAAGGTGCGGGACGGCAATCAAAATGGCGCCGTTGCCGGGGAGGCACGGCTTAGGTTAATTTTTGGTGAACTTTTGATTGTTTGATTTTCTTTCTCCGGGTAGTCTGACCCCCGGTTTTTCTTGTGAATATTTCTCTGTTCTTTAAAGTTTTGCATTGTTTTCGAGTCGTTCTCTCTCTGACATCGAAAATATTTTTGTGCGAGGAACACGAGGAGTCGAAGACGCTTCGAGGAATCGACATTATTCTTGGAGTGAATTGAGAGAACTTGTAAATTTCAATCTTTTTTCCACATTTTTCGCATCATTTCCAGCGGTTCCCGTTTGGGTTCTCGCGTGTGTAAAAATAGTGGAACTGTGTCCCTGTGTGCTGTGTGGGTGAATGTAACTTAGCTTGCAATAGCGGCTCCCCGAGCCAATCTAGGAATTGCTTGTGCTCGTAATCATTAGGACCACACAAATCACTTAAAAGACGCACTTAGACCGCAGTACTTAGCCAAATTAAACTGTTCTTCACGCTAATAGAACTGCCTATCTTGGAGCGGCTTTCATCGCCTGCATTTGCATTTAGATAAAATTTTCAGTTCTGTTCTGCATCCTGCATAAAAAGCGAAGGGATCACTGTAAGTCTCCTGAACTCAGCATATCATCATTGTTTTATCTTGCATCGGCTTTTTCTCGATTTCTCCCTCTGATTTTCACATTTAGTTAAACGGAAATTGGGACTGTCCGATAGGCGTGCTGTGTGGTTGACTTAATCAGTGATAACTTAACTTAAAATTGGGACTGCTAAACAGTATTGACCAAAAAAAGAGAATAAAATCTGAAAATTGTTTGCGGGAGACCAATCCCCGACCTTGTTTTCAGGCTGAGTGAGGGTACTTGAGTGTGTGTAAACACCTTAAGGCAGAGCCCAAATCCCCGCCTTCCATATCACGAGCCAACTGATCCTAGCAAATATCACAAGTTGGATACTTTTAGCTCATTGACAAGTACCAAGTAGCCTCCGCCTTCGCGGGTAGATAGGGGCGAACCAGCGGTACTCTGCGACAAGGCCTAGCTTTGTCAGCCTCCGCCTGCTTGCAGGTAGATAGGGGCACGTCTTTGAGTCCCCAACTCCGGATAGGAGTGAAGAAAGGGAGGATCGACGGTATCTTAGGCGACAAGATAAACAGGGAAGACGCATCCGGCTCTGAGCCGACTTCCCTATAGGCCGCATAATCCTTGCTATCTTGTTTGAACAATCACACTTAAAAATTACAAGACTAAACGGACTCGATTTCGAGTCCTTCACTGTGTTGAGTGTGAACCCAGGGTTTTGGATTGATCTGCTTACTTCAGGTAGGAGTAAAATCCTATCTTCTTCTCGCCACATCAAGATGAGTAACTGGGGAGATCTTGACGCGTTATTCACCAATCTCTCTATGGGTCCCCCAAGTGACTCGTCTTCTTCGGCCCAAGCGCACCTTGGACCACCCATGACTCATGACCCTCTTGAGTCTTGGTTCCCTCATACTCAGGGTGGTTACTCTCAAATCAACCCTTTCATCTCCTCCGAGATTATCGAGGAAGATCATCGCCTCGGTAATCCTTTCCTTGATTTATCCTCTGACACCGATCTTACTTTTCCCCCAGGACTAGAGGACAAGATGCCGCCAAAAGTACCATCGGATGAGGAACAAATACGATAGATTCTTGCTCGCCTCGCCGAAGCCGAACAGAAGAATGCAGATCTCACGACGCGGATGGGACAGATTATAGTAGCAGGAGGAATCGACCGACCAATGGTCGATACCTATAACCCGGCGGAGAACGAGATTCAGAACTGGTTGGCACCTGCAGTTCCCGCCCAGGCATTTGAGCTGAAGCCCCACTTCCTTAGTCTGCTTCCAAAGTTTAATGGAAACCTAAATGAAGAACCATACACTTTCCTCCCTGACTTCGAGTTGGTGTGCAACAATCTTAGCCATCCCAATGTTGGCCAAGATTATATTCGGCTGAAGGCCACCCCTTTTGCCTTAGGTGATAAGGCTGCTCATTGGCTGAAGAACTTAGGGGTGGTATGTACTACCTGGATGCAGTTCAAGGACCTATTCTTGAAAAAGTTCTACCCTCTCAGTAGGACAAACCAGATGAGAACAAAGATCGCCAGCTTCGCCCAAGGACCCAGTGAACCTTTCCATGACGCTTGGGATAGGTTCAATGATTTAGTACAGAAATGCCCCTGCCACGGCATTTCAAAGGCAATCTTTGTCCAGACCTTGTTCTGTGGTCTAACCCCAAAGATGCAGGGGTTAGTCAGTGCCGCCTGTGGAGGATGCTATCTGAACAAAAACGAGCACGCTGTATGGAAGATCCTGGAGCAGATGGCGGAAACCGGCAGGTCGCAGGCCACCAGGGCCTATCAGTTGTCTCGCTCAATCCTATCCAATGAGACAACCCGAAGGACTGTAGCGGATCTGACTGAGGACCTCATCCCTAGCATGGGGATGATTGCCGACAAGCTTACCATGGTCGAGCATATCCACAAGAGAGTCGCGGAACTGGAATCTCTTTCGCGCCTACTGAAGCAAGTGGAGGAACTTTCTGAGAAGGTAGCTAAGATAAAGCTACCTACCACTTCTACACCACCTGTACCTGTACATCGAGTCCATCTTGTATAGGACCAGGCACCGGGGTCTCAGAATAGCTGGGATCAGACTTACACCCAGCAGAACCAGCATGCATCTCCACAAGTGGAGACGGGATACGAGGAGCCTCCGCAAGTGTATGAGATCAATGGGCTTTTGTATAGCCGTGACCCGATTGTTAGGCAAGCCGAGATGGGGAAGGATCAGCCACACCGCCCATCCCCAGCGTACCAAGAAACCAGGCCCGTTCCTACACCGCGCTTTCAGTCCAGGCCAGAACAAGGGTACCAGCAGTAGCAGCGCACGTATCAGCAGGGCCCGGCACCGTCACACCCGCAGCAACAGTATCGGCATGGCCAACAGGGCCACTACCGAACCTCATCCGCACAACAGCCAGCCCAGCCCACCGAATTGGAATCTCTCACCTTGGCGATCCAAACCCTGTCTGATAGGGTCCAACAGATGCAAAAGGACTACATGGACATGAGAACCGACATCAATCGGGTCTCTCGTACCTAGGACCAACAGATGGCGCCAAAGACCCCAATCCTGCACAAGTTCAGGCCAACCCGAACAACTTACACCATGGCCAAAACCGACCTCGAGATCAGGTATATTATTCAGATAATTATTTATCTGAACATGAGATCCTTTCGTACGATAATGTAAATCATATGTCCCTCAGGAGTGGAAGGACCGTGACCATACCTGATCGGGCATGGGCACAGAAGGAAGGAGCCTCCGAGACTCTACCTGAGGAGAACTTGGAGGAAGAAAATGAGGAGCACCACCACCATCGTCGGCAGAAGAAGAGGACATCTGAGTCCTCAAAGCAGCATTCTCGCATCCGCATGGAGTCCGTCGAAACCGATGAAGAGCCCGCACCTCCATCTGAGGAGGATCGCCCAACAGTCGCGGAAGAAGCAACACCGGTTTCGCCTCAGCATTTTCATTTCAGTCAGAGTCAGAGTCCTAGTTTGTTTCAGAGTCAGAGTCATGCAAATAACTCAGTTCCTGATCTTAATGAGAATCCTTCAGTTTCCGACCATGAGTTGGAGTCAATAATCCCTTTCCCCCGAGCTCTTAAGGGTAGAAAGAAGAAAAACAAAAAATTCCAAAAAGATGACCCTGAAATGGCAGAGTTCTCCAATAAACACATCAAGGTCACAATCCCCTTTGACAAGTTCGTGGAAATGACCCCTGCATTCCAAAAATACCTTAAGGTGAGATGCACACCTACTAGGGTTAGCAGGAAAACCAAAAGCCGTGTTGAGAAGCATGTTTTATCAGTAGCCACGACTTGTGCAATAAAGAACTCGTTTCCTAGGAAACGAAGAGACATGGGTGCACATTATGTAGTGAGTCATGTTGATGACATCGCGTTTGCACGCACTCTCCTGGACAATGGTTCCTCAATCAATCTGATGCCTACAGCCCTCTATGAGCGGCTTAATCTCGGACCTCTTAGGAAATCTAGAGCTCTCCTACAGTTTGCTGACAAATCAACTAAGAGGTCCCAAGGAGAGTTACAGAACATTGTGATCAAAGTCGAGGGGCAAGAATACATGGTGGACTTCACTGTCCTGGATATGGAGACCCTCGTAATTGGAGAGATTCCCAGATCATTCTAGGTAGGCCCTTCCTCAGAACAGCAGGGGCCTTATTTGACTATAAGATCAGGAAAATTCAGTTCCAAACTCCAGGCGGAGATGAGGAACTTGAAATGAAGCAGACAAGATGGCAGAGACCGGATTCAGAATCCAGCACCGAGTACTCTTCTACCGGAACCGACTGCGAGAATATAGACTTAGTTGGACCATGGAGACAGAACCCAGCCAGCACCGATATGTCCATCTCCTCCGAAGATGATCCAGTGCATAAGTCAGTCTGCGAGATCCTTAGGAATGAGTACAGCTCTGAGCCTGCATCGCCCTACATCTTCGATGACATAGAGGCCCAGTTGGTTCTGTCAGTCCTTACATCTCTAGGACAATAGGAAGATGAGGATGACGAGTCGGACAAGGCGCTTGCCGATTGTATGGAGATCTTTGACGATCCGACTCCAGAGCCGAACTTGGTGGCAGCTATCACAGAAAATGATCCAACCACTTCCAACACTGAACCAGATTAGATTGAGCCAGATTTCTTAGACGATCACACTATTCTTGAGCTCAAACCCTTACCCACAGCCTTAAAATATGCCTTCCTTGCAGGTCAGGACAAGAAATTTCCGGCCATCATCAGTTCGCGATTGACCGAGGAGCAAGAATCTCGCTTGCTAGAGATCTTAGAGAAAAACCGCAAGGCGATAGGCTGGAGCATTTCCGATCTCCACGGGATAAATCCCACTCTGTGTTCGCACCATATTTACTTGGAGAATGAAGCCAAACCCTCTCGTGAATTCCAACGTCAGTTGAATCCAAATTTACGAGAGGTCGTGAAGAAGGAGATAGAAAAATGGTGCGACGCGGGTTTCATTTACCCAATCTCCGACTCTAAGTGGGTGGCCCCAATTCATGTTGTCCTGAAAAAGTCGGGAATTCAGACGACCACCAATGAGGACGGAGAGGAGATCGTGACGCGAGTACCCACGTCGTGGCGCGTCTGTGTGGATTACAGACGCTTGAATGCCGCGACGAAGAAGGATCATTTCCCCTTACCATTCATTGATCAGATCTTAGAGCGACTAGCGGGGAAAGAGTTCTTCTGCTTCTTAGATGGGTTCTCGGGCTACAATCAAGTAGCCATAGCTCCAGAGGACCAGGAAAAGACCACATTCACATGCCCCTTTGGTACCTATGCTTTCAGGCGCATGCCTTTTGGGTTATGCAACGCTCCAGGTACTTTCCAAAGGTGCATGATTGTTGTATTCGCCGAAATGGTCAGCGAATTCCTAGAAGTCTTCATGGATGACTTCTCGGTCCACGGCGATTCCTTCGATTCCTGTCTTAGGAATATGGACCGAGTCCTAAAAAGATGTTGTGAGGTTAATCTGGTGCTCTCCTGGGAGAAAAGTCACTTCATGGTGACGGAGGGCATAGTGTTGGGGCATGTCATCTCCAAGAGAGGAATGGAGGTTGACCCTGCCAAGGTGGATGTGATCAGACGACTCCAGCCACCAATCAACATAAAGCAGTTGCGGTCGTTCCTCGGGCATGTTGGATTTTATCGGAGATTCATTAAAGATTTTTTCTAAGATTGCTCGACCGCTAACTGAGCTTTTAGACAAAGACATGGAGTTTAATGTTGATCACAAATGTCTTGAGGCCTTCAAGCTTTTGCAAGGAATGATTATGGACGCTCCCATACTACAAGCCCCAGATTGGTCTCTACCTTTTGAGATCATGACAGACGCCTCAGACTATGCTGTTGGGGCTGTGTTGGGACAAAGAAGAGATGGCATTCCGTTCGCAATTCACTACGCAAGCAAAGTGCTTGATACCGCTCAGCGTAACTATACAGTTACGGAAAAGGAAATGCTTGCGGTAGTGTTTGCCTTGGACAAATTCAGATCTCACCTCATTGGATCCAAGGTAACTGTGTTCACTGACCATGCGACCCTACGGTACTTGATGGAGAAGAAGGATGCGAAGGCGCATCTTATTCGATGGATTTTACTTATCCAGGAGTTTGATTTGGACATCCGTGATAAACCTAGAAAGAAGAACGTAGTGGCCGATCAACTTTCTCGTCTCGAAGATCTTAATACTTCCGAGGAATCACCAATTCGAGACTCCTTCCCTGACGAGTCGATTTTTGTTATCGACTCATTCCCATGGTACGCCAATATCGTGAATTATCTTGTCTCCAAGAAAATTCCCGAGGATTGGCCCAAGAGCCAAATCGACCGACTGAAGTCGGACGCTAGACACTACCATTGGGAGGATCCGATCCTTTTCATCGAAGGACCGGATTGTGTCTGGAGACGATGTATTCCTCAAGAGGAATACCAGAGTGTCCTTTCTTTATGCCACAGCTTGGAGGCAGGAGGACACCACTCCGGGAAGAGGACCGCATGGAAGGTACTTCAATGTGGCTTCTACTGGCCGACTCTATTTCGCGATGCCACCGCCTTCGCGAAGTCGTGCCCAGTTTGCCAGAGAATGGGAGGAACCGTTGGTTCGAAGGATGACACGCCAATGTAGCCGGTCATCATTTGTGATGTCATTGACGCCTGGGGCATCGATTTCATGGGCCAATTCCCTGTAAGCCACGGGTTCGAATATATCCTTCTTGTAGTAGACTATCTGTCCAGATGGGTGGATGCTATCCCGACCCGAGCCGCAGACAGCAGGACTGTCTGTAAATTCATTAGAGATCACATCATCTCTAGGTTCGGGATCCACAAAATGATGATATCAGACGGGGGTAGCCACTTTGTGAATCGGGAGGTGAAGAAACTCCTGAAGGACTACGACATTGAACACCGTGTCGCGAGTCCTTACCACCCACAAACCAATGGTATGGCTGAGGTGTCAAATAGGGAGGTGAAAACCATATTGCAAAAGCTTGTCCGCCCGGACAGGAAGGACTGGTCTCAGATCTTGGATCAAGTCCTCTGGGCATATAGGACGGCTTATAAGACACCGTTAGGCACCTCCCCATTCCGAATGGTATTCGGAAAGCCGTGCCATTTGACCTGCAGAGTTAGTGCACAAATCAGAATGGGCAATCAAGAAGGTCAATTGGAACATGCACCTGGGACAGAAACAGAGAGACATGAATCTGAATGAGCTTGTGGAAGTCAGAAACTGCGCATACGACAACAGTTTGGTGTACAAGGACAAAGTGAAGCGTTGGTATGACAGATATATCAGACGAAAGACCTTTGTTCCTGGACAGAAGGTATGGTTGTTTAATGCTAGGCTGAAGATTTTCCAAGGCAAGTTGAAGTCTAAGTGGACGGGCCCATTTGTTGTCCGTACGGTGCATGATAGCGGATGTGTCGAGATCTCAGATCTCGCAGATGACGCACCGACATTCCTTGTGAATGGACAGCTATTGAAGCACTTTGTCGAATCCAATGAGTAGTTAGTCCATGTTGAGGAGATTGTATTCATGCGCGAGACAGATTTAGCAGATACACCTCGAGCCGCGTATGAGGCCTTGCAGCAGTGAGCTCCAGCCATCCGCAGCATCTCGAAAGATTCAAACCAACTCATTTGTTTATACCATCTTTTACATCTTATCCTCTCTCCCTCGCAACTCTAGTAACCCATCCCTGCCTCATTAGATCAATATCTGGGACTAAACTTAGGATAACCAGATCCTAAGTATAGGGGGAAGGTGTCACCTGAGTCAGTTCACTGTACATTCTCTAGATCACATTGGTCCTCATACTCACTTCTGTCCTATACTTAGGTTGACCTGAGCCTAAGTATAGGGGGGACCGATGCCCGCTTTGTATATATTCATCTATTTCCCCTCTTGCTCTCGTCCGCCCCATTTTTTTTATCTTCTTCTACACTTAGGCAGTTAAGAGCCTAAGTATAGGGGGGCGGTGCGACTTCTATACATTTTTGTAATTTTAGCTCTCCTAAGCTTAGCCCGAGCTATGTCTTTTTGGTCGCTTTTCGTGCTCTGAGGACATAGCACACGCTAAGTATAGGGGGGCGTGTATATAATTACATATATACTTTACCCATAGCTCGTACTTTCGCATATTTTCGCGTATTTTCTGTATATATTATGCAATAATTACATGGTGGGTAAAAATTGAAAAAAAAATATATATATATTTTACTATATGTATAATACTTGTATAAAAAATGTAAAATTCTTGTAAAACATACTTTTGTAAAATTTGTTGGATGTATACCGAAAAAAAAATTTTGACCCCCAAGTATATTATTATAAAAGTTGTTGTATAAAATGAAAATGTCAAGAATAAAGGCTTCTTATTTACTCTTGCATACCATCTCTGCATCTAAAAAGAAGAAGAGTCTTGCATTTTCATAGCATGACATCTCATCTGCATACTTTGCATATGCAAAGTGAAAAGCTAGTGGGTTCAGAACCAAGTTATGAGTAGATATTGAGGATGGACTTGATTTGACCTTAATTCATCTAATTTCAGAGGAACCTTATAGGAACTGGAGTTAAGATTTCTCAGGTCAAGTGACTTAATTCTTTGAGTCCGCTAGTCTATGTTCACATGTCATCTTGATTAGTCTAAGTAGAATATCTCGTGCACACACATGATTCTTTTAGACAATGACCTAACTTGGAAAAAGCACAATGCACGTAGCTCTTCATTGATGAGGTGGTGAGGAGGTGGAATCCTTTAGCTTGGAGTAGCACACGGGTGGAAACATCCGTCCTCCTCTAGGGAGGGTAGTGCATCTCAACCTAGTCTGGTGGTGTTGAAGTCTAACGACGGGACGCTGTGGGTTGCAATAATGCTTCAAAAGAGGGATAGTCTACTGGCTCAAGAGGAAAAACTCCTGATACATGCTGCACCTTGCATTTTGTTGAAAAAGAAAAGCATGTATACTAGCAAGAAGTCTGCAGCTGGATGACTTGGCTACACTGGTCAGGCATCCCGGGATAGGTTAGCTACACTAGCTTCTGTCCATTCTTTATTCTTTTCTCTACCCCCTCCTCTTGAGTTGGTCGCACTTGAACTTAGAAGGGAATACCCCGCTCCTCGAGGAAAGAGTTACTGGACTGGGTTACTGAGTTACCTTGTTAGAGGAGGCTGGTTCTGAGCCATTTCTGATGTGGAGAGCTATTTATCACTTACACAGTACAAGTAAGAATCATAGTCATCAGAAATTTGCGTTTGAGGATTTATTCTGACCTGACTATTGAGGCGTCTTGAATAGAAGACTTGTGGAACTTGAAGTCTGTTAGGTCTTAAATTCAGATCCCAATAAGGTTCCGCCACATAATTAATCCAAAGGTCGAGTCAGGCTCCATTTTTAACTTTTGTTCATGACCTTGGTATGGAACCCAAAATCATTTCACTTCTGCATTTCATTTAGTTGCTCAGGGACGAGCAAGGTTTAAGTATAGGGGGTTGATGAATCTGTGATTCATCACTTCAAAAGTCAAAAGTAGAGCCTTATTCCCAAGTAAATAGAGGCATATTTCCCTTTATAATGCATAAATAGCATTCATGCATACATACATAATACATACATTTTAGCAGTCCATTTGCATTTAAATAAGAAGCCAAAATCCCTTGTAAAATATCCACTTACTAAAATAACCTCTTCCTTATACTATGTACTCCTTAGTTAATAATATAGGGAAGAAAGCCAAAAATCCCCCGTGTAAATTAGTCAATAAAGCCCTAGAACCCCTCGACAATAAAATTCACATAGATCCCTCACACAAACTCCAAAATAGGTCTACTCACTCTTAGAATACTACACATTAAAAGACCTTTAAAATGAGACTAATTTCATCCAATTTGGAGCTCGTATGAGAAAGTTGGGTCTTTGGGCTACTTTGTATACTGCATATATGTATAAATTATATCTTTGTATTTCTTGCATCATACTTGACCTCATCTCCATCTTTGGTCAACATGAAACTTGTAGATCTCATCGAGATCTACAACTTTCATGTTTTGAGTTTTTCCAAATTCGGTCCCCTTTTCTCTCTACACTAAATTCTCTTTTCAACCAATCACAGTAGGCCATGTGTCGCCCTCTGGTTGCGCCACGTAGACCGCTGCCTTTGCCTCATCCGCTCGCAGCCACAGCCGTTGGAATACCCTCTAGATCCAACGGCCTAGCTGCCTCCACGCACGCTTCGATTGTCAACCATCCGATCATTCTAAGAACTCCATCGGCACCGCATGTTAGCGCCCTCACCAGAGCTCGCCACGTGGTGGCGTGTACACCTCTAGATCGCATCCCTGATCTTCCATCACAGCCGCTTCTTCCTTTGGCGCCCCTCATCCCTTCGATCAACCTCAGCTTTCCATCACCGCCCTCCGTTTGCGCCGCAAGCTGAGCACGCCACGTGGCGCTTTGAGAACCGCCTGGTCACGCCCTCGATCCCTTCATCCAAACCGCTCGATCTTCTCTTTATTTCCACCGTCAGATCGCGCTCCAGCCTTTCATCTGCACCATTCATTTCCGCCTTATTCCCCTCGCACCACGTGGCGCAATCGCAACCCTTGATCGATTCTCTTGCGATCTGATCTCAACCGCTCCAGCCCGCTTAAATTACCACCGTTGGATCACCAGATCCAACGGTGGAGACTTCGTCTCCTACCTCGGGTACCCCTCTCTCCCACGTTCCCTGCCTAGCGGGAGGGGCACCCCCTTCCTATTCTTGGCAGCGCCTCTACCACCGCAGACGACCGCCACCACCACCACGATGACCCCCACTCATCCCTGATCTTCGACAACCACTCCATCACCCACGACGACCTCCAGCTCTCTCCCACGAACTCCATAAACCTCGCGCCACCTCCACTCCAGCCGAGACCTTCCTCCTTTAAATATCCCCTCTCCGGCCATCGTTACACTTATCCGCCACTTCGGAGAGATGCCCCGAGCTCTGAGCCTCCAGTTAGTGACAGAAATTGTGAGTTTCCTTGAGCGAAGACGTCCGTCTTCTCCGGCGAGATCCTCGGCCTCCGCCGAGTCGCAGCCCTCCTCCACCGAGCCGCTGCTTGAGCTCAGGGAGCCACCGGCCCTTCGAGCGACGACCTGGAACTCCCGGAAGAGTTCCAACCCCTAGGTGACGCCTCCATACTTCTCCGATCTTCGCTTCCTTTTTCTTCATTTATTCTCGCTTGTTATTCGCCGCCTCCGGTCAACTTCACGTCACCATTCCATCCCGCCGAGCTTCGCGTCGAAGATCCCATCTTCGCGGAAGCCTTCACGACCTCCGACGACGCATATCACCGTACCTCGATCTCCAGCTCCGCCACTTGGCCGGAGCTCCTTCGTCAGACCACCTCTGTCCACCTTAGGCCTCGCCAGTCAACCACCCACCCTCACGAGTGCACGCACGAGCTCCGGCTCTACCTCTAACCCTTGCAGGTACACATTCCTTCGATTGACCGGAAGCTCGTCTGAGCCCCCTTCGAGCTTCATCGCCACCGTGCCCCAGAGCTCCTCCTCCGCTCTTGAAACCACATGAGGCTCCGTCGCACCGCCGCACATCTTCCGAGATACCTCAGACCCGCCACCGACCTTCATAGACGCCATGACAGTAGGGCGGAGCAAGCACCCCTTCGCCGGAGCCCTGCTTTCTCCTCCGCAGGTGGCGGAGGACCGTTGAAGACGAAGTTCAGCCGCTGTTCGATCATCCTGATCGAACGGCCAGAAGCTAGCCACGTGTCCAAGCGCCGGAGGAAGCCCATCACCGTTGGATCGATCAGTGATCCTACGGTCCGCATCCAGCCACATTGCCATCTTCAACTAGCGTCAATCACCGTTGGATCAGCTTCGATCTGACGGTTGCTGATCATCCACGACGACATCAGCCGGAACCAACAGCGACCGTCGATCTTAACAAAGATCACACGGTCGTGTTCGCGCCACGCCACCCTGATCCGAGCCTCTTCCTCGACCTCTAGGCTCGGATCCCCGAAGCTTCTTCGAACCTCCAGAGCACCCGAGCCTCGTCCCAAACCTCCGAAGTCACCCGAACCTAGGCCGTCCACGTGAGGAGCACGTGCGACCTAGGAAATTTACACTGAGGCCCTTGGAACTTTCAAATATTGCAAGAAGGTCCCTGTGAAGCAGACCCCCACGTGAGGAGCACGTGCCTTGTGGAGAAATTGCACTCGAGTCCCCACCATAATAGGTAATTGCACTTAAGCCCCTGTCAGCATATTTACTTTATGTATTTTTATTTTCCTGTATTGCATTTACACCGCCGTGTTTGCACGCATCCTTAGGTTACATTTTACATTATTTTTCAATTCTAAAAGTTGCATTTTGTAGAGAAACTTGTCCTCTGTCTACTAGGACACGTATCATGTTTTTGTAATTTCAGTGGAATATTAAATGAATTAATTGGTTGATTTGTGAAATATTTTGCCCAGTGACACCTTTTAATTTCTAGATTATTCTCTGTGATTCCAAAAATCCTCAAAAATTCACAATATCTTTAGGACAGTGAACTTAACATGCCATAAAAATTTTATGTCATTTGCACACATATGGAGGCCTAAATAAATTGTTGAGTGATTTTCTCAATTTAATTTTAATAAATTCATTTCACATTGAAATTAAGATCTGTCAATTTTCCTAGATTCCTTATCATTAGTGCTATCTAGGATAATTTTATCTCTTGAAGAAATTGTGATTTGTTATTTATTAAAAATTAAATAGTGAAAATCACCTTGTCTGCATATTTAATTCACAGTAAATTCATTTAGTGTCTAAAAATTACAAAAAAATTAGAGTAGCTTAATTTCATCCCATTTCATAATCTGGCCAAGTTTCATAATTTTTGGAATTAATTTGACGATCTTTCTGAATTAACAATTAATTTGGCCTGATTTTGCATGTGTATTGCATAAAAAAATGAAAAAGACTAAAAATATTCCCTCCGAAAATCTCACACTTGGATTTTACTAAAAGTTGACCTAAGGAGACAGATGCCTCCCTGAGTTCGACCTTGAACTTCCACCAAGTAAAAAAAATCTGCCGCGTGAAATTAACTTGACATTAATTAGTAGTGGTTTTTTATTAGCCTCTCGTATCCGACTACAACGAACACTTAAACGTAATTTGGACCGTTAATTTGACCGAATTAACATAGGGTGTGGGACGACAATCAGAGACATGAGCTCACTCATGAGGTATTGGGACTGAACAAATTCCATGCATGGTCTTCGTGCTTTGAAATCAAGACGTAAATTTGAAGGTAAGATATATGCTTTGTGAAAGCATATGATCTATACCAAGTCCCAGTGACCAAGATTGAGAAACTTAATGATCTAACCCTGAAGATGACAGTGTAAAAGTGATCTTTATATTCATGATGATCATAGGTCTTCCAGTATGTAGGATGTACAGGTATTGGGAATACCTGAAGGGTGATTTGATCATATACGATTGTATAACCATGACGCTTCCATTCCGAGGGAGTGATGAAAAAGGTTTGGATTTTAGTTACTCCTCTCATTAGAGATGTGACCTAATCTTAGTCCATGAACTGGACATTGATCTGAATGAGATTCAGATGCAATGAGAAGATTAGGTCTACGGTCTTGATTTGATCAAGCATCAGTGGGAGGTCCATGGGATCTGGATTTGAGATATGATCTCAACATCCAAGTCACTATACGTGGAACAATACAATCGCCCAGTCCTTATCTCCAAGTATCTGCGGAGAGATTGCATTATTCTTGAAGGGTTCAAGAATAATTCCATAAGATATAAGCAATGAAGAGATCATGATTAAATGTGATTTAATCATCTAAATGTATGAAGGAATTATCCAATATAATTAAATGTGATTTAATTATTATGGATAAGAATAATGTGGATAGAAATATCCAATTATTCATAATATATTATAAATGTGATTTATAATGTATTAGAGAGAGCTAATTATAATTTATATGTGTTGATTAATTATTATGTGTATTGGATACACATTGTGTAATTAATTGACAATGTAAATTATATGTTGTTTTGGGTTGTGAATATGATTCACAATTTTTTAATGGCAAGAATGAAATATTCTCAAATATAATTATGAATTATTTTTGAAGAATAAAAGCCAACAAAAGTTGTTGGAAATAAATAGTGGAGATTTTCAAGGAGATATGCAATCTCATGGATTTCCATGAGATTGCAATCTCCATGGAATCTTTGGGCGGCACATCATTCCTATAAGGAATGTGTGGCCGTCCACTTTGGAAGGTACATGGAGATGAAATCTCCATGTATCTTCTCTCCTTATTTATTGGGTTGATTTATGATTAATTTATATTTGATTTCCTCAATTATATTTTAACCTAAATTTGTTGTTTTTGACAACAACATTCTTGGCCATTGGATTGACATAAATCAATCTCACCCATTGATTTTATGTGTCCCATGGAATGAGATCCATGGATCCCAAAACCCTATAAATAGATAGGCATACCATGCTCTCTCTTGACTTGCAATATTGGAGCTCTCTCTCTCTCTCATTTCTTCATACACGACAACCCTCTTTCCCTCTCTTGTTGGTGGCCGTCTACCATACCCTAGAGGTGGGAATCGTCGACGCCATCGCCACCACGCCGCTGCTTGGACGTTCTTCGGTTCTCCGTCTTCTTGGTGTACTACTCTCACGAAGGAGACATTCGATCTTGTGCGACGAGATCAGGAGCAACCACGCTTGGATCAACTTCTTGGATTACAAGGACAACGCGGTTCATCCCCGCGCTCGCAAATAGTTTCGCTGACGATCGGACTTGAGACAGGAGGTCTCTTCTCTTAGAGACTCGATCAACCACGCTTTAAGAGGTATTGCATTATACTTGCTGTGGTTATAGATGAAACGATCTGAGAATGGTTCTCGGATCATGTGGTTTCATCGAATAAAAATTTTAAATTCTGTTGCACCGAACAACTAGTGCGACTAGTCATTCTTCGTCGTATCCGATACGACGATCACGCTTCCGTGATGCGCTTGAGGATAAATTCCATATCCTTCACTATTTTCAATTTTAGAGCGATGAATCACATATTCATCAGGGAGCCACATTACACATACTGTACAATTCATATTCATAGTCATTAAGGTTTGCTTATGATCTGAAGTATTCTGAGCTAGCTATTGAGGTGAATTGAGCAGAGTTTTGGGATTCTTGAAGGTTGTTGTGTTTCAAATCTGATTCCCAATAAGGTTTCGACCACACTAAAATTCCAAAGGTCCGACTTAAGCTCCAACCTTTGATTTAGTGAAGATAAGTATAAGAATCATACTCGATCAACTTTCTTTCTTTTTCTTTGCTTTGTTTTTCATTTCTGCACTTATTTCATAAGTGTTTACTAGGGACTATCAAAGGCAAGTACTGGGGGGGGGGGGTGATGAATCTCCATTTCATCACATTTATTCTATTATTTTGGACTTAGAAACCCTATCTAATGCATGTAAATAACATTATTTTGTACATATTAACATTCATTATTTATTCCAATTATTGCATACAAAATAATGTTTTTAATGCAAAGATTATATAACGAAGGAAAGAAAAGAAAAGGAATAAAATACCAAAGGTAATTTACCACCCTAACCCGAAGACCAAGTCAACAATTTAAATGTTAAACAAGGAATAAAGTAGGCGGAAATAAGGGCCAAAAATCACCTTAAACTCTATTCTTTTAATTGATGAATAAAGCATTTTATTGGCCTATTTTATTGTTTATCATTTATACATCAAGTACATAAACTTTGTACATGAAAGTTGTAGATAATAATATATACAAAAAAATACAAAATTGGTTTCATATAAAAAAAACATATATTGTACATTTTATACAGAGAATAAAATCATTAAACCCAAAATTTACATACCCATATCTTCCAAATAAAAACCCAAATGTTTCAAAATAACCTTAATTGTATATAACTTTTAATAAGCTATTTAATGAAGGTATTTTATATTTTTTAGAGTTAAGGTGTGAAAGTTAAATTTTCGATCCTTATTGTACAATATACCTAGATAAAATATTCATTTTATGTATTCTTTATTAATTACAGTTGACGCATATTGGGTTATTGTACCTCTTCGTTATTTTCTTTTCTTGTTATGCTCTTTATGTAATTTACCCATAGGCTACTCTCCTATATAAGAGAGCCTAGGGCTATGGAATAGATATCATCTCATTCTCTTTTCCCAACATGGTATCAGAGCGACGGTCCTAGACCGGAGTTCTCGAAACCCTAACCCTAACACCCCACCCGCCGGCCTTCTTCTTCTCTCTCTCTCTCTCGATCGGCGTGCCCTCAACGCCGCCGCCTCTACCGGACGCAGCCCCTGCGCAGCCCCGGCGCAGCCCCTGCAGCCCCTCGCAGCCCCTGCGCTGCCCTAGCGCAGCCCCTGTGCAGCCCGTGCACAGCCATAGCGTGCCGCACGCGCAGCCCTAGCGTGCCGCACGCGCAGCCCTAGCGTGCCGCACACGCAACACCTGCGTGCACAGCCCCCCCTGCGCATCCTTGCGCGCTGTGCCCTGTTCCTGCGTGCGTCAACCGTGCGCTAGCGCAAGCCCCTGTGCGCCTCAGCCGTGCGTCAACGGTGCCTCCCTTGTGCGGCCTGTGCGCAACTTCTTTGTGCGTATAGGTCTTAGCACAAACTTCTTTATGGGGATAGTTGCTTGAAGTCTACACATGCAACTACCCCCATCCATGGTATTGTAGACAAAACATATCATTTGTCAGTCGTTCCAGTCTTTATTTTGCAATATGTCAGAGAGCAAGGCAAATATCCCATCTATTGGAGCATTCCGTGGTCCTGCGCCTATTGTCAAGATGGATGGTACCAACTATGAACTGTGGGCAATGCAGTTCATGAGCATGATGAAGTCTACGGGTAAGAAGCATATTCTTACCGAATCAGAGCCTGCTGAGAAGACTGGAACCTATGCCTCCTGGGAGGCTGACGATGCATATGCCAAAGTCTGGCTATCTGGCACATTGGAAATTGAGATTGCCAATGATATTCTCCATCAACCCACAGCGAAGGATATGTGGGACATTCTGGCGGCCACATACTCTCAGGCCAAGAACGAGACAAAGATTCTGCAACTCCAGCATGATATCTTCACCATCAAGCAAGATGGTCGTCCACTACATTCTCTCTATACATCACTGAGAGGGATGTTTGAGAGGCTATATAGCTTCATGCCCTTGACAGCTACGCCCGAGCAGCAGAAGACATACAGGAATGCTACTATGGTGGGTGTGTTTCTCGCTGCACTTGATCCAGAGTATGAGGCAGCACGTTCTCAGATTTTAGCGGACTCGACTATTCCTCCCATGGAGGAAGCCTTTCACAGATTGAGCAGGATCACAGTGCCTTCACCTGCTACGAGTCAGAATTCCTCAGCTATGGCGGCCAACAGAGGCCGCGGGTTTCATCACCAAGGCCGTGGGCGTACTCCTCGTGGAAGGGGTGGCCGTACTAGGCCAACCTGCACATATTGTCACCGAGTTGGACACAATGAGGACACATGCTATTCAAAGCATGGATTCCCTGCATCTGCACGAGCCGCTGAGAAGATAGAGCCCCCATCTGCTGCTATCCTGGATCAACGATTTGATGATCTAGTTGCCCGCCTCAGGGGCATCATACCACCATCTGGCCCAGCAACGACTACAGAGAGTCATACTGATACTGCTGCCTCTGCCTCTACTTCTGCATCTACTAGTACTTCAGGTAGTACACTTGCACTCCACAGTAGTAGATCTCATATATTGCCATGGATCATGGACTCAGGCGCCACACATCATTTATGTGGCGACCAGAGCCTACTTACAGGATACACCCAGATTCCTCCAGGACAGACAGTAGTAATTGCTGATGGCACGCATTCCCCTATCACTGGTCAGGGGGAGATTAGATTGACACCCTCTATGCAGCTGAAGAATGTCCTACATGCACCACATTTTTCTATGAATCTATTGTCAATTAGTCAGATTACGAAGGATCTCCACTATCGAGCTATTTTTGATCCATCTTCTTTGATTTTTCAGGACATCCGTACGGGCAACGTGATTGGTCATGGCTATGAGCAAGGAGGCCTTTACCGTCTGAACCAGACCCCGTTTGCTGGAACCACATCCTCTCCTGCTGAACAAGTATCTCCTCTCCTGTGGCATCTGCGTTATGGTCATTTACCGCTCCAGAAGTTGCGTCTTGTCCTACCCTATAGTCTCTCTCACACACCTATCCAGTGTGAGGCGTGTCAGTTGGGAAAACATCACAGGTCGTCCTTTCCCAGCAGTCAAGGTCGGAGTAGTAACTCCAAGTTTGAGTTGTTTCATGTCGATGTCTGGGGTCCGAGTCGTGTTCCCGATCATCAGGGACACAGGTTTTATATTGTGTTTGTGGATGACTATTCTAGAGCGTCATGGGTATTTCTAATGAAAAATAAGTCTGAAGCAGGAAATATTATTATTCACTTTCTAAATGAGATTCAGAATGTTTTTTCCACGTCTGTCAAAATTATGAGAAGTGACAATGCTTTGGAGTTGTGCACCAACAATCTAGCTAACTACTACTCCTCGAAAGGAATCATACATCAAACTTCTTGTGCTCATACGTCTCAGCAAAATGGGGTTGCAGAAAGAAAACACCGTCACCTACTAGATGTCACAAGGTCACTTCTTATTCAGAGTCATGTTCCGTACTCATACTGGGGTGATGCAGTTCTTACTGCATGCTATCTTATCAATCGTATGCCTTCATCCGTCTTGAATGAACAGATTCCTTTTTCACTTATTTATCCTGACAAGGATCTGTTCATTCTTACCCCTCGTGTGTTTGGGTCTGTCGCCTTTGTCCATCAGTTGTCACCTGGTTCTGACAAGCTCTCTCCTAGGGCTGTCAAGTGCGTCTTTGTGGGGTACTCCAGAACTCAAAAGGGGTACAAGTGTTTTGACCCTGTGCGTCGGCGGTATATGATCAGTGCAGATGTTACATTTTTTGAATCCATTATGTATTTTTCAGAAAAAGGGAACATGCAACCACCACCTATATCTCCTGATACCGTTTTCATGACACCACCAATCTCACCACCGTCACCACCGTCACCATCATCACCACCACCACCATCACCACCACCACCACCGCCATCAACCGTATCCCCGTTACCATTCCATTACACCCGCAGGCCGAATCAAGCTCATGGTCCTGACCAGTCAACTAGCTCGCTTATGGTATGTAATGAAAATATTAATGTTGATGGATCTGACGACATTTCTGAGCAGGATGCATTACAGGAGCCTGTTGATAGCACAGAGGATTTGGATGTTCCAATCGCTCTACGCAAGTCGAAGAGAAGCTGTGCCAAATACCCAATATCAGCAGCCGTGTCTTTTGAACAGCTATCTGGACACTTCAAGACGTTTGCATTGGCACTTTCAGCTACAACTATTCCACGGAACCACCATGAGGCTTTGCAGGATTCTAGATGGCGGCTAGCAATGGAGGAAGAGATGGCGGCACTTCAGTCTAGAGGAACATGGAGTTTGGTTACTATACCTCCAGATGTCAACCCGGTGAGTTGCAAATGGGTGTTTACAATTAAACACAATGCAGATGGCTCCATTGACAGGTACAAGGCACGCCTAGTTGCACGGGGATTCACACAGACATATGGGGTAGATTACCTTGACACGTTCTCTCCTGTGGCGCGTCATTCTAATCTGCGGGTCCTGCTATCAGTTGCAGTCACTCGAGAATGGCCACTCTATCAACTAGATGTGAAGAATGCATTTCTGTATGGAGACTTGCAGGAGGAAGTCTATATGCAACATCCACCAGGTTTTGCTGTTAAGGGGGAGTGTTCCAAGGTTTGCAGATTACATAAGGCCATCTATGGCCTTAAGTAGAGTCCCAGAGCATGGTTCCAGAAGCTGTCAGACCTCTTTGAGAAACAAGGATATAAACGCTCCAATGCTGATCATTCCTTGTTTGTACAGAAGACGGTGAGAGGAATTATTGTAATCATGGTTTATGTTGACGATATCTTGATTACAGGTGATGATGACCAGGGCATTGAGCAGGCAAAGACAAGGCTGGGGACCGAGTTTGTCACCAAGGACCTGGGAGTCCTTAGATATTTTCTGGGGCTGGAATTTGCAAGAAATCCGTATGGATTAGTCATGTCACAGAGAAAGTATGTTACTGATCTACTGAGTGAGACAGGTATGCTAGGGTGTCGACCTGCTACGACACCAATGGACCCTAGCATGAAGCTGTATGATGATGACACAGAGGAGGTGGACAGGAGAAGATATAGAGAACTGGTAGGCAAACTGTTATATGTCACGATCACTAGGCCAGATATATTATTTGCAGTAAGCCGTGTGAGCCAGTTCATGGAGCAGCCACGCCAAGTGCATATGGATGCAATACATATGATACTTAGATATCTCAAATCTTCTCCAGGTAAAGGTCTGCTATTCAAGAAAGGAAAGGGGATGTCTATCTCAGCATGCGCAGATGCAGACTATGGAGGCTGTCCTAAGGACAGGAAGTCCACCTCAGGGTATGCTGTCTATGTTGGAGATGCCCTAGTTTCATGGAGGAGCAAGAAACAAACTGTGGTAGCTAGATCTAGTGCTGAATCCGAATATAGGGCAATAGCCCAGGTTACTACAGAGATGATGTGGGTGAAAGCGGTGCTGACAGATTTGTGCTTAGATGTTCCACTTCCTATGAACTTGGAGTGTGATAATCAGGCTGCTTTATTTATTGCAAACAACCCTACATTCCATGAACGGACCAAGCATATTGAGGTGGATTGTCACTTCATACGAGACATGATTCAGAAAGGATTTATTGCCACATCTCATGTTACTTCAGAGAACCAGACTGCAGATATATTCACAAAGGCATTGTTACGAGGTCCATTTCAGAAGTGTGCTTCCAAGCTGAGCATGATTGACATCTATGCTCCATCTTGAGGGGGAGTGTTGACGCATATTGGGTTATTGTACCTCTTCGTTATTTTCTTTTCTTGTTATGCTCTTTATGTAATTTACCCATAGGCTACTCTCCTATATAAGAGAGCCTAGGGCTATGGAATAGATATCATCTCATTCTCTTTTCCCAACAATTACATAATATCATATTTTTATAATTTTGTAAATATTATTTATGACATATGTACATATTGAGTCTTGAATAAAATCATCAATAATTTATTAAAATAAAATATGTATATAAAGCACGTTGATGAAATACATATACTTATACCTATACAATAAATATACCTACTTATTTAAACATATATATTACATCAGAAAAATATAATAAAAACATATATATGTATATAAAAATAAGTTGTAAATATATAAAATAAGAGAATAAAATAAAAATAAAAAAAGACCAAATAAAATAAGACTCAAAACATAGGTACCTAAAAACTGACTTGTGATAGATAACCTCATAAAAATAAATAATAATAATAATAATAATAATAATAAAACACTATATAAAATAATGGAGATCTTTTATTTTATAAGTTAAAATTAATAAAATAATTGATTACTATTTTTTAAATTTACAAATAATTTTAAATTTCTTTATCCTAGTTGGTCTACGTAAACCAACCAAAGTCCTCCTTTAGTTGACTGCAGGTCAACTGTACAACCTACTTCACCCCCCTCTTCTGATAAACACCATGCTGCCTAACTCTCCGACTTCTCCAAATTTTCACGCATGCTCCATTGATCGAGGAGACTAGATGTCTTAATCTAAACTCTTCGCCCTTCGATCGATCAATTAGCCCACTCTTTGCCATCATCAACCTTCGTCCATAATCTTGTAACCTACCAACCCCTCTCTCCATGTTTTTAAATGAGCCCAGGTTGCCTTCTTATGCTTTTTAATCCGCCTTCGTCCACTGGAACCCTAAGGTCATGCACGATCGGGTTGAGAATGGTGAAATCTTCCTCCTTAGCTTACTTAAAAAGTGCATGAGTTTACGAACGACTCGATCCCCATCGCTCATAGCTAGCTACAGTGACGACATCTCTGGTCTTTCTAGAGGTTCTTCGAGGTTAAGGACAACTTTTATTTGTCACATTTCTTTCATGCATTTCGATTCTGTCATTCGAACTTGGTGTTTGTCAAAACCACCCGTTCCCCCATGTGCCGACACCAAAGTCACCTTAGTTTCTTCCCTTGCCATTTCACAATCGCCTCGACCCATCCTGCCACCTGCACCTCCTTTGGTCTAGCCCTTCGGTGTTCCTCCACCACCCTTTTCCTAAACACCTATGTCCACCTCACTCATCCTCCGATTAAATCAAATAATGGCCCAAGAAACTTCCCCAGAGCCCCCTTTTTCTATAGAATAGGTTCCTGAAGGTAAGATCCTCTTTCGAGGCAAATCGTGTCTGGGTGTTGGCTTCTAGGTACCCTGGTCTTCATCGACTCGTCAGGACCCCTACGTTGGGTCTTGGACACTCTTGGAGGTATAAATTGCTACGGAAACTCTTCACAGATATCTCGAATCTCTCAACAACCTGAAGGAAGCTGTAGATTGTGAGATTTTGATGGAATAGGGAAGAACACCACAATGTTCTTCCCTGTTCTTGGGTATGAAGCCAAAGCTTTGCGACGAGGCTTGCCCCATATTGTACATCATCCCTTGGATCATGGGCCTCAACCACCATCAGATGACAAGACAGATCTGATTGTGGGCGTCCGATGGTGAAAGGGTATGGTGAATTCTCCACTGTCCGATGAGCTTAAGTGTACAATCGTCAACCGTCGGATTACGCATGATATAGGATAAATTGTATAAATACCCATGCCTTTTTAATTTTATTTATTTAGTCTCGTAAATAAATTTTGTAGTGCAATTGAATATGAGAAAATTGGGAGCACCCTCTGTATTTACTGCTTATTGTATTCTGGTCCGTGCTAGGACACCTTACATGCAGTCCCACGTGACATGGACATTTTGGAAAGATACCCTCGTGGGTATTTATGTTCTAAATTAGTTCAATAAATGTGAATATTAGTTGTATATTTTTGGTAAATTTTCAGAGAGGTCCCTGATCTTTAATTTATTTACATTTATGCCCATCCAGATCATCATTTTTATAGGTTTTCTCTATTTATAAAATATAGTAATTGCACTACAGAAATCATCAAAAAATAGGTATAGGTTCCTGATTGCACCCATTTCCATTACATATCTTTATTTTTGCAATTTAGGACTTTTTAGTATTTATTAAAAACCAAAAAGAGCCCAAAAGCCCTTGTTTGACTTAGAAACTACCAAAAAATAAATAGATTTTGACTAATTTAAAATATATTTATTGTGGTGGTCTATTTATTTTTGAACTCTTGAAACTAAAAACCCTAAAAATAGAAAAAGAAAATACACAAAAATTAAAAATCTCCAAAATAAAATATAAAAATATTAAATCTCCTAAAAATCGCAAATATATATATTTTTTTCTCAATTTTCTTCCTAATATTATCTATCTTTAAATTTGATTTGAATAATTTTTGACATCATTTATTATTTTTCATCTTCATTATAATTTCTTTTATTTTTGTAATAAAAAAATTGGGATATTTTTTCTTTTAAAATCTATAAAATTAGAAAAATTACTTAAAAAATTAAAAAGAGTGGAAAATAAATTTAGAACCCAAAAACATTTTATTTTTTGTATTTTTACTTTTTTAGCTGTATTGATAACTATATTACTCTCTATTGTATATATAGTCTTAGATACCGTATCTTACCTTTTTAAAAGAAAAGGAAATAAAAATATAAAAATAAAAAAAGAATATAAAATTTAGAAAAATTAGAAAAATAAATTTGATAAAAAAATATAACAATAAATATATAAAAATTCAAAAATTAAAACCCCACAAAAAACAATAAAAAATATATAAGAAGATCAGGCATCATATTTTACACTTCATTGCCCGATCTGTCCATTCTGCTTCCTGTGTTCGACATTCTAGACAATACTTACACATATACACATCTTTGGTATAGAGTTATAATAAATTAACTCCACACTTTTGTTTCACTGCTTGACTATTATTATGGTCTAATTGTTGAATTAATCCGAGGTTCTCATCGATCACTTCGATGACTTTGCTCCTGCCTTGTGTGGAACCCATGAATGATAGAATTTCTAGCTTTTCACTGGCCCGTCCAGGTTTACATCAAGAAAGCTAGTCCTCTACATCAGGTTGTATCAGAATCCTTCTGTGGGATGTTTTTCCAACAACACTGACCTCTACAAAATCAGTCTCCAGCATAAAAGAATACATGGTGACAGAATCATAATTTCCAATAGCTTATGTACCAGAAGTATTAACCGCACTACCCATGCGTTGTGGCTCATCATAATCAACACATCCTTCCTCCTCAATTTCATTAGCAGCAACCTCTTCCTCAGTACGTTAACCACTACTCGCTTCCTCACCAATAGTATCACTTTCAACGTGGTCAGCACATTGAACCCAAGGTAGCTCTAGTGAACCTAAATCTAGATTGTTTGACTCGTTTAGTTAAAGGATGAATAGAGATGACATAGGATCTCGATGACCTCACTACAACGGAAACTCCTATTCTATTGCATGTAAAGTCCATCCCCAATAATTTCAAGCGAAAAGAGCTGGTAGTTTGAGATGAGCCATTCACTACCATAGAATCAAGTATTTCAGACTTTGTGTTTATTTGATATTGTGGCTCTCAGGAGCGTTAGGATGTTAAAACCGCCTGCCACACAAAAGGGGAAGAATAAAACATCTTCTTGCAAGTGATCTTCAACATTTGTTGTAGTAGCAACAATAGTGCTGGGATGGAAGAAGATGATGGAACAACATCACCATAACACCACAACAACCATCTTTCAAAATTATAAAAAAATTCAACAAAATGAAAATCTTCAAAAAGAGAATAAGATCAAAAGGCAAACCACACCAACATAGGAGGAGCTAGCATCAACAACAACTACAGAGCTAGCTAACAAAGCCGAAGCTCATGTATATTTGTTTTGCCAGTTTTAATTGACGGTTGTTCTTCTAGTTGGTCATTTGTGAAGGTTATGGGAAGAACCTTAAGTGCATCACAAAAGCATGAAGATCACATCATATGCGATTGGAGTGACTAGTCGCACCAATTGCTCGGGGTGTGGAATTTAAAAAATTAAATGCGATGAAACCACATGATCTAAGAAAACTTCTCAGATTGTTTCATCTAAACCACAAAGGGGTATTTGTATTATCTCTTGAAGCATGATTGCAATCGATGTCTCTAAATGAAGAGACCTCCTGTCTCAAGTTCGACCCAATGGAGGAGACCCTCGGGAGCACGATGATGAGACATAGGCTTTTCGTAATCCAAGATGATTATCCAAGTAGTGAATCTCTCGCCATCATACGAGATCCGATGTCTTCTTCAGAAGCGAGGTACAATGTAGGAGACAAAGATCCACAAGCTTTTGAAGTGGCGACACAGTAATGTGGCGGCGACGCCGATTCTCTCTAAGGCACAAAGTGGATGACCACTTAGAGAGAGAGAGAGATGGGCATGCAGTATGAGAATGAGAGAGAGATAGAGAGGTAATTCAATTATTGTGTGTAAAGAGAAGAGCTAGGGTTGCCTATTCTTTTATAGTATTTTGGGACTCCATAAATCACAATCCATGTGATACACAAAATCAATGGTTGAGATTTATTTGTGTTTATTTTCAGTGGGCATGATTTTTGTTGAAAATGTACAAGAACAATTAATTTAGATTAAATTAATTATATTTAATAATCAACAATAATTTAATTGAAAGTAAATCAATTAGCGTAAAATGATTAGTAAGTAGACCACCCCCTTCCTAAAATAGGGGAACGACCACCTTTGGGAGTAAGTTAAAGTGTGCCAGTCCATCATCCATTAAATGGGTGGTGTTGGCTTTCTAATTTAATCCTTCATTTATTTACAACTACTTTTGTTGTAAATTATTTAACAAAAAATAATTCCAAATTATTTTGCGTAGATTGCAATCATGCCATTAAATAATTTTGAATCATATTCACAATCCAAAATAAAATGTAAATTGTATTTCTAATTAAAATTCAATGTGAATCCAATTCACATCAACAATTAATTTGAAGATAGTATTTATAGTATGCTCCCTCTGATATATTACAAACCACATTTATAATATATATTTATATATATGTATATATATATATATAATATCGATAGCACTATCTACATTATTCATATCCTTGATAATTAAGTCACATGTAATTATCTTGGATCATCATTCTCACGCATCTAAATAATATGAATCACAATCACATTATTCATGATAATTAAATCACATTTAATTATCATTTTCTCAATTTTGAGATATACATAGTTCATCAATGTATTTATTCTTGATCTCTTTCAAGAATAATGCACTTTCTTCGTGGATACTTGGAGTTAAGGATAAGACGATTGTACGTTTCATGTATAGTGACATGGATTGAGATCATATCTCAAAATCCAGATCTAGGGGACCTTCCATAGATGTTAGATTAAATTAGATTTATAAATATAATCTCCTCATTGCATCTGAATCACGTTCATATCACTGTCCAACATTTGGACAAAGATTAGAGTGCTTATCAATTGAGAGGTGTCACTAAAATCCCAAAAAATTTCATCACTACCTCGAAATGGAGTCGTCATGGTTATACAATCATTTATGATCACATCACCTTCATGTATTCCTAATACGTGTACATCCTACATAATATAACACCTAGAATAAACCCGAAGATTTAGATCAATTTATACTGTCTTCTTCAAAGTTTTCTCATAATGTTTTTGATAATCAGGATTTTGCGAGTGACTGGAAATCTCACAAGGTGAGGGATCTAGCTGATGAAGTGACCGCTCATGAAATCCATCAACAGTTAACCCACAAATAATAATCAAGAAATGAAAATAATGTGTGCAGTTCAAAATTTATTTTAGTTAACTCTAAAAAATTTATATATATTGTAAGTAGTGTAGAGTGTCGAACATATGAAGTTAAAAGGATTGATTGTGCAATTGAAGTGCAAAGATGATTATGTGGTCTTCTCGTCTAATTTTTATTAGGTTTTGTGGGTTTATAATTATATATATATGTATATATTTGTTTTTGTATTTTATATTTTTTAATTTTTTAATTTTATATCTCTTTTTTTGTTTTCCTAATTTTGTATTTCCTTTTCTATTAAAAATGTAATATAGAATATATAAAGCTATATATGTAATGTTAGCTAATATAATTATAAAAACTAATATAATATATAAAATACATGAAATAAAATCTTTTTGAGTTTTACATATTTTTACTATTTTTGAGATTTTTTATTAAATTTAGCAAATTTCTATATATTTTTAGAGACAAAATATCCCAAATCAGGGATATGATAAATGATCAAAATTATATAAAGATGAAAAATATCAAATGATGTCTAAAATTCTTCCAATCAATTTTAATTGATAGATAAAAATATAAATAAAATTTCAAAATAGAGAAATATATTTTGTGAATATTTAATAATTTTAAATTTATTTATATTAGATTTTGGAGCTTATTATTATGTATTTTCTTTTCCTATTTTAAGGATATTTAGTTTTTAGAGATAAAAAAATAAACAGATAAATAAAAATATATTTTTTGGAATTTTTCTAAAACATTTTATATTCTTTGGTATTTTATAAGTCAAATAGGTAATATATGATCTATATTTATTTTATAATAAATAGAAAGATGAGATAAAATACCTTAATAAAAATATATGTGATTGATAATAATATAAGGTACTTATCCTTATTTTTACGAATGTTTAGAGTAAAGGAATTTTTTAATAGAAGAATATCTAAAAGAAAATGCAACCTTATAATGGCCTTTTTGCAAATAGCTTAAAATTTTGGGACCAAACAATAACGCTAAGGCAAAATCTAGTGTTTAAATGCAATATTTTTCCATGAAAATAAAATATTTAAGAATAAATGAAATACAAATATGAAAGTAATTATTAAAATATTAAACTTCCTAGAAAAGATTATAAACTATGTACTAAATGCCATACCTGCATAGGTCTGCCCACAAAATCGCCAAGCTCGTATGTAAGGACACGTGAGCCTCACTGGAAATGGATAAAATGAAGGAAAAGTAAAGTTTGGGGGAGTAATTGCAAATATTACAAATATTTAACACATTAAATAGTTGTTTGAATATTAAAATCAAAATTATTAAAGCTGCCGGGAAAAGTTTGCAAAATGACAAGCATAGGCACCCTAGGAGACGGTTATGATCTAGCCACTTAATCACGTGGTGTCCTCGAGCACGACAATGACGTTTCTCCTGGAATGGCTGGGATTATATCCCAGATCATGATTGATAAGGCTCGGATCCGATTGCGGTTAATTGATTGCGTCGTCAATGTAGAAAACCGCAAAGAGATCAGAGTCTATATCAAACAAAGATTCGGTTTAAAAATAGGAGAGAGAGAAAGAGAAAGTAAGGTTAATTAATAGGCTTCTCTCCTATTTGAAACGTTATACTATTTTATTTAGCCAGGTAAGTGTGCCGTGGTCGAACTCAAGGAGGCAGAATAGAGATATTTTGATTTTTGAATGAAAAGGATATTTTTGTGATTTTTTTATCTCTTTTATAAACAAATTGATTTTTAAGTTCTTATTTGATTTTTATCTTTCCAATATTTTATTTATTTTTCAAAGTGATATTTTTCAAACAATTTACCTACAATATAATATGTGAAGAATTGGTGAAATATAGGAGATATTATATAGTAGGTAAATCGATCGAGCAACGAGCTTGATGAACACTCGAAAACAAATCAAAACTGACTCAAAATTCGACAAATCAAAACTCGATGATGAAGCAACGAAAACATACAAGAAATACTAAAAAACCTAGCTAGGGTAGTTCTGTAACTACCATGAAAAAATCTATGAAAAATAGTGTCGAAAATGCGTCAAAAGTTCCCCTACAACTCAGGGGTAGAAATGCAAGACAAAAAAGAAATAAAGTTCTGCAGTTTAGTCCTCTGTCAGGGACTAGAATGTAAGAAAAATAGAAAGTTATTCTAACTAGGTCCCTACGGAGGGACCTAAATGCAATTTCAAGAATCTCTGGAGGCACTCTGAAATTTCTGGAAGTCTTCTGGGTTTAAGGTGCAAATGTCACACCCCTTCATGTTGATTGGCCAGGATCATATCGTATGATTGATCTCGAGCGTTGGTTCTTGCCTCGTGTCGACAAAATATAACTTCTGGCTATTATTGAAGTTCTTTAGCTCTTGACATGGGTAGCGATGGGTATGTCTTCTCCGATTTGTCTCCAGCAACTGGAGAAGATCTAGGGCCTCCTATAGGGCTAGAGGGGTGGCTCCTCCACCTGTCGAGCTCGCCTACGGTTGAGTAACGGAGGTGGCGGAGAGTGGCGAGGCAAAGACGATGAAGATGGATGGTCTCGCTGCACCTGAAAATGGAAGAAGTTGTTGCTCCTTCTTCAATGGCGATTTGCGTGATGATTGAAGACTCCAAATGTCTGGGAATCACTCCAGAAGGTAGTTGGATCTACAAAGATGAACGATACGTGCTCGATTTGCGAAGAAATCAACCAATAATTAAGTTTTGCAAGATCAAAATGGTGTTTCCAGTTTTAATGAAATGTACGTGAGAAATAACAAAGAAATGAGACGCGATTTGCTTTGAATATGAAATGGATTGGATAGTGGATTTGAATATGCGTTTAAGAGGTAGGATTAGACATCATAATGATGTACTTAAGATTCCTAATGGAGGCATGAATATCGAGAAATAAAATGGTGAAAATGGATGAATACCTATGAAGGGCAGGCTGTAGAACCAAAGTTGATCGTCGCTCGACGGGTCGGCTTCCCGGAGCTCCACGCACACACGGCCGTGATGCTAGGCGAGGTTGACGCCTGGGAACTTCTCCCTGATGGTCCTCCTTCCACGCGGTGCTCCTTGGGCGGAGCTGTCACCTCCAGAGTGGGCGGAACGAGGCTAGGGAGATAGGAGGTCGGCCACTGGATCTGGGGTTCTGATGGTTATGGAAATGTTAGTTGGAATCCACCAACTTTGGTGGTTTTTATAAAGGAATTACTTGGTCTTCAAGTTTAATGTAATGGTGGCCGAATAAGTTGGTTGTTAGGAGAAGAGATTCAATGGATTAGATTACCTGAAGAAGTTACGATTTGCGCGGGAAAATAGGTGAGGATGGCCGGTTAGAACAGAAGTCTGTACCGACTTCTTAGAGAACAAGCACCAGGTGCTGACACGTGTCACCACCTGGTTGGCCAAATGTATAAATAATTTGTAAATTAGATAATAAATAATAAATAATGTTATTTTAAATGGGTATAAAAACATGAAATGTAAATAATTAAATTATCTAAATTATAGAATAATTATTTTTCATAAATAATAAATTTTATTCGAAATATATTTATTATATCAATAAATAAGTATAGATATAGAGGTTTTGGATTTTTAAATTAATAAATAAATAATTAAATATTATATTTGTATTTTCTTAATTATTAGAATAATAAATAAAGACTATGTGAATTTTTAGGGATTTTAATAACTTAATTTACATATATTAATAAAGACAAGTATGGGTTATACAGTTCAATTTCATCTATAAATTATGGTTTTTGATTTAATTAAAATAATAAACAAGCTCCAAAAATTCTGAAATAAATTAAGGTTAACTTACAAGATCATGAAAATAATTAGAAATTATAAGATTATCAAAACTGTAAATAATGAGTTCTAAATAAAATAAATAGCCCAGAAACCCCATTAGGTCTCAAAACCGACTTTATTATTTAGAGAATATTATTTTATGAACTTTAAAAGTGAGTACAGTGAAATTGGAGTTCGTATGAAGAAATTATGAGGTTTGGTAGTTGAGAATTTGACAATTTAAAAGTTGGATTTCTTGGTATCTGTACAGGAGAATATTTTTAACTTATTTTTATATTTTTATATATATTTTTACTAATAATTAGGAAAAGAGGTTGGTGAAATATATGTAAACATGGTTTAATTAGAAATTAATGATGTTTTGGTATTTATTTGATAAATAGTGAAATGTATGTGAGATGTATCTTAATTTATTTTTATGGTTTTCTTTCCTTTTCTCCCCCTACTTATTGGTTTGCCGACCAATCCATGCTGACTTGGTCTTGGGGGTTAAGTTATATAAATATACCTTGTAGTTATATTTATATTTATAAGTCGTATTTTACATATATTCATATTTTACAATCTGCCTTATTTTCTTTTATTTGTTCTTTATTTATTTACATGTTTTTGATGCTAAAAAGTGCACTTTTATTTATGAAAGATATTTTGATAAAATATGGAAATTAATGTATATTTACATGTATTTATTAAAGGTTTTAATACAAATTACGATAGAAAAGTTAATGAATCATGGATTCATCAACCCCTTTTACTTAAACTTTGCTAGTCCCTTAGCAAACACTTATTTGAAAAGTAAGTGAAAACGAAAGAAAGTTAGAATGAATTTGTTTTCCTAAATCAATTCATGAGAACAAACAAAGGACAGAGCTCGATCGGGCCTGAAACAAGCATTTTGTCGGATCCTTAACAAGGATTAGGATTTTATCCTCAACAGTCCTCAAGTTCCATAAATCCTTATTGAAGATAACTTCATAGGCTAGTTCATACTCACTTATTCATATCGCAAACTCTATCAACCTTGAAGTCAATTTGTACACTGTGTGAATTGATTTAGCTCTTCCTACTTAAAGAGACGAAGAAACCTTCCAACCCGGCTATACACTTCTATTCCTTCCTCATCCAGCTACTCTTTCCTCGGGGAGGGAGGTATTCCCTTCCGAGGTCAGTTCATGCTATGTCCACAATCGAATATAGAGAGAAAGTAGAAGAATGAGAAAAGAAGTGGAGTGCGACCAGTGTAGACGCATCTCCTTGTGAAGCTCAACCGGTGTAGCTAAGTGTCCCCTAGGATGTGCAGGCATTTTTGGTGGAAGCTTGGACCATTGTGGTCGCATTTGTATTTGGTGGCTTCTTCTTTTATTTGTCTTTGTAATTTGCTTGCACTGCATTTATCTCTTTGTGCCTCAACGGATATAGCATCTTTTGTTCCATCCCTTTTTTGAGGTCTTAGAAAAAATTGTGTCAGCAGATCCTTCCCTCATCCTAAGCGACTATCGCAACCCCAATCCCTCCCGTCTTTAGACGTCAATGCTGCAAAGACAAGGACTGAAATGCCCTACCAAGATGTACTGCCCTTCGCAACTCCATACAAGTCGAGCTAAGTGCAGAGTGCATGTGTTCAAGATTTGGTCATTGGTGCAGAGTTGTACAGATGATACCAAATGGTCTACTTATGCACATATGAATTGATTTCCCAAATATGGTCTTATGGAACCCAAAGAAGTCAAAGACCTGAAGTCTAAATTCCAGATCCTAACTAGGCTCCTTACAATGAAAGTTAAATGTCGTGATCAAGCTCCATCCTTTAGACTAGACTCAATCCTTAGTTCCAAAAATCAAAATTATTCTGAAAATTGTGAATGCAAATGCAACCATGTTTTTGTGAAGTCCATTTTCTGAATTTTAATCATTTTTATGGATTTTAAGGATTTTGTAATTTTTATAACTTTTAGGACTTTGCATTTTTTATGGATTTTCTGATTTTTATTAACAAGTTTTGGTACATGAATTTTACAAGATATTTATTTGAATTAAATATCTAATGTATTTTACAGATTTTATCTACAGAGACTTTTACAAGGATTAAATGATTTTTACACAATTTTTAATAGATAGGATTTTGAATAAGTTTTATACAAATTTTAAATACATATTTTAATACATTTTTTTAATTACAATTTTTAAACATATTTTTTATTTACAAAGATTTTATCAGTAATAGATAAATGTATAAATGGATTTTAAATTAGCCCTCACCCACTTTTTATGGATTTTATAGATATAGAAAATACATAAAAGTACGAGTTATGGACAAAAGTATATATACAATACATACGCACCCCCTATACTTAGCTTGTGCTATGTCCTCATAGCATCAAAAAAGAAAAAGGAGGACATAACTCGTGCTAAGTAAAAGTGGGTGAAAAAGAATAAGAGAATACAAGTCAGTCACCCCCCATACTTACGATCAGGTAATCGTAAGTATAACGGAAGAGCAAAAAATGGGATGGCTGAGTGAAAAGAATATATAACGAAAGATCAAAAGGAATAAAGAATACGAGATTATCGAAATCACTCGGTCCCCCTATACTTAGGATAAGGCATCCTAAGTATATAAAAGAGTATCCAAAAATCGGGGACCAGTGATTTGTGAAAAAGAATGGATATACAAAATTGATAGAACAAAATAGAAAACGTTAATCAATGGGCAATCAGTCCTCCCTATACTTAGGTTCTGGTATCCTAAGCATAGAATACGAGCAAAAATGGGGACGATTGTGCTCTACGAAGAATGTACAAGTGTTGCGGATTTCCAGAAATCGAATGGCTCAAAAGTCTTTGTAGAGGATGAGATGAAGTGAAAGAATGATCATGAGTCCTGTAAAAAATAGATCACCTCAATACGGGCCAAATGATCAGTAGTCTATACGAAGTGCTTCAGCATATGTCCGTTAACCACGAACGGCTCTACACCAGGTGACACATCTGATATTGCTATGCTTCCATTGTCGTGCATCGTTCTGACTATGTAAGGTCCTTCCCACTTGCTTTCTAATTTGCCAGGAAAAATTCACAATCTTGCATTGAACAACCAGACTTTCTTCCCAGGGACAAAGATCTTGTGCCGAATATGTCTATCGTGCCATTTCTTCACTTTGTCCTTATAAATGAGAGTGTTCTCGTATGCCTGATTTCGAATTTCTACCAGCTCATTCGGATCTATCTTTCTCTTAGCTCCTGCTTTCTGTGCATCAAGTAAAATTTCTCGAATAGACCATTCAGATTTGTGCGTGAGTTCTACGGGCAAATGGCATGGCTTTCCATAAACCAGTCTGAATGGTGAAGTACCTAAGGGAGTCTTCTATGCAGTACGATATGCCCAAAGAACCAGATATAGAAGTTGCGACCAGTTCTTCCTATCCGATCATACTAATTTCCGGAGAATTGACTTCACCTCGGTATTTGAGACTTCAGCCATGTCGTCCGTTTGTGGGTGGTATGGAGAAGCTACTCTATGATCAATGCCATATTGCTTTACTAGCTTTTTGACCTCCTTATTAATGAAATGGCTACCCCCATCAGAAATAAGAATACGTGGAATCCCGAACCGTGAAAAAATGTGTTCCCTTAGGAACTTTCAAACTATCTTACTGTCTGCGGTTCGTGGGGGTATAACCTCCACCCATCTACTAACATAATCTACAAATAGAAGAATATACTCAAAGCCGCTGCTAGAAGGGAACGATCCCATGAAATCTATGCCCCATGCGTCAAAGATCTCGCAAATAATGATGGGTCGCATAGGCATTGCATCTCTTGCACTGACTGTCCCTACTTCTCTCTGACAATCTGGGCAACTCTTCACAAATGTGCATGCATCTTTAGTAAGAGTCGGCCACCATAATCCGCTCTGAAGTACCTTCAGCATTGTCCTCTTCCCTGAGTGATGTCCCCCTACCTCTAAAGAATGACAAAAAGTGAGGACACTATTATATTCCTCCTGAGGAATACAACGCCCGTAAACACAATCCGGTCATTAACGAAAAAGAATCGGATCCTCCTCCCAATGGTAGTATCGTGCCTCGAAAACTAGTCTATCAACTCGATTCTTTGGCCAACCCTGAGGACTTTTCTGTGTAACCAAAAAAATTTCTATATCTGCATACCATGGAAGTTCGCTAACTGCAAAGATGCTCTCGTCTGGAAATCTCTTTGCAATCTCTAGCGTGTGCTCATCTGAAGGCTGTTCAGTCTGTAATCGGGAAAGGTGATCAGCTACCACATTCTTTACCCCAGGTTTGTCTTTAAAGTCCAAATCGAATTCCTAAAGTAAGAAAATCCATCTAAGAAGGCCGGCCTTGGCATCCTTCTTTTCCATAAAAAACCGGATAGGTGAATGATCTGTATAGATTGTGATTTTGGAGCCAAGAAGATAAGATCTGAATTTATCTAAAGCGAACACCACTGCCAACATCTCCTTTTCTGTAATTGTATAATTACGCTGAGCATCCTCTAAAGTTCTGCTGGCATAGTGGATAGCAACAGGAAGTCCATTCCTCCTCCATCCTAATACAACCCCGACCGCAAAATCTGAAGCATCCGTCATGATCTCGAAGGGTAGAGACCAATCAGGTGGCTATAGGACATCATCACTAATAATCATTTCTTTTAATGTGAGGAAGGCATTAAGAAATTTATCATCTAACAAGAACTCAATGTCTTTGCCTAATAATTCAGTTAACGGTCGGGCAATCTTAGAGAAATCCTGAATGAACCGTCGGTAAAAGCCAACATGCCCAAGAAATGACCGTAACTGCTTAATGATGGATGGTGGTTCGAGGCGCTTGATGACATCCACCTTGGCAGGGTCAACCTCCATGCCTCGTTGGGAGATGACGTGCCCCAACACGATCCCGTGTGTAACCATGAAATGGCTCTTTTCCCCAGACAGAACGAGATCTACCTCACAACATTTCTGAAGAACCTGGTCTAGGTGCACTAAACAATCATCAAAGGACTCACCATAGACCGAAAAATAATCCATAAAAATATCTAGAAAATCACTGACCATGTCTGCAAAAATAGCAAGCATACACCTCTGGAAAGTAGCAAGGGCATTGCACAATCCAAAGGGCATCCGTCTAAAGGCATACATGCCGAACAGACATGTGAAGGTGGTTTTATCATGGTCTTCAGGAGCAATGGTTACCTGGTTGTATCCGGAGTAACTATCAAGGAAACATAAGTATTCCTTCCCTACCAAACATTCTATGACATGATCTATAAAAGGCAAAGGGAAGTAGTCCTTCTTCATGGCATTCAATTTCCTGTAATCAACATACACCTGCCACGACGTGGTTACTCTCTTTGTAATCTCCTCTCCACCCTCGTTCTTAATCATATGAATTCCCGACTTTTTCACGACAACATGTAATGGGGTAACCCATTCAGAGTTGGAGATGGGATAAATGAACTCTGCGCCACACCATTTCATAATCTCTTTCTCGACAACCTCTCGTAAAACCGGATTCAGCCTACACTGAATTTCTCTGGTAGGTTTGCTGTCATGATCGAGATATATATGATGAGAACACAAAGCAGTATTAATCCCACGGAGATCGGATACAGTCCACCCAATAGCCTTGCAGTTTCTTTCAAGAACCTCCATCAGATGAGATTATTGTTCTTCAGTCAATGATGAACAAATAATGACCGGAAACTGTCAATGTGGACCCGCTAGGAAAGCGTACTTCATATTCGGTGGTAACAACATTAGTTTTGGTAAGGTAGATTCTGGCTCTGCTGAAACCTCATCTATATGTATATTGGGATCTTTATCGGTTGTGGATTTATATGCAATTTGGTTATCCACCATCTCAATATGCTCTAGAGTCGGACTACAAAAGATGTTTAAAACATTATCTGAGTCGCTACTTTGCTCATCCTTAGAATGACTAGAGGAAAACAAATCAGCTAGATGAAACTCTATCTCTAGATCATCTGAAGTAGAGGAATTGTGTAAAGTCTTTGAATTTAAATGGTCTGCAATAAACTCCTCAGAAGTGTGATCCCTCTGCTTCTTGTCATCCATACTGAAATATAAAGTACCTTCTGAAGAACTGCCAACTGTAGACTCGGACCCGTCCTCTGTCATGCACTCTTGCATCCCTACTCGATACCTTTCGAGGTCGTTAAGACGAACCTCATCCATGTAATCACATGTGTCTAAAGAACTCAAGAAATCGGAAGATGGATCACTGGATGTGTTTGAATCTCTCGCCATCTCTATATGTACCTTCTTGCCCTCGGCGCGAAACGATACCTTCCCTCTATCGTAATCGAAGAGAGCCTTCGTGGTCTCTAAGAAAGACCGCCCGAGAATGATCTGGTAAGGTGTAACTGTGTTGGGCAATCCATGTCCAAGACAATTAAGTCCACTGGAAATTGCAGACCCTGCACGGTTACGATAACGTTCCTTAATATGCTCCTAGGTCTCTTTACATATCTATCAGCAAACTGAAGGATCGCTCGAGATTTGTAAAGAAAACCTAACTCGAGCTTGTCGAGTAAGGAAGATGGTATCAAATTGATTGAAGTACCATTATCTAATAAAGTATGATTGAATTCAGCATTTCCGATCTTGCATCTGACATAATGTGCTCCTGAATCCTTCTTATTCTTTGGTACCTTATTCTGAATACCACATGATGTAGCCTTGGTCAAAACATGTTTCTCTGTACGTGATCTCTTTTTCCTACGCGTGGTGCATCAGTTTTTCAATTGATACTTAAGCGTAGGAAAATGATCCAAGGCATCGTGAAGCAGGATCTTCAAAAAGATGTGATCTTTCAGTATAGCTTGGTCTTTGGAGTGACAACATTCTTTTTGGTATTTTTCTTTCCTTCTCCAAACAAATCATCGAGAAAAGGAACAATATCAGGAATGAGAAAATCAAAATTTTTATTACTTTCAGAATCATCTTGTACATCAAGAGTTTCATAATTATCTACAAAACTCTCTAAAACAGGAGAAGACATATTTTTGTCGGGAGTATCTGCATGGTCTGGCGTGATATCATCGTCTGATTCGCCGGTGTCCATGTCAATTGTTTCGACATCGCTCCCTTCTCTCTGATCTCCAATGTGGTCCTCATCATTGTGTTGGTTCTCCTCCTCAGCATCACAATCTGGTTGCTCATAGATTTTCTCTTGCTCTTCATCAAGTGCCCTCTCCTCTACTCCAGCAGGTGCTTGCGATGATCTACTTCTCTTGAGACGAATGAAGTTAGATAAAAATTCAGGAAAAGAGATCGTACCTGTAGTGTTGTCTACCTGATCTGGATGCCTCCTCTTGTTGTTTGGATTCATCTGAGGCTGAGCTGGGAGAGTGGTCTTCGGTGCGGTTAACTCATCCAGATGACGGTTACCCTGCTCCATCTCTGTCTTGTGCGTAATTTGGAGCATACTCGGCATATC
The DNA here is from genome assembly GCA_037367405.1 of Ottelia alismoides. Taxonomy (NCBI): domain Eukaryota; kingdom Viridiplantae; phylum Streptophyta; class Magnoliopsida; order Alismatales; family Hydrocharitaceae; genus Ottelia; species Ottelia alismoides. The sequence continues at coordinate 400,328 of JAZKJV010006292.1, forward strand.
CATGATTTGATTTAGAGCCTGGGCCTACGAAGACATCACATGTTCGGTGTGGTGACCCTGGATTTCTCCTCTCTCCTGCCTTGGCATGTAATTCTATGAGGTGGAAGGCTAGGAGAATCTCTGCATTGTAAAGGAAGATTGATGCTGCGATCGATGCTGGAAGTGTGGACGTCCATGCTGTTGTTGGTTGTACTGCTGCTGCTGATGATGTGGTACACTCGGTTGTTGAATCATAGTATACCAAATGCCGTTGATCTCAAGAGTGGCTTGAGACTCAACATCCATGTCTGTAGCACTGGTGATCGGGCCGGGATTGGCTTGAGACTTATCCTCATGCCAATCAATCTACGAAGTCTCTGGCTCGCTCTGTCTGTAATGAATCTGACGGGAGGGTGGAGCGAGTAAGATCCTCCGTACATGTTGTACGGCCGAAGAAGATTGGCTCTGTTGGTACTGAAGTTGAAGCTCTGAAACCTTCTTCGTAAGATAACTCAGCTGCTGAGGTAGAGATGAGAGTTTTTCCATGTCTTGCAATGGCTGTAAGCCTGAACTTGTTTATAAATCACATCCACCAACGTTAATTTTTCACTAATGAAGCCCATGTTAGTGTTGGATTCATACTCTGAGTTATTAGCCTCCTTATGATGCTCCTGATGATGTGGTGGCTGAGGGGCTTTCTAGAATGCCCGAGTAGAGTTGACGACTCTCGAGTTCTCTGCCATCCCTTCGAAGATGGACCAGACTGACTCGACGTCCTTATTCAAATAACTGCCGCCACATGCGGCACTCACTACCCCTGAATGTCCGGCTGGAGTCCTTCGAAATAATTCTGTACGAGTACCTTCATTGGTATCCCATGACGCGGGCATCTCTTCATAAGATCTTTGAATCTATCCCATGCCTCATGTAAAGACTCATTCGGATGCTGTGTAATGTTGGAAATCTGACTCCTCATAATGTTCGTCCTCCCCAGAGGAAAATATTACGCAAGAATGTGGACTTCAGATCGTCCCATGTAGAAACTTCTCTTCCCAGATGACTCAACCATTAAAGTGCCTTATTGCCTAAGGCGAAGGGAAAATCTTTGAGGTGAACAACCTCCTGCGTAACTCCTAGATAACTAGACGTACCACAAATCATCTCGAATTGCTACAGAAAGGTAAACGACTCCTCTGTATCATTCCTGTAGAACTTGGGAAGCAATGAGATGAAGGATGGCCTCAATTCGTATGGCGCTTGATTCTGCGGTAGCCGAATCCAATGATGGAGCATTCTCGTGCTCGGGTCATACTCTTCTCGTAGAGTTGCGGGAACCACTACAGGCGGTAAAGGGTTCCCGTCTGCTGCTCGCAACGCGACTATCTCTGCTCGCAACTTATTCTGAGTTCTAAACTGTTCTCGGATCTGTAAATTCATCTGCTGTAAAGTCTCGAGATTTCTTGTCGTGACATCTGCGGCTGGATCTGGTCTTCCTTCATAGTACTCCTCCTCAGCTTTTGGTCTCTCCGCTACTAGTCCTTTGCTGCGAGCCATCTGCTTAAAATCTTCTGGAAAAGAAAATCTCTCGTAAGAACTCAGCGAAGAATCAGCTAGACATATCGATGATGTATTGAGACAAGGGTTTGCCTCAATAGACTGGTCAGGAGGTGAGGGAGTTTGGGTCTGACTCTCCTCGAGATCAGAGGGGACCAACTCAAGAAGAGAGTCATCCCGAGCTTGTGAAGATGTACGACTGATGGGGAACAACCGAAAGCTCACAGAGTCTGAGGAGAAAAGCCGTCGAGATGCCATCTTCAATATCAAGAGAATGATTGAGAGAGCACGATTTACGATTCAAGAAAGATGGGAAAATACGTAAAGACGCGGTAACTCATGCCCCACAAGCAAATACAAAGCAAACCCTGTTTTCACCAACACAACCCGATGATGACCGTAAGAGTTTGGTCTTTTATCTTGTCGGTTTTAGGGTTGTAATTAGCAAACAAGTATAATCGATTAACGCGAGCTAATAGGTTCCTGATTTTTCCCGCAATACTATCCTGAGTCCTTACAGAAAATCACTTGCTCTCAGCCAGTATAGGAGTAAGTATGGACCATTTCCGGTTACCCGTGTTGCTTGAGGACGGAGCCTTACACAGTGTCCTCTAAACCCCCCACTATGCTAAGTAAACCCGAACGTTTCCGCCAACGCGAGCGTACCAACAGAAAAGCGGTGATCAGATGTATAGACTAAGTAGTATTTTGAAAGAAAGACTGGTTTATATACTTAAGGGTCATCTCTCACTCGCGCACTCTGAGAAGAAATGTGCGTGGGTTACTCTCCCAAATCAAATGAATCTTATGTTTATTTTAGATCATATATGTTAGCAGTCCTAATTTTATTTTGGGGGTTTTATATTTTTTGAGTTTTTTCAGACAAACATCTACCGATTTTTTATTTTCTTTTTTAAAAATCCTAAAATCATGCACCCAGGTTGCGAGTCCTAAGACTAACTACGAAAGCGTAATCAGATAGAATAAAAAGAAAAATCCTAAAATCAAGCACCTAGCCTCGAGAAAAGCCACGAAAAAAAACTGTCGATGCGAGAAAACCGCAGTGGGTGCCATGATTCCCCGACTACAGGGTACTCGACGAATCAGATCCCAAGAAAAATGGGAGGGGAGGTACAAGTCGGGATGTCCTTAGTGGACCCCTTCTACTAAAGTTTAATACAACTCTCTCTCTCTCTTACAAAATTACACTAGTCAACTTTGCCCTCTGCAGCCGACTCACAAAGAAGGAGTCAACCTCTGCTCTTTCAACTGACTCAGCTTCCTAAGAAACCGGCTGATCCTGCAGGCCCTGCAAAATTGGTTAGCAGCTAAAGAATATCGATAAATGACTCGAGAAAAGCCATAAGAAAAACCAAGTAAAAACCACGAAAAATAAGAAGAGAGATAAAACAAAACACAAAATGCGTAAAAAAAATCAAAATAACACTATCGCCTCCCCGGCAACGACGCCATTTTTATAAGGCTCAGATCCGATTGCGATTAATTGATTGTGTTGTCGGTGTAAAAACCACAAAGAGTCCCGAGTCCATGTCAAACAAAGATTCGGTTTTAAAATAGGAGAGAGAGAAAGTGAGGTGAATTAATAGGCTTCTCTACTATTTTAAACCTTACACTATTTTATTTAGCGAGGTAAGTGTGCTTGGGTCGAACTCATGGAGATAGAATAGAGATATTTTGATTTTCGAATGAAAAGGATATTTTAGTGAATTTTTTATCTCTTTTCTAATCAAATTGATTTTTAAGTTTTTATTTGATTTTATATTTTTCCAATTTTTATTTATTTTTCAAAGTGATATTTTTCAAATAATTTACCTACAATATAATATGTGAAGAATAGGTGAAATATAGGTGATATTATATAGTAGGTAAATCGATCGAGGAATGAGCTCGATGAACACTCGAAAACAAATCAAAACGGAGTCAAAATTCGACAAATCAAAACTCGACGATGAAGCGATGAAAACAGACAAGAAATACTAAAAAACCTTGCTAGGGTTGTTGTGTAACTACCCTAAAAAAATCTACAAAAAATAGTGTCGAAAATACGTCCAAAGTTCCCCTACAACTCAAGGGTAGAAATGCAAGAAAAAAAGAAATAAAGTTCTGCAGTTCAGTCCTCTTTCAGGGACTAGAATGTAAGAAAACTAGAAAGTTATTGCAATTAGGTCCCTCCGGAGGGACCTAATTGTAATTTCTGAAAACTCTAGAGGCGCTCTGAAATTTCTGGAATTCTTCTAGGTTTAAGGTGCAAATGTCACTCCCCTTCGCGTTGAACGACCAGGATCATATCGTGCGATTGATCTCCAGCGTTGGTTCTTGCCACGTGTCAATAAACTGTTGCTTCTGGTTGTTCTTGAAGTTCTAAAGCTCTTGACGCGGGTAGCGATGGGTTCGTCTTCTTTGATTTGTCTCTGGCAACTGGAGAAGATCTAGGGCCTCCTGTAGGGCAAGCGGGGTGTTTCCTCCACCCCTCGAGCTCGCCTACGGGTGAGTACAACCGGAGGTTGCGGAGAGCGGCGAGGTTAAGAAGATGAAGATGGACGTTCTCGCTGCACCTGAAAATGGAAGATGATGTTGCTTCTTCTTCAATGGAGATTTGCATGATGATGAAGACTCTAAATGACTTGGAATCGCTCCAGAAGGTAGTTGGATCTGCAAAGATGAACAATACGTGCTCGATTTGCGAAGAAATCAGCCAAAACATTAAGTTTTGCAAGATTAAAATGGTGTTTCCAATTTTAATGAAATGTGCGTAAGAAATAAAAAAAATGAGATGCGATTTGGTTTGAGTATGAAAGGGTTTGGATAGTGGATTTCAATATGCGTTTAAGAGGTAGGATTAGACAATGACGTACTTAAGATCCCTAGTGGAGGCACGAATATCGAGAAATAAAATGGCGAAAATGGATGAATACCTGTGAAGGGTAGGGTGTAGAACCACTGCTGATCATCGCTCGACGGGTCGGCTTCCCGGAGCTCCACACGCACACGGCGGCGATGCAAGGCGAGATTGACACCTTGGAAGTCCCCTATGGTCCTCCTTCCATGCGGTGCTCCTTGGGCGGAGCTGTCACCTCTAAAGCGTGCGGAGCGAGGCTAGGAAGATAGGAGGTCGGCCACTGGATCTGGGGTTCTGGTGGTTATGGAAAAGTTTGTTGGAATCACTCAACTTTGGGGGTTTTTATAGAGGAATTACTTGGGCTTCAAGTTTAATCTAATGGTGGCCGAATAAGTTGGTTGTTAGGAGAAGAGATTCAATGGATCAGATCGCCTGAAGAAGTTACGATTTGTGCGGGAAAAGTGGGTGAAGTTGGATGGTTAGAACAGAAGTCTGTACCGACTTCTTGGAGAAGAAGCACCAGGTGCTGACACATGTCAGCACCTGGTTGGCCTGATTTATAAATAATTTCTAAATTAGATAATAAATAATAAACAATGTTATTTTAAATAGGTATAAAAACAAGAAATGTAAATAATTAAATTATCTAAATCAAAGAATAATTACTTTTTATAAATAATATTTTTTTTCGAAATATATTCATTATATTAATAAATAAGTATAGATAAATTGGTTACTATTTTTAATTTAATAATTAAATAATTAAATATTAATTTTGTATTTTCATAGTTATTAAAATAATAAATAAAGACTATGTGAATTTTTAGGTATTTTAATAACTTAATTACATATATTAATAAATAAAAGCATGTGTTATACAATTCAATTTCATATATAAATTAAGGTTTTTCATTTAATTAAAATAATAAACAAGCTCCAAAAATCCTGAAATAAATAAAAGTTCACTTAAAAGATCATGAAAATAATTACAAAATATAATATTATCAAAACTATAAATAATGGGTTTTAAACAAAATAAATAGCCCAGAAACCCCTTCGCCATTATGTCCCAAAACTGACTTTTTGCAAACGGACTTCGAATTCAATGAAACCACCTCTATTATTTAGAGAATATTATTTTATGAACTTTAAAGGTGAGTAGAGTGTTGGAATTCGTATGAAGAAGTTTTGAGGTTCGGAAACTGAGAATTTGACAATTTAAAAGTTGGATTTCTTGGTATCTATACAAGAGAATTTTTTTTACTTATTTTTATATTTTTATATACATTTTTAGAAATAATTAGGAAAAGAGTTTGGTGAAAAATATATAAATATTGTTTAATTAAAAATTAATGAATTTTTGGTATTAATTTGATAAATAGTGAAAAGTATGTGAGATGTATCTTAACTTATTTTTATGGTTTTCTTTCCTTATCTCCCCCTACGTATTGGTTTGTCGACCAATCCATGCTGACTTGGTCTCATGAGTTAGGTTATATAAATATACATTGCAGTTATATTTATATTTACAAATCATATTGTACATATATACATATTTTACAATCTGCCTTATTTTCTTTTCTTTCATCTTTATTTATTTACATGTTTTTGATGCTAAAAAGTGCATTTTTATTTATGAATGATATTTTGATAAAAGATGAAAATTAATATATATTTACATGTATTTGTTAAGGGTTTTAATACAAATGTGACTGAAAAGTTAATGAATCATGGATTCATCAATGATCTAGCGACTCAGGCGAGGTTTCATCCTACAGTTCCAACTATGCGAGATGAACCGCTCTTAATCTAACCGTTTTGGATGGAGGTAGATGAACAAAGTATGAACTCACCTCAGGCGAGTTTAGAATAGACGTTGTGTGTCCTCTCGATAACCTATAGATCCATTGAGGTGCCTGTTATGTTCTTGCAGACTTACTGTGTCTCCATGTAGCACAATAACGTTCGGGGACTGTTGAATTATCCTCTGGAGCTCGTGGGTCTTCGACTGACTGGGAGAGATGTTCATTGGAAAAATCGATATGTAGAAGGGTCCTTCCAAACCTATAACAAGTTACTAAGGGGTTGGTTTTGGTCTTTTATTGGCAGTTGTCAGAGAGGGAATGGTGGCAGAGCAAATGTGTGCACAGTGGAGACCGGAGAAAATCTCTAACGTGGGATTAAGTTGGAATCTAAGATTCAAACAAGCTTAAAAAATAAATAGACACGCTAATCTAAACCTACAGCTACTTCTTAAAATAAAAAGCACAGGAAAAATAACCTGAGCAGTCAAGAACCGTGAGACGGAGAACTAGGATCTGTGCTCTGGAGATGAGGCTGGGTTGACCTCCTACGCTACTCCTCCGAGGTCCTAGATCAAGGGGAACACTCCCTATTACGAAGAGTCAATACTAGGGTGCTCCGAGGTTTGTGGATAGGGTAGTAGAAAAACCAAGAATCGAAGGAAGTTGAATGACAGTTTTTGTACAGGTGAATAAGGTGGGATCTTCGATGGCAGATCATGGGCAAATTGAAGATGTTCTACCCTAGAAGAAGGATCAACATGGATCGAGGGTATAGATTGATAAGTTTTCATGTAGAGACTAATCTGCCTCGAGCAATGTATCAATTGGTAAAAAAATTGAGAAATAGGGTTGCAAGGTTGGTTTATGAGGGTCTACGACCTGCAGTCAGAGCTGGCCCATATGGTGTGGACTGATTAGGCCATGTCATTCGCAAAAGGACAAAGTATGATTAAAAAGTAGACTATAGGGCAGAGTTGACAAAGTCTGATTAAAGTCTTGGTCTGTGAGTATTTCCTTCTGGTTAAAAAAATAAATTGAAATTAATCAGTAACTGATTTCATCATTTTTAGGATATAAAATAAATAATGTTTATTATTTTTTAGTATTTTAGTTTTTTTAATTTTTTTCGAGGTTATTAACTATGAGTTAATTTTTAAGTTTTATTTATAGGTATATGATGAAGCCACGTTTCATTATCTTTATTCTATCATTTTGGCCTTAAAAACCCTAGTAAATGCGCGTAAATGTTGTTAATTTAGGCATTTTAGCATTCATGCATCATTGTGTAAATATTGTCTAAAATGCGGTTTTTAAAGCCAAAATTATAGAATAAAGAAAAGAAAAGAAAAAGAATAAAATATTGTAAATATTTTATGACCCGAAACCCCGAGACCTAGGCATCTTGATGAATAGGTCGACAAGGAATAAAGTAGGGGGAGATAAGGGCCAAAATACAACACAAATTCCTTTTTATTTTATTCATTCTTTATTCATTTTGGGACCTATTTTTGGTTTCACTTTTTATACTTCAAATAAAGAAACTTTGTTCATGAAAGTTGTAGATAATTAAATAAAGAAAAATACAAAATCGATTTCACTGAAAAATAGTGTATAGATAAAAAGTTATGGTCTGAATAAAAATCCAGAATCCCAACTTCCCAGACCTGTATCTCACAAATGAAAACTCCAAATGTACCAAACTCACCTTTAATTGTATATAGCATAAAATAATCTATTTAATGGAGGTGGTTTCATATTTTTCGGAGCTACAGTTTGAAAGTTGAGTTTTGGACCCACATTGTACATTGTACAGATTAAAATATTCAATTTATTCTTTATTCATTATTTTTGTATTCTTATATTTTTATAATTTTGTAAATATTATTTATAATATATTTGTACAATAAAATCAGAAGAAAACCCCAAATAAAACTCAAAATAAAAATACATATACTCCTAATACATAGGTAGAATACCTATACATACCTATATAAACTATACTTATATTTTATTCGATAAAATAAAATAAAAATATAATTCCGTGTATAAAAGTATGTTATAATTATATAAATTAATAATAATAAATAAATAAATTAAATATATACAATAAAAATAAAAGAATACAATATATAGAATAATGTACCTATAAAGGGTATAATATGTAAACTTGTAAATATACACTTCATAAAAATAAATAAAAATCATTATAAAATACTTCATAAAAAATTAAACATTTTTTATTTTATGACTAAGAATTAAATAAATCGTTTTCGATTTTTAAATGATTTTTTAATCTATTTTTTCAGGGTTTTTCCTGGTTGGTCCACGTGGACCAACCAGGAGGGCCTGAGAGTTGAGGTCAACTCTCTGACCCAACCCCTGTTCAGTGTCAGAAGTGGGTTTTGTCTCTTCTTCACCTTTTTTCTAGGCCAGTCCTTTCACCGATTGACCTAGATTCCTTCACGACTTTTGATCGTGGTCCAATGCTCTTACACGCCCAAGCATTGTTTTGGAGATTGAGTCGAAGATTCGCCCGTGATCCCTCCTTGAATATCCCGTCGTCGCCATTCTTCAAAAACCCCCTCTTTCCCTCTTTTGAATTTCGAACTCCCTTAACCCTAGATTTGAGCCCCTAGGCATCGTGCTCCAGACTGGGAGGGTGACAGCCTCCCTCTAGCCGGCGAAGGAAGCTCAGGCGAAGGTTGAGGTGGAGCTTCCACCACCTCCGACCTTGTTAGGCCGTCGAGGTCCATATCTTGGTTGTCTAAACCAATCGAGGTCAACTCCTGATCACTTTCTTGTCATTTATTTATCGTATAATCTTAGGTTTCGTTTGGTTTTTTTATCTGGTTGTTTTATCGAGTTCACCACCCAGATTCCGCATCCGAACACTCGCCAGAGCTGTTGGGCTCCGACGACCATCTTCACCACCCCACGCACCCCACTCTGTCGCCAATAAAAGCCAAGCTTTTTCTGCATGCCTCTGCCGTGTTTTTCGTCTATTTGCAGGGCTTGAAGGGGGCTTATGTTCCCCGGTCGGAATCTGAAGGAGGATTTTGGAGCCGCAGGTCAACCATGACCTCGTGGCCGTGCCTCGACAATCACCAAGCTATCTTGCCTCCTCCAGTGTGTAGAGCGCCGCCCCTAGATGATTTTTGCACTACCCGGAGCCTCCGCAGATAGTCAGCTCGCGGGGATTCGCCGTTCGAAGCTCGCCGGACGGTGGTTCTTCGCATGTTCTTCCAGACGGCGCCGCAGTCGTCCGATTGAGGCCATCCGTCCAGGCGCACAGGTGCCGTAGATCGCGTGCCCCCTCCAGCCATCAGATCACGGCTTCAGGATCTAATCCTGTCCGTTATAATCAAAGGGGTATCGCGCGCCTCGGACGGGACACGTGGACAAGTACAGAGATATCCGCCGTCCGTGGCCGCCGACTGCTTGGGTATTTTGCGACTTAACCCAGGCCATTTTTGTAATTGTTATTTAACTTTAAAACTTTGCTCTGCATTTTTAAAGCCTCTGTAAAATTTGCATCTCGCACCCCAAAACTTCATAGAATTGCCTCCAGGTCCCCAGCCACGTTAGACCACGTGCCTCTGCACGTGTTATGTAGGCATTTTGTGTGGAGACCCCCGAAGCTTTGGCATATCTTCATTTAGTCTACAAACATTCTGTTGCAGTATAAAATTGTGGTGTTTTTGCCATTATACCCCTGGGATTTTCGTTAATCACAGAACAACCTTTTTAGGCACGCGTGCTATGCACGCGGGCCTAGGGTTTTGCAGACGAGCCCTCGGGCATTTTTGTTATTAATATTAGTCCAGCAAGTTTTTATTTCATATATATATATTCTCTGGAAATTTACACGCAGGCCCTTGCATGGTTTGAATCTTACTAAAATACCCCTGCGAACTTGTAATCTCTTTTTGCTTCTAGTATTTATTGCATGTGTCTATAATACCCTAAAAAATCCCCAAAAATCACAGTAGCGTCCTGTTGCATAGTAGTTTAACGGTCTATTTTTATTTTTCATATTTCGTGCATTTTAGTATTTATTAAAAATCAAAAACATCCATTTTCTGCAATGTCTAGCTTATAAAATCCATAAAAAGTATAAAAATACTCCAGAAAAATCCCAAAAAAATATATTTTGTTTCTTTCAGTATGTTTTAAATTCAGTCCAAATTTCACTAAAAATTACAAAACAAAACTCCTAAAAATATTAAAACTCTTAAAAACTTCAAAAAAGCTTAAAAATTATAGAAAATCCCAAAAATTACAAACTCAGTTCCTGTAGGTTCTATATTTTATTATCTTTATTTGAAAATTCGTTTGGGAAAATTTTTGTTGCTGTTTGATATTTTTTAAGTTCTATCTTGCCTTGAGCCAGTAGCTAATTCCCTATTTTCCGTCATTTTACTATTTAAAAAATACCAAAAACATTTTTAAAAATTCCCAAAAATCACAAAAATAGTAAAAAAGTATAAAAAGGCCAAAAAGACTTTATTTGCTAATTTTTTGACATTTTTATCTATATTTATAAATATCTCTTTCTCCCTTTTATTACATAGTTCATATATTCCAATATTAAAAAAAGAAAATAGAAAAATCTAAAATCTAAAATATAAAAATTAGAAAAATAAAAAATCAAAATAAAAAAGTATAAAATCAAAAATTAAATAAAAAATATATAAAAATTAAAAACTCACAAAAAATAGCACAAATAGACAACTTGATCACATTCACACATTTTTGAGCATTTTTGCCCCGATCTAGCCTTTCTGCTCCCTGTGTTCGACCTCTACAATACTTGCACCTATACACATCTTTGTTGTAGAGTTATAATAAATTTTAACTCCACACACTTTCACTGCTTTACTTGATTGTCGTGGGTTAATTGTTGTTTGAATTACGGATTTTGCTGGAGGTCAAATCAGCGACTGTTGATTCGCCTTGTGAGTCAACACGACCTCTGCAAATCTCGGTTCAACAAATGGCGTGCGGGGACGCCACGTGGCATTAGTGAGATACTTTCAGACGTCCGATCGTGAGGCAGGGGTATTTTGTAATTCAACCCCTGCCATTTTGTGCATTTAATATTCGAGCTGCAAACTTTCCTCTGCGCTTTTATATTGTGTGTAAATTTTGCATCTTAGCCCCGTATTTTTCGATAATTGCTTGTATACCCCTTCCAGGTGCGCGTGCAAGTCACGTGCACCCTAGGGTTTTTGCACAAGTAGCCTTGCGACTCTGTTTATTTCCGACTAGTGTTTGTAACCTTCTATTCAAGTTTTGAACTTTTGGGAAAGTTGTGTGCCAGCCCTCGAACTTTGCCTTAATTACACATATACCCCTGGCTTGCATGTAGTTTCTTGCTGTTATCTCTAATTTTGCATGCATCTATAAATCACTAAAAAATACAAAAAATTTGCATTAAGCTTCCTGCTGCATTATAGCATCTCGCCATATTTTTATTTTTCATATTTATTGCATCTTAATATTTACTAAAAATAAAAAATAGCCATTTTGTGCACTGTCTAGCTTATAAAATCCAGAAAAAATATAAAAACACTCCAAAAAATCCCAAAAAAATATATTTTGTCTACTTTAGTTTGTTTTAACTCCCAGCTAAAAATCATTAAAAATTACAAAACAAAACTCTAAAAATCATAAAACTCCAAAAACCTCTATAAAAATCCTAAAAAATCCTCAAAAATCATAAAAATATAATCTTGGTGTCTAAATTTTCCTTATTTTATTATCTTTCATTGAAAATTAATTTGGAGAATTTTTGCTACTGTTTTCTATTTTATTTCTCCATTTTAGTTTCAGCCTTGCACTTTATTCACTGTTTTCTCTATTTTGCTATTTAAAAATACCAAAAACATTCTTAAAAATTCCCAAAAATCACAAAAACAGTAAAAAAAGTATAAAAATACCAAAAAGATTTTATTTCTGAATTTTTGACTATTTTTGCATATTTTATAAATATTTTATCACCTTTTTTATTACATTTCCTTTATATTCCAATATTGAAAAAGAAAAAAAAATATATAAATTATAAAACTATAAAATCAAAAAATTAAAAATCAAAATATAAAAATACAAAATTAAAAATTAAAAAAATATTAAAAATTAAAAACCCACAAGAAAAATAGCATAAATAGACATTGATCACACACACACATTTTGTGCCTTCGTGCTCCGATCTAGCCTTTCTGCTCCCTGTATTCGACCTCTACACATACTTGCACTATACACATCTTGTTGTAGAGTTATAATAAATTTGAACTCCACACACTTTCACTGCTTTACTTGATTGTCGTGGGTTAATTGTTGTTTGAATCGGGATTTTCGAGCGGTCACCGCATCGATTGCGGTTTCGCCTTGTGAGACCGTACGACCCTCCATTTTTCCGGTTCAACAATATATTTTCTCTATATCTTAATATTTATTTTGTATTTTTGTTTTTATTTTTTTATTATCCTATTTTATATATTTACAACTTATTTTTATATACTTAAACATATTCTATTATATTCTTCTAGTGTATTACTTACAATTAAATAAATAGAGGTGTATATTATATATGTATATGCATTGTGTATTCATCAATGTACTTTAGTATAATTTTTTATTTTTAATATTTTCTTTATATTTTTATTCTAGATATAATATGTACATGTGTTATAAATATTATTTACAAATAATAAAAATATAAAATTATTAAAATAATATAGAAAAAATAAAATGAATATTTTATTTGGGTATACTATACAATAGGGGTCGAAAATCTAACTTTTGCACTTTAACTCCAAAAAATATGAAATCATATTCACTAAATAGATTAGTAAAAGTTATATACAATTAAAGTGATTTTGATACATTTTGAGTTTTTATTTGAAAGATATAAGTCTGTGAAGTTGGAATTTTGGCTTTTCATTTAGATTATAATAAGTGCACTTTATAATATTTCTGTCCGAAATCAATTTTGTATTTTTCTATATTTTATTGTCTACAACTTTCATGGATAAATTTTCTTTGCTTGAGGTATAAAAAGTAGAAAATAAAATAGGTCCTAAAAATGAATAAATTGTGAATTAAAGTATGTAATTTATAATGTATTATTGGCCCTTATCTCCCAATTTATTCATTGTCGATCTAGTCCTCAAGATGCCTAAGTCTCGGTCATAAAATACCTTTGACATTTTATTCCTTTTCTTTTCCATATTCTATTATTTTTGTATTAAAATAATATTTTATACAATATTTATACAATAAATAATGAATGTTAATTTGTACAAATAAGGGCTATATACAAGCATTAGATAGGGTTTTTAAGGCCAAAATGATAAATAAAGTTGATTAAATGGAGATCCATCAGTTTCTCATTCATTAGGATTGGTATCGATAATATAGTTTCCAAAAGCATATATCGTACTTAGGTATTGATCATATACTTTCTAAAAGCATATATCAAATATACAAATTCAATCAAGATTCGAAAGCAAGAAGACTGTGCATGGATTTTGATCCCAATGTTGCATGAGTGAGCTCATGTCTTCCGGTTCAGTAATAAACCTGTATTTTCCCTTTGAGAGATCGTATGACTCATATGCTCTCGTATGCACACTAGCTCGCCAGTTTATAGAACTTTATTTGATCATCAACCAATCGTTCCAAAAAATCCACATATTTGAACATATAGTAATGCATCTGTCTCTGGTCAGTGGATGCATGAATATATCATGACATCATACGAAGTAGGTTTTGGTTATCTTGTTATTGCTAAGTCAACTCTTTGACATATCTTGTCTAACACCTATAAATCTCTATTCATATGCAAAGGATCTACATCAAGTATCATTTAGATATAAGGATTGCCATCTCCTACTCATGCTGGAGATCATCTCATAAAAATCATTTGACAGTACTTGACGAGTCCTCAATCTAACTCTTTATATATTCATCCAAGCACTAGCCTATATGATTCAACAATTGAATCAACTGTTGTATGATCATTAAGATGACAATAGTACGTAACCCTAATTATACTAAGAGACCTATTATGCCAATAAACTATTCTTTATTTTAGATTAGGGAATGATATTTGCAATAACATTAATTGCATAATGGCTCGTCATGGGCTTGCATGTCCAACAATCTCCCCCTACCACCAAAGAGACATAAATGGGCTAATATTTAAATCCACACTCAAGTGATAATTATACGCCATTTAAAAAAATAGCTTGGTAAGTAGACCAGTCACTCTGTTTCCAGGAGACTATACCAAATCCTTTTACGGTACTTGCATATCTCGTAGTGTTTGCAATATTGAATCATATAGTGTTTTTAACACTATAATTCAATAAATGTTATAATTAGTATGTTATTTATATTATCCTTATCAAAATACTCTTATTCCTTGAGATATCTATCTCTTAATGCATCAATAGTTAAGACCTTTTGGATAATTATCTATAAAGTCTTAGGTTCTTGAAGATAAGACTTTGAGGTCACTGTCTCAAAAATCTTGCCCTCTTTGAAGGTGTTGTTATTACTACAATCAAGTGTTTTTATCTCCAAGGTGCGATTAGTAACAGTCTACTACTCCCAATGCATGGTAGATGTCTGACTTTTGTACACATCTAGCATACACCAAGATTTTCGTAACAGATGCACAAGTGTAAGAAGTTTTAGAATTCACTTCCTCTACTCTTTGAGGTGTTGTCCCATTAGATAGGTCAGTACCATGTTTTAAGGGAATGAAGCCTTGATTGGGGTTTTCGCAGAAATGGAACATGTCCAAGGTGTACCACTAATGTAACTATCCCAGTGCCCTCTGCTCTTTGATTCTAAATAGTCTCATAACGTAGATCTAAGAGGTATCCTAGAGATCATATCTCAAGGAATGGAATAAACAGATTATGAACACTTATTCTCATCCTTATATCCTTCCAAATGATTAGGATTTTAACTAAATTTAGAACGATGAAAACAATGGCACTCCCATGAAGCTTCTCACGGTTCATCAAGATTCTATCTAGAATTATAACATTTATAATTTCATCAAATCCAATGTTCCAACTATGAGAATCCTATTTTAAGTCTCTTACACACATTGCCTTCCACAACTATGAAACCCTGGGTCTACTTCATATGAATATTCTCGGTGTGGAATTCATTAGGAATGAAATATTGAATTCCATCTTGTAGATGTCAATGTCAAGTTGTGTAGGTATAGTTAGCAAAATTTTGATAGATTTAGGCGTGGTCACTGAAAAGCAAGTCTCATCGCAAGTGATGTCTTCTCTTTGTATATATCTTATGGATACAAGTCGTGCTCTGAAGGACTCTACCTTTTCATCAGGTTCCCTTTTTCTCTTGAAGATACATTTACACCTTACCGAGTCTTACCAATATAGTTGGATCCTCGAATGTCAATATACAATACTTGTATATGAAGTATACTTCAGACTTTATTGCTAACATCTATCTTTCCATGCCATGATCTTCATAAGATTCATCGTATCAAGTCAGATTATTGTAAGACTTAATGAACACATGGAATCCATACCTTCTAGATGATCTTACCATCCTAAAACTTTTTTGAAGATGTATGAGTGTTTCATCTTTAATTATTCTTTTAGTTTCTGATTCATGATCCTCATTATCTTCTTGAGATTCAATGAGTTCCCTTGCTTCATTTACATCTTGATTATAAAAAAGGCCATCCTCTTAGAATAGTATGAAGGATATGGAATTATCCTCAAGCGCATCACGGAAGCGTGATCGTCATATCAGATACGACGAAGAACGACTAGTCGTACTAGTTGTTCTAAGCAACGGAATTTAAAAATTTTCATACAATGAAACCACAAGATCCAAGAACACTTCTTGGATCGTTTCATCTATAACCACAATAAGTATAAGGAATACCTCTTGAAGCGTGGTTGATCAAGTATCTAAGAGAAGAGACCACCTGTCTCAAGTCCGATCGTCAGAGAGACCGCTTGCGAGTGCGGGGATGAACCGCGTTGTCCTCGCCATCCAAGAAGATGATCCAAGTATGGTTGCTCCTGATCTCTTCATACAAAATCGAACGTCTCTTTCGCGAGCGTAGCACTCCAAGAAGACGAAGAATTGAAGAACATCGAAGCAGCGGCGCGGTGGCGAGAGCATCGACGATATTCTCCTCTAGGGTATGGTGGACGGCCACCAAAAATAGAGGGAGAGAGGGCTGTCATGTATGAAGAAAAAGATAGAGAGAGAGCTTCAATATTGCATGTACTTAGAGATGAAGGTATTCCTCTTTATTTATAGGGTTTTGGGATCCATGGATCTCAATCCATGGGACATATAAAATCAATGGATGAGATTGAT
Source organism: Ottelia alismoides (assembly GCA_037367405.1). Taxonomy (NCBI): domain Eukaryota; kingdom Viridiplantae; phylum Streptophyta; class Magnoliopsida; order Alismatales; family Hydrocharitaceae; genus Ottelia; species Ottelia alismoides. The sequence continues at coordinate 416,909 of JAZKJV010006292.1, forward strand.
TTATGTCAATCTAATGGTCAAGATTGTTGTTGTTAAAAAACAACAAATTCGGATTAAAATATATTTGACAAAATCAAATATAAATCAATCCTAAATTAAAACAATAAATAAGGAGAGAATATAGATGGAGATCAACATCTACCATGTATATCCAAGTGGACGGCTACCCATTCCAATTAGGAATTGGGTGCCGCCACTTTGAGATCTCAAGGTGGCAATCTCATGGATTTCCATGAGATTGCATGTTTCCTTGAATTTCTCTATTATTTATTTGCAACAAATTTTGTTGTGTTTTATTCTTCAAAAATAGTTCACAATTATATTTGAGAATATTGCAATCTTACTATGGAAAAATTGTGAATCATATTCACAACCCAAAACAACATATAATTTACATTGTCAATTAATTACTCATTGTGTATCCAATACACATAATAATTAATCAACACATATAAATTATAATTATCTCTCTCTAATACATTATAAATAACATTTATAATGTATTATGAATAATTGGATATTTTTATCCACATTATTCTTGTCCATAATAATTAAATCACATTTAATTAAGTTGGATAATTTCTTCACACATCAAAATGATTAAATCACATTTAATCATCATTTCTTCATTTCTTAGATCTTATGGAATTAATCACGAACCGTTCAAGAATAATGCGATCTCTCTGCAGATACTTGGAGATACAGACAGGGTGATTGCATTGTTCCATATATAGTGACTTGGATGTTGAGATCATATCTCAAATCCAGATCCCATGGACCTCCCACTGGTGCTTGATCAAATCAAGACCGTAGACCTAATCTTCTCACTGCATCCGAATCTCATTCAGATCAATGCCCAGTTCATGGACTATGATTAGGTCACTTCTCTAATGAGAGGAGTCACTAAAATCCAAACCTGTTTCATCACTCCCTCGGAATTGAAGCATCATGGTTATACAATCGTTTATTATCACATCACCTTCAGGTATTCCCAATATCTGTACATCCTACATATTGGAAGACCTATGACCATTCTGAAGATAAAGATCACTTTATACTATCATTTTTAGGGTTTGATCATTAAGTTTCTCAATCTTGATCGTTGGGAATTGGTATAGATCATATGCTTTCCCAAAGCATATATCTTACCTTCAAATTCATGTCATGCTTCTAAAGCATGACGACCATGCATGGAATTTGATTAGTCCCGGTACCTCATGAGTGAGCTCATGTCTCCCGGTTCACAAGTGAACCTGTATGATCCCTTTGAGAGATCGTATTACTCATATGTCCTTACATGCACACCAGCTCGCCGGTGTATAGACCTTGGTTAGGTCATCAACCTATTGGTCTGCCAAATGTATACACTCAGATATATAGCAACACATCTGTCTCCGGTCAGAGGATGCATGCCTATGCTGTGACAGTATTCAACATAGGTCTTTGGTTATCTCGATCTCGTTAAGTCAACCTATTGACTCAACTAATCTGACATCTCCGAATCACTATTTCCATGCAGAGGACCTGCATCAAGAGGTCAGCCAGATATCAGCCATCTGAGAGAGGATTGCCATCTCCTACTCAGGCTGGAGATCATCTTTTAACAATCATTTGATGATGCTTGATGAGTCCTCTATCTAACTCCTTAGATATTCACCTAAGCATCAACCTCTATGATTCATCCAATGAATCAATAGTTGTAGGATCATCAAGTTGGCCATGGTACGTAACCCTTATTGTATAGAGGGACACTATAGTGCATTCATTCATTCAATCTCAGAAAGAGAGTGAAAAATAATCCATAATTTTCATTGATAATTTATTCATTACAATAACATTTATTGTAGGAATGGTTTGCTCGGGGCTCACATTGCTAACAATCTCCCACTAGCCCTTAGAACCATTCAGGTACTATCCTTAAAGCCATACTCATTACATGCTGGTCGAAAACCTTCTGTGTCAGAGGTTTGGTAAGAGGATCAACAACATTGTCGGTAGAGGCAACCTTGATGATGATGATGTCACCACGCTTTTGTATCTCCCGAATGATGTGGTATTTCCTTTCCACGTGCTCGATCTTTTGATGCCATCTGGGTTCCTTTGCATAGGCAATGGCTCCCGTGTTATCGTAGAGTAACGGGATGGGAGTATCAGAGGAAACTACCCCAAGCTCCAGCACGAACTTGCGCAACCACACCGCCTCCTTTGCAGCATCCAATGCGGTAATGTATTCGGAAACTGTTGTTGAATCTGCAATAGTGTCTTGCTTCTTGCTTCTCCAGCTCACAACACCACCATTTAACAAGAACACGAACTCTGATGTCGACTTTCGATCATCAACATCCGATTGGAAGTCAGAATCTGTATATCCCAAGACTTGGAGATCACCATCTCCATAGACCAAGATGTAATCTTGCGTCCGTCTTAGATATTTGAATATTTTCTTTACTGCATTCTAGTGTTGCTCTCCATAGTAGGATTGGTAACGACTTACCACTCCCACTGCATGGCAGATATCTGGCCTAGTGAACATCATGGCATACATTAAGCTTCCTACGGCTGATGCATAAGGACATCCAGCCATGGCTTTCTTTTCCTCAACGGTTTGAGGAGCCATTCCTTAAGACAGGTGTATACCATGTCTTAAGGGTAGGAATCCTTTCTTGGAACTATCCATACGGAATCGTTCAAGAATCTTCTTAATGTATCCATGTTGTGCCAATCCCAAAATCATCTTTTCTCGATTTCTGAACAACTTCAGGCCTAAGATGTAAGAGGCTTCTCCATGATCTTTCATCTCAAAGGTATGGGACAGCCAAATCTTTACACTGATCATCATCCCTGTATCATTCCCAATGATAAGGATGTCATCTACGTAAAGCACGATGAACACAATGGCGCTCCCACTAGTCTTCTCGTATACACAAGGTTCTTCAGGATTTTGCACAAAATCATAGCTCTTTATGGTTTCATCAAATCTGATGTTCTAGCTACGAGAAGCTAACTTGAGCCCATAGATGGATTTCTTCAGCTTGCATACTTTGCCATCCTCAGTCATGAATCCCTGGGGCTGCTCCATGTAGATATCCTCCTCGAGGTATCCATTGAGGAAAGTCGTCTTGACGTCCATCTTCCAGATGTCGTAGTCAAGACTAGCAGTGTCTTGATGGATTTAAGCATGTCCACTGGAGAGAATGTCTCATCGTAATCGATGCCTTCTCTTTGTGTGTAGCCCTTGGCTACGAGCCGTGCCTTCAAAGTCTCTACTTTCCCATCAGGTCCCCTCTTTCTCTTGAAGATACATTTACACCCAATGGGTTTTACCCCTTTAGGTGGATCCTCTAGGGTCCATACATCATTCTTATGCATGGAGTCAATTTCTGACTTCATTGCTAGCATCCATCTATCCATGTCTTGATCCGCGAGTGCTTCATCAAATGAAGTAGATCAATGTCAGTCTCACTTGACACATGGAATCCATACCTTTCAGGTGCCGCAACCACCCTCGAACTCCTTCCAAGAGGTATGTGTGTTTCATCTTTATTTATCTCTTCAGTTTCTGGTCTAGGAAGATCAAAATCCTCGAGGGATTCAATGAGTTCCTCTACTTCATTTATGTCTTGAACTTAAGGAAATCATTCTCTAGAAACTTCACATCTCTAGAAACAAAAATCTTTTGGGTCTCAGGGTCATAAATTTGGTATCCAATACCATCTTTAACATACCCAATGAGATAACACTCACGAGAGCGAGATTCTAGCTTACTTACATCCACGTTCTTCGCATGAACTAAGCAACCCCAAACCCTCAAGTGATTAACACTAGCTTTGTTTCCATACCAGAGATCATGAGGAGTCTTAGGTATAGATTTGCTAGGAATCTTATTCAGGATATATATTGCAGTCTCTACTGCATATCCCAGAAACTAAGAGGTAAATGTGCTTTGCTCATCATTGAACGGACCATGTCCATGATCGTCCTGTTTCGTCTTTCAGCAACACCATTAAGTTGGGGAGTTCCAAGAGGAGTGAGATTGGAAACAATTCCATTCTCCTTAAGGTATTCCTTGAATTCATCTGATAGGTACTCGCCACCTCGATCAGATCGAATCCGTTTAATCTTCCTATTGGTTTGATTCTCAACTAAAGCCTTGAATTCTTTAAACTTTTCAAAGGTTTCGGATTTATGACGTAATAGGAAGACAAACCCCTATCACGAATGGTCATCGATAAATGTCAAATAATACCGATATCCATTTCGAGTCGCGGTACTGAAGGGACCGCATACATTGGTATGTATTAGATCGATAATACCTTCACATCTCGTAACCTTGTTACGAAAAGGCATCCTAGTCATTTTACCCTGAATGCAATGTTTGCAAGTGGGCAAAGATTGAACCTGTAGAAAATCTAGAGGACCATCCTTTATCAATCTATTGATCCTATCATGTGATAAATGACCAAGCCTTTGATGCCAAATCTCATTTGAGATGTTTTTATCCTCTCTGGATCTTTTAGGGTTTTTATTAGTGGTTGTAACATTCATGATACATTATCAATGCACAACTCATAGAGTCCACCAGAAGTCAAAACACCATTCGCAATATATTTATCATAACGATTTATGACTAATTTATTACAGAAAAGGAATGAATATCTGCTTCTAACAAGCTTAAATACAAATATCAAGTTCCTTCTGACTTCGGGTACATAAAGACATTCTTTAAGTATAAGGACTCTACCACTAGATAATGATAGTCTACAAGTCCCGACGGCCACTACTGCAACACTTGCACCAGATCCCATATGGATGACTATCTCCCCTTCCTCAAGATTCCTAGTTTCATGAAATAAATGCAACAAATTGCATACATGAACAGAAGCACCAGAATCTACAACCCAACTTCCTTCTCGTCCAACGAGAAAGCTAGTTTCAATGATGAAAGTAGATTTCGCACCTGCTGGGGCTTTACCTTTGTCTGAGGACTTCAGGTATTCTGGGCAGTTACGCCTCTAGATCCCCGGCTTTTTGCAGTAGTGACAGACGTCGGTTTTCTTCGACGCCATTAGAGTGGATGCATTGGAAGAAGAGCCAACACTTTGTCCCTTCTTCTTTCTCTTCTGGGCCGGGCCCTTCCGAGAACCTTGCTTCCGCCATTAGACGTCGGTTTTCTTTCTCTTTCGCTTCCCTCTGACATGTGCAACCATTGCACTGCCAGCGGGACCATCCTTCTTCATTACGTCTTCTGCAGACATTAATGCAGCAAGGAGACCAGCGCTTGTCAATTCCAGCTTGTTCATGTGGAATGACACTACAAAGTTATTGAAAGACTTGGGCAACGACAACAGAATGAAGTCATCTTGCTTGTCTGCATCCATGGTTGCACCAAGAGTCTCCGGCTCCGACAAGTACCCAAACATTTTGAGTACATGTTCACGGTCTGAAGTCCTTTCCTGCATCTTGCAACGAATGAGATCTTTCTTAACATTGTACCGTTGGGTGCGATTAATTTCACCAAACATATCCTTAAGATTCTGCATTATCTCCTGGCATGTGCTCATCTCCACATGTTGCTTGTGCAGAACATTGGAGAGAGAACCTTGGATATAGCATCTAGCCAAGACATGATTTTCATCATACTTGTCATTATATGCTTTTTTTCCTTGGATTTAGGGTTCTCATGCTTGTCCTCGGAGAGCACATAACTTATGCGCTCTGCAGAGAGAACAAGCTCATTACGGATCCAATTCGAGTAATTTGGGCTGGTCAATTGGTTGACCTCAAGAAGCCTACTAAATCGGTTCAAGGACTTCATTTTCTGAAATTAAGAAGGCACTATATTAGAATATAAAATCATATATTCTTATTTATGATACATGTTTAAGGTGTTTTAAATAAAATCATTCTTACATTGTCGACTTTGAAAGTTCATTCCCTTCATCACTTTCAAAGTAAGAGATATACTTACCGCTATATCTCTAGCAAGAATTGGGATCTCCTCTTTATCTTTGTCAGATCCCAATAATATGAGAATCCGCGACTACAATAAAGAGAAGCAGGAACACATTCGATCTTGCAAGTCCAACTTGCATTTCCCAATTCGGTCTTTAACACTTGGGCCCATCACCCCTAAGGCGATGTTGAACCTTTGTTAATTGAATCAACCGTCAACAGGAATAGTACTTGCTATGCACAATCCAATATCGCCCCAATAATATGAGGATCCGATATTGGGGTCACTACGCATACGGACTTACTCTTTCGAGAAGCAAAGAGCCCGATCCAGATGCGCTTGCATACAGGAGCTGTCACTTCGGACAGGCGTCTCCTACATGCAATCCCTGGCGACGGAACCCTTCTCCTAGTCGGGAGATCGTGGATGTCACTTATGTGATCCTCCATTTCATATTCAAATTTTTAATTAATTATCATGAATTACATTCATATAATTAAATCTTCCAAGGGAAATGATAACTCTATTCATAACAGAGTGTTTTAATTGGACATAATCAATTTAATTATATTAAATTAATTATCAATCCAATTCAATCAATCAAACTTGATAATTTTTACTTGAATATATATATATATATATGGTAATGTCTCAAAATATGTGTTAATTCGAATTTTAATAATTAGAAATACACCTTGATTTTCTCCGGCATTATACAGTCCCTACCCGTTGTCATGGCCAGTACTGACGAGAGTAGGACGGACTACATACGTTGCAACCCGTTACCCCAATGCTCTCCGACTAGTCACCATATCCGCCTCGGGAAAGCATAATGCCAGATATATCAATTTGTACTTGAGATGATCATCGGTGTTTCAACCGAAATTATACCATATAGTAATAATCAAAATATTTTTGATTGTAAAGAAATTTGCTACACAAATTCCCAATCCTATTCAAGCATCAAGTTTGATGATTGTGTTTCGAATTAAGATTTAGATCAAATCTAATCAATTAATCGGTTGAGGCCAAGTCAATTATGTAAATAATCATCTTCCAATACTTCAAAAATATTCTTCATGATTATTTCATGAAATTAACAATTAATTGTACTAATTGACAATCACATGGTTCTTGATTTGGAATGTAATTTCTGTAGTGACCCCTACTCACTAAAATTAACATATCTCAATCAATTTAAATCCAATTTAGACAAACTCAATTTTCAAAGGTTGCTAACTTGATTTAGGACAAAATCCAAGTCATGTTTAACACATTTAGGGGCATATCATAATAGTAATTAACTCTTTAATAATGTTAAGATCTATAGTTCCCGCAACAGTGCATACATGTTCATGAATCATATCTTGAGCATACGAAATCCGATTTACACAAACTCAGATTCTATGGTTTCCTTATTTAATGGGGAACAAAATACAAGTAAATAGTTCGTGCTTAAACATTTTAAACATGGCCAAAATTAATTAATAATCAGATCTGCGAAATCAAATGCTATAAAAACTTTCGCGACCTTAACGAACCCAAGTCGTCCTCGGTTTTTTAATCATATTCGAAACCGTCGACCTAAGGATCTGATACCACTTGAGGTATATGGAATTATCTTCAAGCGCATCACAGAAGCATGATCTTCGTATCGGATACGACGAAGAATGACTAGTCGTACTAATTGTTCTGAGCAGCGGAATTTAAAAATTTTCATACGATGAAACCACATGATCCAAGAACACTTCTTGGATCGTTTCATCTATAACCACAATAAGTATAAGGAATACCTCTTGAAGCGTGGTTGATCAAGTCTCTAGGAGAAGAGACCTCCTGTCTCAAGTCCGATCGTCGGTGAGACCACGTGGGTGCGCGGGGACGAACCACGTCGTCCTCGCAATCCAAGAAGATGATCCAAGCACGGTTGCTACTGATCTCATCGTACGAAATCGAACGTCTCCTTGGCGAGCGTAGCACTCCAAGAAGACGGAGAACCGAAGAACGTCGAAGAGGCGGCGCGGTGGCGAGAGCGTCGACGAAATTCTCCTCTAGGGTATGGTGGACGGCCACCAAAAATAGAGGGAGAGAGGGCTGTCGTGTATGAAGAAAAGAGAGAGAGAGAGAGAGAGAGAGAGAGAGAGCTTCAATATTGCATGTACTTAAAGAGCATGGTATGCCTCTCTATTTATAGGGTTTTGGGATCCATGGATCTCAATCCATTGGACATATAAAATCAATGGATGAGATTGATTTATGTCAATCCGATGGTCAAGATTGTTGTTGTTAAAAAACAATAAATTTAGATTAAAGTATATTTGACAAAATCAAATATAAATCAATCCTAAATTAAACCAATAAATAGGGAGAGAATATACATGGAGATCAACATCTACCATGTATATCCAAGTGGACGGCCACCCATTCCAATTAGGAATTGGGTGCCGCCACTTTGAGATCTCAAGGAGGCAATCTCATGGATTTCCATGAGATTGCATGTTTCCTTGAATTTCTCCATTATTTATTTGCAACAAATTTCGTTGGGTTTTATTCTTCAAAAATAATTCACAATTATATTTGAGAATATTGCAATCTTGCCATGGAAAAATTGTGAATCATATTCACAACCCAAAACAACATATAATTTATATTGTCAACTAATTACTCATTGTGTATCCAATACACATATTAATTAATCAACACATATAAATTATAATTAGCTCTCTCTAGTACATTATAAATCACATTTATAATATATTATGAATAATTGCATATTTCTATCCACATTGTTCTTATCCATAATAATTAGATCACATTTTATTATATTGGATAACTTCTTTACACATCAAAATGATTAAATCACATTTAATCATCATTTCGTCATTGCTTAGATCTTATGGAATTATTCTCGAACCCTTCAAGAATAATGCAATCTCTCCGCAGATACTTGGAGATAAGGACAGAGCGATTGCATTATTCCACGTATAGTGATTTGGATGTTGAGATCATATCTTAAATCCAGATCCCATGGACCTCCCACTAATGCTTGATCAAATAAAGACCGTAGACCTAATCTTCTCACTGCATCTGAATCTCATTCAGATCAATGTCCAGTTTATGGATTAGGATTAGGTCACTTCTCTAATGAGAGGAGTCACTAAAATCCAAACCTATTTCTTCACTCCCTCAGAATGGAAGCGTCATGGTTATAGAATCGTTTATGATAACATCACCCTCAGGTATTCGCAATACCTGTACATCCTACATATTGGAAGACCTATGATCATTCTGAAGATAAAGATCACTTTTATACTATCATCTTCAGGATTTTCTCAATCTTGGTCACTGGGAATTGGTATAGATCATATGCTTTCCCAAAGCATATATCTTACCTTCAAATTCATGTCATGCTTCCAAAGCATGATGACCTTGCATGGAATTTGATCAGTCCCAGTACCTCATGAGTGAGCTCATGTCTCCCGGTTCACAAGTGAAACTGTATGATCCCTTTGAGAGATCGTATTACTCATATGTCCTTACATGCACACCAGCTCGCCGGTGTATAGAGCTTGGTTAGGTCATCAACCTATTGGTCTGCCAAATGTACATACTCAGACATATAGCAACACATCTGTCTTCGGTCGGAGGATGCATGCCTATGCTGTGACAGTATTCAACATAGGTCTTTGGTTATCTCGATCTAGTTAAGTCAACCCATTGACTCAACTAATCTGACACCTCCAGATCACTATTCCCATGCAGAGGACCTGCATCAAGAGGTCAGTCAGATATCAACCATCTGAGAGAGGATTGCCATCTCCTACTCAGTCTGGAGATCATCACTTAACAATCATTTGATGATGCTTGACGAGTCCTCTATCTAACTCCTTAGATATTCATCCAAGCGTCAACCTCTATGATTCATCCAATGAATCAACAGCTGTATAATCATCAAGTTGGCCATGGTACATAACCCTTATTGTACAGAGGGACCCTATTGTGCATTCATTCATTCAATCTCAGAAAGGGAGTGAAAAATAATCAATAAATTTCATTTATAATTTATTCATTACAATAACATTTATTGTAGGAATGGTTCGTCCGGGGCTCACATTGCTAACATAGTATTCTTAGAGATGAAATAATTTTAAGACTCTCAAGGTTATAAATTAGGTTTCACATACCATCCTTTATTTTCCTAATGAAGTAGCATTCTATGGTGTATGATTCCAGCTTCCTCATCCATGACATGGTTATGGCGAAAGCGACCCTAAATCCTTAAGTGTCCAACACTAGGCTAGGTTCTAAATCTTATCTTGTGAGGATTTTCAGGTTTAGATTTGCATGGAACCTTATTAAGGATATATATTATAGTCTCTATTACATATTTACCTGGAAATAAAGCGATAATTATGCTAATATTCATCATTGATCAAAGCATGTCACACATGACATAATTGCATCTCCCTACAACTCTACTATGTTAAGGTCTATTAGGAGGAGTGAGATAGGATTGATATTCCTGCCTCCATAATGTAATCCCTGACATCATCTAATAGGTATTGACTACATAGATTAGATCAAATTCATTTCATTTTTGTTCTAAATTTGGTTCTAAACAAAAATTGTGAAATCTTTGAACATTTCAAAAGGTTTCTAAGGTGAAGGGAAGGAATCTCATATCACAAATAATCATCAATAGATATCACATATCATTAATATTTACTATGATATATATGATGCACAAACATCAATATGTATGTAATCTTGAATACATTGGCATCTTACACCATTCTCAAAGAAGGGTCTATTTGACATTTTACTTTGAATAAAATATTGACAAGTATGTAAGATTTGAAATTTTAGACATTCCAAACCTTCATCTTTTACCAGTCTATTGATCTCATCAACAAACATATTTCCAAGACTTGATGCCAGATTATTCTCAAATGATCTTCATCCTCCTATAGATCTTTTAAGATTTAATTTTCAGTATTTAGAAATATTAGTAATCTTCATTAATTTTCTAATTTAATAGTGTCCTCTAGATGTTACATTATTATATGAAATATATCCATTGTAATTCTTTATGATATGTCTATTCAAAAATTCGTGTTTGTTTCCAACATTTAGAAACAAACAATGAGTGTATTCTAAATATCTATGCCACAGAGACATTCTCTAGGACTAAGGGCTCTCCTATGAAAACAAGTAGTCTATGTATCCAATGTAGATTATTGCAACAATTGCATCAACATCCATATACATGAAAATAAACCTAAAGATCATATTTTATAGTCGTCTAAAACATATGCAACCAATTACAAGTGTTATTAGAAGAATGAGATACAATTTTAGACTTTGATCTTATCTAATAGGAAAGCTAATTTCAATTATTATATGTAGATGTATAATATGCTGATGCATTATTTGTGTCATTCTCTATGGATCCTAGATAGTCTAGATAGTCATGCCATGCATACATTAGATTGTTGCAGTATTGGCATTCATCCAACTCTTTGGATGTCATATGTGTGGAAATCTAAAAAATTCAAGCATCTCCTTTACTTTTCTTCTTACTTGGGTCATCCCCATGCTTCCACTATGCTTCCTTCATCTATAAGCAACCATTGCTTAAGACAAAGAACCTCTTATATTGAACTCAACAGATTTCAATATAGGGGTATTTCAACATTTATACATGTTTCATTCAATTCGTACAATATGAATATTGTGAAGATTCATGAATGACTTGAGTGTAGACATTAGAATAATGCAGTAAACCACCTATCTACATAATGCAGTACAATGTAGGCATTCATCTCTTATCGAGCCACCTATCTACATAATGCAGTAAACCATATCATTATTGATTAAATGCTTAAAGCACATGTGTCTGCCGAAACATCATCTTAGGTTTTATAAGGATTATTTTACAATTACGATCATCATCAACATGATACTTCCAAAGCACACTCGATGAGAGATCAAGACTATAGAGATACACAAAAGATAGGTTGTTGTCCCATTGTCCATTTAATTTTCATTTCTCATTATAATGAGGAAACTTGCACATTGCAATCACATACACTATGTGTCCAACTGTAAGTACAATGTCTTGATCATGGATCTAATCCATTATATTTTACTGGTTATTATGGAGCATAGTTTTGAGTAGGTTTAATGTACGTTATCTGAAACAAGAAATTTGCATAAAATTTAATGATTTAGGATTTTTATATAAAAGTTATCATGCCTTGTCAACTCTAAAATTTCATTTCCTTATTCGCTTTCAAAGTAAGAGTACTTACCGTTATATATCAAGAAAGATCTAGGATCTCCTTCTAACCTTTGTTATATCCACATAATATGAGAACTTGTCCCTCGAATAAAAAGAAGCGGGAACTCATTTTGCTTTACAAGCCCAATTTGAATTTCCCAATTCGATCTTTAACACCCGGTCCCACCACCCCTAAGGAGATGTTGATGTTAAACATGCGATCCCACGATGAGCCATAATGCAATAAATGTTACTGCAAATATCATCCCCTAATCTAAAATGAAAAATGATTAATTTGCATAATAAGTCCCTTAGTACAGTTAGGGTAATGCACCATGAAAATTTTAATGATGATGCAGGTGTTGATTCAATTATTGAAATATAGATGTTGGTGCTTGGATGAATATCTAAAGAGCTAGATTGAGGACTGATCAAGAACCGTCAAATGGTTGTTAAGAGAGGATCTCCAACCTGAGAAGGAGATGGCAATCCTCTAAAGGCTGATCTAACCGACCTCTTAATGTAGGTCCTCTGCATGGGGGAATAGAGATTTGGAGGTTTTCGATAATTTAGATCAAAGAGTTGACTAAACGAGATCGAGATAACAAAAGCCCTATGTCGTATGTTGTCACGATATAGGCACGCATCCTCTGACCAGAGACAGATGTGTTACTATCTGTCTGAGTATGTACATTTGGCAGACCAATAGGTTGATGACCTAACCAAGGTCTATACACCGGCGCATTGGTGTGCATATAAGGGCATGTGAGTAATACGATCTCTCAAAGGGATCATACATGTTCTCTATTGAACCGGAAGACATGAGCTCAGTCATGAGATATTGGGAAGAATCAAATTCTGTGCACGGTCACCTCGCTTTGGATGCTTGACTGAACTTGTAGCTTTGATATATAATTTTGGAAAGTATATGATCAAGACCTAGGTATGATATATGCTTTTGAAAAGTATACGATCGACACAAAATCCCAATGATCAATTGAGAAACTTACTGATAAAACCCTGAAGAAGACAGTATGAAATTGATCTTGATCTTCGGGTTGATCAAAGGTCTTCCAGTATGCAGGATGTACAGGTATTGGGAATACCTGAGGGTGATGTGATCATAAACGATTGTATAACCATGACGCTTCCATTCCGAGGGAGTTTTGAAATAGGTCTGGATTTTAGTGACTTCTCTCAGTAGAGAAGCAATATGATCTTAGTCCAAGTGTTGGACATTGGTCTGAATGAGATTCAAATGCAATGTGAAGATTAGATTTGCAGTCTTGATTTAATCAAGCATCTTTGGGAGGTTCGTAAGATCTGGATTTGAGTCTCAACATACAAGTCACTATACGTGGAACAATACAATTGCCTGGTCCTTATCTCCAATTATATGCGTAGAAAGTGCATTATTCTTGAAGGGGTTCAAGAATAATTCATTTGATGAACTAAATATCCAACCAAGAAGGACTTGATGATTAAATAAGATTTAATTATCAAGCATAATATGAATGAGATTCATATTGTGAGAATAATTATCCAAGATAATTAAATGGGATTTAATTATCGAGGATTAGATAATGTGGATAATACTATCCATAGTATTTGTGTATTATAAATATGATTTATAATATACATATATTGAAGAGAGAGAATTTTTGTAAATGGCATTTGTTAATTATTAATGTGTATTGGATTCACATTAATTAATTAATTGGAAATGTAATTTACAATTTAGATTGGGCTGTGAATATGATTTACATTTTTTCAATGGCATGATTGAAATATTCACTAATTAATTGAGAATTAATTTAGTGGATAATTTTGCAATACATATTCACAAATTAATTGGTGGATAATTTTGTAATAGATATAGACTAATTAATTGGGAATTAATTTGGTGGATAATATTGCAAACAAATAAGAGATAATTGGATTAAATAAAAAGGGATGGATAATACACCACCAAATGAGGTGGCGTCACCCATGATAATATCATATCATTTTTATTATTATCCTATTATCTTGTGTTAATTAATTTTTTATTAAAATTAAATTGTGTTGATAATGTTGCAACATATATTTAATTTAAATATAAATTAATGTTGTTGTTTTTTAACCAACAACAATCTTAGCCATTGATTAATACATAGACAAACCATGGTTGTTGTATCTATGTGTCCCATGGATTGAGATCCATTGGATCCTAAGCTAATATAAAAGGAGGGCTAACCTAGCCTTTCAAGGTACATGATTAAGAGTAGTAGAAGCCTACTACTACTCTCTCTCTCTCTCATTCTCGCCCTCTCTCTTTCTCTTCTCCAAGAAGTGGCTGTCCACTTTGTGTTGAGAAGGAGAGACTCTCGCCTTTGCCTTCAACGACTCGGGGATCTCCTTCTTCTTTGGGGCTGCTTGCTCTAAAAGAAGATGACGGATTTCGTTTGACGAAATCAGGGGATTCGTTGCTTGGATCTTCATCGAGGATTGCGGGAGGAACACATCTCATCATCGTGCTCGCAAGTGCGTTCTTCGTTGATAGGACTTAAGATAGCAGGATCTCTTATTTGGGATCTCACGAATACAACCACGCTCCAAGAGGTATTGCTTATACTTTGTCGAGAAATATTCTCGTGATCATGTGGTTTCGTCACTTGATTTAAAAATTTTAAATTCCGCTGCATCTTGCGACTAGTCGCCCCGATCGCATACGATGCGATCAACACGCTTCCATGATGCGCTTGAGGATTTTCAATATCCTTCAAGTGGTAGGAGAGCCAGGTTGAAAAAGATTTTGGATACGATCCATAGACCTAGGACGACTTGGGTTTGAAAGAGTCACGAAAGTTTTGTCGCATTTCAATTTTCGCACCTCTGTCTAATTGAAATTTTCAGTCCTGTTTAAATTGTTTAAACAAGAAATTTAAAATTAGATTTTATTTTCCATTAAATAAGGAAACCATAGGATCTGAGTTTACGAAATTTGGATCTCATTTGCTCAAGATATGGCCTTTTGAATATGCATGTATTCACTGTTGCGGGAACAACAGATCTAAACGTGATTAATGAGTTAATCACTGTTTCGATGTGCCTCGAATTGCGTGAATTATCACTTGGATTCTTTAATAAATCAAATTGGCAATCTTAGGAAACTGATTTTGCAATTTTTGGATTTAAATTGATCAAGTTAAGTTAATTTCAATGATTGGTGGTCACTGCTGAAAATTGACATTTTTTTTATCATGAACCATATGATAAGTCATTCAAATATGATGATGAAAATTAATGATTAATTTTCTGGAATAATTAGTGATAAATATTTGTGAAATATTTAAAGATATAATTATTTCATTGAATGACATTTGCCTAACCATAATTATAAGATAGTTGATCTTGATCATTGGTTGATATGAAGTCATCGACAAACATTGATTTCATGAAAAAACCTTAGTTTATCCTACAATTGTTGTAGGACAACTTTTACATGAAAAACCCCTTTTTTGAATAGGATTGGGGATTTGTTTATCAAATCTCCTTATAATATAATCAAAATTGTTTTGATGTATACTATGGTATAATTTCGGTTGAAAAACCGATGAGCATCTCAAAGTACATGATGATCTATCTGGCATTATCCTTTCATGAGGTGGATATGGTGCCTAGTCAGAGAGCATTGGGGTCGCGGGTTGCAACGTATGTGGTCCATCCCACTCTCGTAGGTACTGGCCATGACAGCAGGTAGGGACTTGATAATGTCGGATAAGTCAAAGTGTATTTTTCTAACTATTAAAATACGAATAATACGTACTTTGAGATTATACCTACTATTCAAGTAATAATAAAATTTGTTGATTAGTGATTGGATTGATGATTAATTTAATGTGATTAAATTAATTATATCCAATAAAACACTCTATCATGAATAGATGTGTATTTACCTTGGAAGAATTAATTACATGAATATAATTCATGATAATTAATTAATACAATTTGAATATGAGGTGGAGGATCACATAAGTGACATCCATGGTCTCCCGTCAAGGCAAAGGATTCCGTCGCCTGATGTTGTATATAGGAGATGCCTATCCCATGTGATAGATCGTGTATATGATTTATTCAGGATCGGGTTCTTTGCTTCTCTAAAGAGTAAGGCCGTATATGTAGTGACCCCAATATCGGGTCCTCATATTATTGGGGTGATATTGGACTGCGTATAGCGAGTATTGAACCTGTTGATGGTTGGTTCAATTAATGACGGGTCAACATCATCTCAGGGGTGGTGGGCCCGGGTGTTAAAGATCGAATTGGGAAATGCAAGTTGGACTTGCATGGCAGAATGTGTTCCCGCTTCTTTTTATCAGAGTCGCAGGTTCTCATATTATTGGGATGTGACGAAGATAGGAAAGGAGATCTCAGATCTTGCTAGAGATATAATGGTAAGAATATCTCTTACATTGAAAGTTATTAAGGGAATGAACTTTCATTGTTGACAAGGCAAGACAACTTTGATATAAAAAATCCTAAATCAAAGTAAAACATGTATATATATAATATATATACCCTTATGAAAATTTCTTATTTCAGATAATCCTTTATTAATCCCACTCAATGTTATACTGAATGATAACCAGTAAAATATCATGAATTGGACTCATGATCCAGATATTGTACTTGCAATTGAACACATAATGTATGTGGTTGCAATGTGCAAGTTTCCTCAACATAATGAGGTATGACAATTAAATAAGACAATAAGACATCACCTTAGATTTCATATGTCTCTATAGTCTTGATCTTTCGTCGAGTGTACTTTGGAAGTGACATGTCGATGATGATCGTAATTATCAAATAATCCTTATAAAATCTAAGAAGATGTTATGGCATACATATGTGCTCTAGACATTTAATCATGATTGACATGGTTCTCTGCATTTTGCATAATGGTGGCTCGAAAGAGATGATGTATTCAAAATGGTTGAATACCTACCTGAACCTAAGTCTCTAAGAGTTGAGATGTAAGTAGATATGATGAGTGTCATCATTCTACTATCTGTACTCAAGTCATTCATGAAGCTTCATAATAATCATTTTGTATGAATTTTATGAAGCATGTATAAATGTATAAGTGCTCTTGTATTGAAATCTTTTGAATTCAACATAAGAGATTCTTTGTCTTGAACAATGGTTGTTTATAGATGAAGAGAGCACAGTGGAAGCGTGGGTTGGACCCATGTGAGAAGGAAAGTTAAAGAGTTGATTGTACTTCTGTGACTTCCATGTGACATCCAAAACGTTGGATGAATGCCAATACTGCAATAAGTTGATGTGTTGATAGTATGACTATCAAGTCTATCTAAAATCCTTAGTGAAGGACTCAGATAGAGCATCAGAATAATCTACATATAATAATTGATTTTGACTTACTTATTTCATAAGATAAAGTCTGATAATTGTATCCCAATCTTCTAATGACATTTGCAAATGGTTGCATATATATATTAGAAGATTAGAAATTTGATCTTAAGGTTTAATATTCAGCTACATAGATATTGATGTAATTGTTGCAGCAATCTCTGTTGGATAGATGGACTTCATATTCTCGGTGAGAGAGCCTTTAGTCTTAGAGAATGTCTCTATGACCTAGATGTTAGAATACCCTCATCTTTTGTTTCTAAATGTTGGAAATAAACATGAATTCTGAGATAGAACTATCATAAAGAGTTATGATGGATATATTTCAGATAGTAATCTAACATCTAGTGGAATCCACAAAATTAGAAAAATTAATGAATGGTTCATTAAGATTTCTAATACTGAAAATTAAGCCTTGATAGATCAATAGAAGGATGAAGAGCATTTGACAATGATCTGACATCAAGCCTTGGACATATGTCTGCTGATGAGATCAATAGACTAGTAAGATATGAAACTTTAGAATGTCTAAAAAATTTCAAATCTTACATACTTGTGAATATTGTATTCAAAGTACAATATCTAATACACCCTTCTCTTAGGAAGGGTGCAAGATGTCAAGGTATTCGGGATCTCATACATATTGATGTATGTGGATCATCTATATCATAATGAACATTATGGATATGTGATATCTATTGATGATTATTTATGATATGATATTTCTTCTCTTCACCTGAGAAACCTTTGAAATGTTCAAAGATTTCACAATTTTGATTTAGAACCAAAGTTTGAAGGAAGATTAAATGAATTTGATCTAATCAAGGTAGCAAGTACATATTAGATGAATTCAAAGAATACCTTATGAAGATATTAATATCATTTCTATCTCAATCCTCCTAACACACCAAAACTTAATGGAGTTGTAGGTAGATACAATTGGATCATGTGTGACATGATTTGATCAATGATGAATTTTAGCATAATTATCCCTTAGTTTCCAGGTATATATGTGTAGTAGAGACTACAATATATATCCTTAATAAGGTTCCATGCATGTAAGCTGGAATCTAACACTTGAGAGTGCTACTTCATTAGGATAGTAAAGGATGGTATTGGATACCTACTTTATAACCCTGAGATTCTTAAAAGATCTCATCTCCGAGAATGTGATACTTAGAGGATGACTCTTGAGAATCAAGATGAAATGAAGTGTAGGAACTCATCTAATCTTGAGAAGATGATGAGGCTCCTAAAATCAGAAACTAAAAGGGACAATTAAAAATGAAGCACTAATACCTCTTCAAATGAGTTTGAGGATGTATTCCATGTGTCAGTTAGGTCTGACAATGATCGGACTTCATGTGATGAAGCTCCTGAGGATCATGACATGGAAAGATGGACATTAGCAATAAAGTCTAAAGTAGACTTCATATACAAAGTGTTGTATATGGACGCTCGAGGATCCACCTATATGGGTAAGACCCATAAAGGTGTAAATGGATCTTCAAGAGAAAGGGAATCTGATGATAAGGTGGAGACCTTAAAAGCTCGGTTCGTAGACATGAGCTACACATTGGAAGAGAAGACATTGCTTGCGATGAGATTTGCTCTTCAGTAACCTTACTTAAACCCATCAGATTATTGCTAACTATAGCTACACAACTTGGCTTTGACATCTTCGAGATGGAATTCAAGATTGCATTCATATATAAATGCCTCTCTGAGGATATTCACATGAAGTAGCCCCAGGGCTTCAACTATGGACTCAAATAAGCTTCTTATAGTTGGAACATCAGATTTGATGAAATCATAAATGTTATGATTTTAGATAGAATCTGGATGTACCATGTGAAGCTTAGTGGGAGTGCCATTGTGTTCATCGTGCTAAATGTAGATTATATCCTAATCATTTGGAATGATATAAGGATGATAATAAGTGTTTTATAGACTGGCTATTCCATACCTTGAAATATGATCTCAAGAATACCTCTTAGATCTTAGTTCTCAAGTTGTTCAGAAGCAAAGAAAAGAGGGTATTGGGACTGTCACATTTGTAGTACACCTTGGACATATTCCATTCTTGTAAATTACAAGAAAGGCTTCCTTCCATTAAGATTTGGTACTGACCTATCTAAAGGGATAGCACCTCAAAGAGTTGAGGAAGTGAATGCTAGAACTGTTTGCACTTGTGCATCAGTTACGAGAAGCTGAGTAGATGTGTACAAAAGCCAGATATCTGCCATGCAGTGGGAGTAGTAAAGTGTTGCTAATCCTACTATGAAGAGAAAACAGTTGATTGCAGTAATAACAAAATCTTCATATATGACAAGATTTTTTGAGATAGTAATCTCAAAGTCATATCTTCAAAAGCATAAGACGTTATAGATCAAGATCTAAAAGGTCTTAACTGTGGATACCTTGAGAGATAGTGATCTCCCAAAATAAGGGTATTCTGATAAGGATTATAGAAATAGTGGTTATAATAGTTACTGAGCAATAGTGTCAAGGACACTATAATTGCTTTATCAAGATTGAGTATTGGTTGCATAAGATGCAACATTCGCATTGGATGCGAGCACTGTTACCTAGGGATATGCAAGTGTCGTAAAAGGACTTGGCATAGTCTTTTTGGGAACAGAGTGACTGATTAGCTTACCTAGATATTATCTAAATAGGCTATGATTGTCACATGAGTATGGGTTTAAATGATTATCCCATTAATGGCTCTTTGGACTAGTGGGAGATTGTTGGACATGCGAGCCCACGACGAGCCATTATGCAATAAATGTTATTGCAAATATCATTCCCTGATCTGAAATGAAGAATAATTAATTTGCATAATAGGTCCCTTAGTACAATTAGGGTAATATACCATGGCTATCTTAATGATCATACAGCTGTTGATTCAATTATTGAATCATAGAGGCTGGTTCTTGGTTGAATATCTAAAGAGTTAGATTGAGGACTCATGATGCACCGTCAAATGATTGTTAAGATGTGATCTCCAGCCTGAGTAGGAGATGGAAATTCTTTCTCACATAGGATGATATCTGACCGACCTCTTGATGTAGGTCCTCTGCATAGGAATAGAGATTCGGAGGTGTCAGATAAGTTAGGTCAAAGAGTTGACTTAACGAGATCGAGATAACCAAAGTCCTATGTCGTATGCTGTCACGATATAGGCACGCATCCTCTAACCGGAGACAGATGTGTTACTATATGTCTGAGTATGTACATTTGGCAGACCAATAGGTTGATGACCTAATTAAGGTCTATACACCGACGCGTTGGTGTGCATATAAGGGCATATGCGTAATATGATCTCTCAAAGGAATCATACAGGTTCACTATTGAACCGGAAGATATGAGCTCACTCATGAGATATTAGGAAGAATCAAATTCCGTGCACGGTTGTCTCGCTTTGGAAGCTTGACTGAATTTGTATGTTTGATATATACTTTTGGAAAGTATATGATCAAGACCTAGGTATGATATATGCTTTTGGAACGTATATGATCGATACCAAATCTCAATGATCAAATGAGAAACTTACTGATAAAACCCTGAAGAAGACAATATAAAATTGATCTTGATCTTTGGGTTGATCATAGGTCTTCCAGAATGCAGGTTGTACAGGTATTGGGAATACCTGAGGGTGAAGTGATCATAAAGGATTGTATAACCATGACGCTTTCATTCCGAGGGAGTGATGAAACATGTATGGATTTTAGTGACCCCTTTCAGTAGAGAAGTGATCTTAGTACAAGTGTTGGACATTGGTCTGAATGAGTTTTAGATGCAATGAGAAGATTAGATTTGCGGTCTTGATTTAATCAAGCATCTATGGGAGGTTCATAAGATCTAGATTTGAGACGATATCTCAACATCCAAGTCACTATACGTGGAACAATACAATCGTCATGTCCTTATCTCCAATTATCTACGGAGAAAGCACAATATTCTTGAAGGGGTTTAAGAATAATTCATTTGATGAACTACATATCCAACCTAGAAGGACTTGATGATTAAATGAGATATAATTATCAAGCATAATATAAATGAGATTCATATTGTGAGAATAATTATCCAAGATAATTAAGTGGGATTTAATTATCAAGGATTAGAGAATGTGGATAATACTATCCACAGTACTTGCGTATTATAAATGTGATTTATAATATACAAATATTGAAGAGAGAGAATTTTTGTAAATGACATTTGTTAATTATTAATGTGGATTGGATTCACATTAATTAATTAATTGGAAATGTAATTTACAATTTAGTTTTGGTTGTGAATATGATTCACCTTTTTTCAATGGCATGATTGAAATATTCAGTAATTAATTGGGATTTAATTTAGTGGATAATTTTGCAATAAATATGCACAAATTAATTGGGAATTAAATTGTTGGATAATTTTGCAATAAATGTACACTAACTGATTGGGAATTAATTTGGTGGATAATATTGCAAACAAATAAGAGATAATTGGATTAAATAAAAAGATATGGATAAGTCATGGGTGACGTCCCATCTATTTGGGGTGAATTATCATCTCAGTTTTATTATTATCCTATTATCTTGTGTTAATTAATTTATGTTAAAATTAAATTGTGTTGATAATGTTGCAACATATATCTAATTTAAATATAAATTAATGTTGTTGTTTTTTTAACCAACAACATTCTTGGCCATTGATTAATACATAGACCAACCATGGCCGTTGGATCTATGTGTCCCATGGATTGAGATCACTAGATCCTAAACTAATATAAAAGGAGGGCTAACATAGCCTTTCAAGGTACATGATTAAGATTAGTAGAAGCCTACTCTCTCTCTCTCTCTCATTCTCGCCCTCTCTCTTTCTCTTCTCCAAGAAGTCGCCGTCCACTTTGTGTTGCGAAGGAGAGACTCTCGCCTTCACCTTCGACGACTCGGGGATCTCCTTCTTCTTTGGGGCTGCTTGCTCTAAAGGAAGACGACGGATTTCGTTTGACGAAATCTGGGGATTCATTGCTTGGATCTTCATCAAGGATCGTGGGAGGAACACATCTCTTCGTCGCGGCCGCAAGTGCGTTCTTTGTGGATCAGACTTAAGACAGGATGATCTCTTGTTCGGGATCTCACGATTACAACCACGCTCCAAGAAGTATTCCTTATACTTTGTGATTTGATGAAACGATCTGAGAAATGTTCTCGTGATCATGTGGTTTCATCATTAGATTTAAAAATTTTAAATTCCGCTGCATCTTGCGACTAGTGCGACTAGTTACCCCGATCGCATACGATGCGATCAATTCGCTTCTGTGATGTGCTTAAGGATTTCTCAACATCCTTCATGGTGTGTATGCAAGGGCATATGAGTAATACGATCTCTCAAAGGGAACATACATGTTCATTACTGAACCAGAAGAAATGAGCTCACTCATGAGATATTGGGAAGAATCAATTTCTTGCAAGGTCGTCTCGCTTTGGAAGCTTGATTAAATTTGTAGGGTTAGCATATACTTTTGGAAAGTATATGAACACCACCTAGGTATGATATATGCTTTTGGAGAGTATATGATCAATACCAACTCCCAATGATCAAATGAGAAAACCTAATGATAAAATCCTGATATAGACAACAAAAAGTGATCTAATACTTCGGGTTTGTTCTTGATCTTCCAGTATGCAGGATGTACAGGTATTGGGAATACCTGAGGGTGATGTGATAATAAACGATTGTATAACCATGACGCTTCCATTCCGAGGGAGTGATGAAACATGTATGGATTTTAGTGACTCCTCTCATAGAGAAGTGATTTGATCTTAGTCCAAATGTTGGACATTGTTCTGAATGTGATTCAGACGCAATGAGAAGATTAGATCTAAGGCTTTGACTTAATCAAACTTCTATGGGAGGCCCGCAAAATCTGAATTTGAGATGTGATCTCTATATCCAAGTCACTATATGTGGAACAGTACAATCTTCATGTCGTTATCTCCATGTATCCACAGAGAAAGCGCATTATCCGTGAAAGGGTTCAAAGATAATTTTGTTGTCGATATGTATATCCCAACATTGAGAAAATTGATAATTAAATATTATTTAATTATTATGAATAATACGAATTTAATTCGTATTATAAGGAGAGTTATCTGAGATAACTGAATGTGATTTAATTATCAAAGATGTGAATAATGTGAATGTGATTCATATTATTTGGGCACAAGAGAATATAGATCCAAGATGGTTAAATACGATTTAATTATCTTGGCTATGAATAATGTGCATATCACTATCCATATTAATCACATATATTATAAATGTGATTTATATTATATAAGAGAGAGCTATTTGTGATTTATATTTGTGATTAATTATTGACGTGAACTGGATTCACATAAGAAAATTAATTGGAAATATAATTTACATTTTATTTTGGGATGTGAATGTGATTCACATTTTTTCAATGACATGATAGCAATACTTCACAAGATAATTATGAATTATTTCTTTGAAATAATTTACAACAATTGTTGTTGTAAATCTTGGAGATATCATGAGATGTTTGGTAGCTATCCCCCCTTTTTTAGGGGATATGGCTTATCTCCTCATTATCTCCAAGTATAATTAGTTGATTTGATTTGAATTTAAATATATTTATTATCGATATATATTAATTTAAATTATATTAATTATTGTTGTGTTTTCGAAACAAAATCATGGCCATTGAAAGAATCGCAAATCAATCTCACCCATTGACTGTGTGATGACCATGGATTGGGATCCATGGACTCCCAAAACCCTATACAAGAAGAGGCACCCCTTGCTCTTCGATGCACGATTAATGAATTCTCTCTCTTTCTCCATTTCTCCACACGCTAAGCCTCTCTCTCTCTCTCTCATAATGGTCATCCACCATAGAGCCTTTGTGAGAGTCGTCACCATCGCAGCATCGTGGTTATGCTGCCGAAGTTTTTGTTGTGGATCTCGATCTCCTTTGGTGCACCTCACTTGTGAAGAAGATGTCAGATCTCATGTGACGAGATCAAGAGATTTGCCTCTTGGATCATCAACATGGATTGCAAGAGGGACACGTCTCATCAACGTGCTCGCAAGCGTCTCCTCCATTGGATCAGCTTGGGACATGGTGTCTCTTGGTTTAAAGACTCGATCGAAACCACGCTTCAAGAGGTAATCTTAATACCTATTGTGGTTTATATGAACTAATCTGAGAAATGTTCTTGGATTACGTTGTTTCATCAATTTTAATAAATTTTAAGTTCCGCTGCTCGGAGCAACTAGTGTGACTAGTCGCTCCTGATCGCATTCGATGCGATCCTCAAGCTTCAGTCATGCGCTTAAGGATTTCCCCCATATTCTTGAAGTGATATCAAAGCCAGGTTGGAGGTTTTAAATTTGATCCATAAACCTGAGACGTCGGTAGGCATTACTATACCCCAAGAGCAGGCTAGCTTTCTGGTAGTAAGTGAGAGGATCCTAGCTCCAACCCTTTGACACTACCTCATTCATCTCCTTCCCGAATTCTGAGTTTCTATTAGAGCTTGTAAAGTGAATTGGCGGTGGTACCTGGAAATGATAAAGAATGCTCGTTTGAAGAGTCTTCTTCCCTCAGACATCTTTAGGCTGAAGTTAAGAGTCTGAATTCGGCTAAGGAAAATAGAATGATTCAATTGGCATTGACATAATAGGAATATTTCGACTATTAAGGAGGATTCCCCGAATACCTAAAATAGAAATGATCATCGAAAATGTCAAATATTTCTAGGGATCTGTTTCAGAAATGTGGAATGTCAGTCAGAGAATTTCAAATTATATATTGGAATAGGAACTCCCCCTATATTATATATTTAGAGGCAAAAAATCGAAAAAAGGCTGCAAATAAATAGGCACTTTGATAGGCTAGAGGTGAAAGCACCGCAAGGTGTGCATCCATCTCGTACTAACCTTTTATGTCTTCCTCCACTATGAAGTAGAATGGAACTTTTATACGAAGGTAGCAGATCTGACAGGACCCTGGCATATATAGTAGTGGGGACCGGACTATTGTAGGCAAGAAAGTAGTCAAGTCATAAGATTTTGACTCCTGACACCTTGCCTTGAACAACTCGCACTTCTTCCGCTTCCCCACCCTTCCTCCTTTAGAGAGAGTTCCACTCTTGTTTCTCCTTTGTCAACTCCTAGCTCGCCGCCTCTGAAAGATCGTCACCGAGGTGGGTGAACACTCATAGATATCAGGTTCCCACATACAATGAGTCAAAATACCGGGGCTCAGCGGCCCGGGGGGGAAGGCGGGTTTTCTCAGGGATCGAGAGATGGAATAGGGGTCCACAAATTGTTAATTCGCCGCTGGGGATGGGGAACTCTTCTTTCTTGTTATATTAAATGGCAGGATTGTCTTCTTAGTCTTCCATTTATTTGGAATTTCTATTAGACTTTTGAGAATTTTATATAATCTAGCATAAATTGGCAATCTTATTAGCCTTCTACCAGTATGGAAGAGAATGAAGAAAGGATAGTCAAAGTGCCCTCTCCCCGGGCCCTCCCCCCTGTGGAGGCTTTTTCCCTTGTTAGGAGACCTTTGGCCTTCACTTCTTCTATTCAATAGATTTGGGCTCGTTTGGGTTCATGAAGATTTTAGCATTTCAATTTTTGCAGCCCTATTTTTTGATAAATTTTGGCCCTGTTTAAAATGTTTAAACACATAAATATCACTTTTAATGTTCCCCATTAGATAAGGAAACAATGAGATTTGAGTTTGCGTATTTTGGAATCTGATAACTCAAGATATGATATTTTTAATAACCATATATCCATTGTTTCGGGGATGGCGAATAATGATGTAATTAAGGATGGTTCGTGAAGATTTTAGCATTTCAATTTTCGCAGCTATTTTTTGATAAATTTTGGCCTTGTTTAAAATGTTTAAACACGAAAATATCACTTATAATGTTCCCCATTAAAAAAGGAAACAAATGAGATTTGTGTTTGCGCATTTTGGCATCCGATAACTCAAGATATGATTTTTTAATAACCATATATCCACTGTTTCGGGGATGGCGATTAATGACGTAATTAAGGAGTTAATAACGATTTAAAATGCCTTAAAATGTGTGTTTATCACATGTTTTCTATTTTAAATCAAATTATAAAACTTTATAAATTTATTTTTCTTAATTTGGATTTAAATTGATTGAGATATCTAAATTTTAGTAAGTAGAAGTCACTGCTGAAAATAAAAACATACTCGATCATGAACCTTGTAATTGTCATTTCAGTAACTTGTGAAATTAATGGTTAATTTCCTGGAATATATATGGATAATATTTAGGAAACATTTGATGGTAATTGTTCTCTTAAATGACATTGCCTCAACCAATAAATGCTTAGATATGATCTAGATCACCAATTGATTACTTGATACACTTTCAACAAACATGTTACTTTAATAGGTTTGGGAATTTGTATAGCGAATTGCCTTATAATAAAAATAGTTTTGATTTTATAATTTCGGATGAAAAATCAATGATCATCTCAAGTACAAAGTGATTGACTTGGCATTATTTTTTCCCAAGCGGATATGTTGTCCAGTCCGGGAGCATTGGGGTAGCAGGTTGCACCGTGTGCGGTCTGTCCCACTCCCGTCAGTACAGGCCATGACAACGGGTAGGGAACATATAATGCTTGAGAGATCATGATGTATTTTCTAATTATTAAAACTCGAATAATATGTACTTTGAGATAATACCAGTCTTTCAAGTAACAATCAATTTATTGATTGAATTGGATTGATAATTTATTTAATGAAAAAAATTAATTATATCCGATTAAAACATTCTATTATGAATAGAGTTATAATTCCCTTGGTAGAAATAATTAGAATGAATATGATTCGTATTGATTAATTAAATTTGAACATGATATGGAGGATCACATAAGTGACATCCAAGGTCTTCCGTCAAGGAAAAGGCTTCCATCGGTAGAGATGGTATGTTGGAGATGCCTGTCTGAAGTGACAGCTCCAGCATACAAGCCATTTGGATCGAGCTCTTTACTTCTCGAAAGAGTAAGGACGTATGCATTGTGACTCCAATATCGGGTCCTCATATTATTGGGGCGATATTGGATTGTGCATAGTGAGTTGTACTTATGTTGACAGTTGGATCAATTAATGATGGGTCAACATTACCATAGGGGTGGTGGGCCCGGGTGTTAAAAATCGAATTGGGAAATGCAAGTTGGACTTGCAAGGCGGAATGTGTTCCTGCTTCTTTTTATCAAAGTCACAGGTTCTCATATTATTGGGATGTGGCAAAGATAAGGAAGGAGATCCCAGATCTTGCTTGAGATATAATGGTAAGTATGTCTCTTACATTGAAAGTGATTAAGAGAATGAACTTTCATTGTTAACAAGGCAAGACAGCTTTTATATAAAAACTCATGAATCAAAGTAAAATATGTATATATAAAATATATACATTTATGCAAATTTCTTATTTCATATAATCCTTCATTAAACCCACTCAAAACTATACTCAATAATAATCAATATAATATCATGGATTGGATCCACGATCAAGATATTGTACATGCAGTTCGACACATAATGTATGTAATTGCAATGTGCAAGTTTCCTCATAATACTGAGGAATGCTAATTAAATAGACAATCGGACTATAACCCTAGGGTTTGCGGGTCTCTATAGTCTTGATCTCATCAAATGTACTTTGAAAGTGACATGTCGATGATGATCGCAATTGTCAAGTAATCCTCATAAAATATAAGAAGATGTTCTGGCATACAAAAGTGCTCTCGATATTTAATCACGAATGACACGGTTCTCTGCATTATGCACGATGGTGGCTCTATAGGAGAAGATGTATTCAAAATGTTTGAGTACCTACCTGAACTAATGATTTTAAGAGATAATATGTATGTAGATACGACCAGTGTCATCATTTTACTAACTATACTCTAGTCATTCATGAAGATCCATAATATTCATATTATATGAATTAAATAAAGCATATGTAAATGTTGAGATACTCTTATATTGAAATATTTTGAATTAAATATGAGAGATCCTTCGTCTTAAGCAATTGTTGTTTATAAATGAAAGGAGCACAATGGAAGCGGGTTTGACCCAAGTTAGAAGGAAAGTCAATGAGTTGACTGTACTTCTATGGCTTCCGTGCATATGACATCCAAAAGAGTTAGATGAATGCCAATACTACAATAAGTTGATGTACAGATAGTGTGACTATCTAGACTATCTAGGATCCTTATAGAAGGACTCGGATAGTACATCAGAATAATCTACATCTACAAATAATCATTGAAATTAACTTTCTTATTTGATAAATTCAAAGCCTAATAATTTTATCTCATTCTTCTAATAACACTTGCAATTGGTTGCATATGTTTTAAAAGACAAGAAACTTGATCTTAAGGTTCAATAGTAATGTACATGGACGTCAATGCAATTATTGAAAGAATCTCTATTGGATTGATAGACTTCATATTTTTGGTGGGAGAGTCCTTAGTCTTAGAGAATGCCTGTATTACTTGGATATTAGAATAAACTCATAATTTATTTCTAAGTGTTGGAAATAAACATGAATTCTTGAATAAACCTATCGTATGGAGTTATGATGGATATATTTCAGATAGTAATCAAACATCTAGTGGACTCTACTGAATTAGAAAAATTAATGAATGGTTCATTAAGATTTCTAATACTAAAAAATTAAACCATAAAAGATCAATAGGAGGATGAATATCGTTCATCAATGATCAGGCATCTAGCCTAGGACATATGTCTATTGATGAGATCCTTAGACTAGTAAGAGATGAAACTTTAGAATGTCTGAAATTTCATATCTTACATACTTGTGAAAATTGTATTCAAAGTAAAAAATGTCCAATACAACCTTCTCAAGGAATGGTGCTAGATGCTGAGGTGTTCAAGATCTCATACATATTGATGTATGTGGATTATCTATACCAGAATAAACATTATGGATATGTGATATCTGTTAATGATTATTTGTGATATTAGTTTTCTTCCCTTCACCTTAGAAACCTTTGACATGTTCAAAGATTTCACAATTTTTGTTAACAATCAAAGTTTGAAGGAAGATGAAAATGAATTTGATCTAATCTAGGTAGTCAATACCTATTAGATGGATTCAAGGAATACCATATGGAGATATGACTAATCTCACTCCTCCTCATACACCTAAACTCTATAGAGTTGTAGGGAGATATAAGTAGATCATGTGTGACATGATTTGTTCTATGATAAATATTAGCATAATTACATCTTACTTTCCAGGTATATATGTAGTAGAGACTACAATATATATCCTTAATAAGATTCCATGCAAGTAAGATGGAATCTAGCACTAGAGAGTGCTATTTCATTAGGAAAATAAAGGATGGTATTGGATACCTACTTTATGACCTTGAGATTCTTAAAAGATCTCATCTTTGAGAATGTGATTCTTAATGGATGAGACTCTTGAGAATCAAGATGAAAATGAAGTGAAGGATCTCATCTAATTTTGGATAATGAGGCTCCTAAAATCAGAAACTAAAAGAAAAATTAAAGATGAAACACTCATACTTCTTCAATCGAGTTTGTGGATGTATTCCATGTGTCAGAGAAATCTGACAATGATCTAACTTCATGTGATGAAACCTCTAAAGATAATGACATGGAATGATAGATTTTAGCAATAAAGTCTAAAGTAGATTTCATATACAAATGTTGTATATGGACCATCGAGGGTCCACCTACAAGGGTAAGACCCGTTAAGGTGTAAAATGGATCTTCAAGAGAAAGAGGGAACCTGATGTGATGCTAGAAACCTTTAAAGCACCACAAGATACACACCGAAGAAAAGACATCGCTTATGATGAGACTTGATATTCAATGACCTTGCTTAAATCCATCAGAATATTTCTAACTATAGCTACACAACTTGACGTCGACATCTTCAAGATGGAAGTCAAGATTGCATTCCTCTATGAATACCTCTATGAGGATATTCGTATAAAGTAGCTCCGGGGCTTCATGGTAGAGGAATGCAAGGTATGCAAGCTAAATAACTCCATCAATGGACTCGAGTAAGCTTCTTATAGTTGGAACATAAGATTTGATAAAATTATAAATGTTATGATTTCAGATAGAATCCTGATGAATCATATGAAGCTTAGTTGGAGTGCCATTGTGTTCATCGTGCTAAATCTAGGTGATATCCTAGTCATTTGTAATGATATAAGGATAATAATATGTGTTTTATTTACTGGCTATTCCATATGTTGAGATATGATCTTAAGAATACCTCTTAAGGTCTTAGTTCTGAAGTTGTTCAGAAGCATAGAAAAGAGGGTATTGGGATTGTCACATTTGTAGTACACCTTGGACATATTCCATTTTCCAGAAAATTCCAAGAAAGTCTTCCTTCCCTTAAGATATGCTATTGAGCTATCTAAAGGTATATCACCTCAAGGATTTAAGGAAGTGAATGCTAGAACTGCTTGCCCTTGTGCACAATTACGAGAAGTTGAGTGTAGCTAGACATGTACAAATGCTAGATATCTACCATGCAGTGGGAGTAGTAAATTGTTACTAATACTACCTTGTAAATAAAACACTTGATTGCAGTAATGATAATATCTTCACAAATGACAAAACTTTAGAGATAGTGATCTCTAAGTCTTATCTTCAAGAGATCAAGACTTTATGGATAGTGATGTAAAAGGTCTTAATTGCAGATACCTAAGGAGATAGAGATCTCCAGGAATAAGGGTATTCTGATAAGGATTATGGAAATACTGGTTATAATAATTATTAAGCTACAGTGTCAACGAAACTATAACTTACAAAATTGAGTATTGGTTGCATAAGATGTAACATTCGCATTGGATGCGAGACTGTTACTGGGGATATGCAAGTGTCGTAAAAGGACTTGCCATAGTCTCTTGAGAATAGAGTGACTGATATTCTTACCTAGATATTTTTCGAAATGGCCTATTATTGTGACATGTGTGCGAGTTTAAATGATTAGCCCATTAATGGCACTTTGGGATAGTGGGAGATTGTTGGACATGCGAGCCCGGGGCGAGCCATTATGCAATAAATGTTGTTGCAAATATCATTCCCTAATATGAAAAGAAGAATGATTAATTTGCATAATAGGTCCCATAGTACAATTAGGGTTTTGTTCCATGGCCATATTAATGATCACACAACCGTTGATTCAATTATTGAATCATAGAGGCTGGTGCTTGTATGAATATCTAAAGAGTTAGATTGAGGGCTCATTAAGCACCGTCAAATGGTTGTTAAAAGAGGATCTCCATCCTGAGAAGGATATGGCAATCCTTTCTCTAAAGGCTGATATCAAACTGATCTCTTGATGCAGGTCCTCTGCATAGGAATAAAGATTCAAAGGTGTTAGATAAGTTAGGTCAAAGAGTTGACTTAACAAGATCGAGATAACCAAAGTCCTATGTCGTATGCTGTCACAAAATAGGTACACATCCTCTGACCAGAGACAGATGTGTTACTATATGTCCGAGTATGTACATTTGGCAGACCAACAAGTTGATGTCCTAACCAAGGTCTATACACCGGCATGCTGATGTGCATGCAAGGGCATATGAGTAATACGATCTCTCAAAGGGATTATACAGGTTCATTATTGAAACGGAAGATATGAGCTCACTCATGAGATATTGGGAATAATCAAATTCCGTCCACAGTCATCTTTCTTTTGGAAGCTTGACTGAATTTGTTGGTTTGATATATACTTTTGGAAAGTATATGATCAGGACCTAAGTATGATATATGCTTTTGTAAAGTATATGATCAATACCAACTCCCAATGATCAAATGTGAAAACTTAATGATAAAACAATGAAGTAGACAGTGAAAAAGAGATCTAATACTTTGGGTTTGTTCTTGATCTTCCAGTGAGATGGATGTACACGTATTGGGAATACATGAGGGTGATGTGATCATAAACGATTGTATAACTGTGACTCTTCCGTTCTGAGGGAGTGATGAAACATGTCTGGATTTTAGCGACTCCTCTCATAGAGAATTGATCTAATCTTAGTCCAAATGTTGGACATTGATCTGAATGTGATTCAGATACAATGAGAAGACTGGATCTACGTCTTTGATTTAATCAGACATCGATAGGAGGTCCGCAAGATCTAGATTTGAGATGTGATCTCAATATCCAAGTCACTTTACGTGGAACAATACAATCGCCCTGTCCTTATCTCCAAGTATCCATGGAGAAAGCGCATTATCCTTGAAAGAGTTCATGCATAACTTCATTATTGATATGTGTATCTGAGCATTGAGAAAATTGAGAATTAAATGTTATTTAATTATCATGAATAATATGACATTGATTCATATTATAAGGAGAGTTACGTGAGATAATTAAATGTGATTTAACTATCAAAGGTGTGAATAATGTGAATGTGATACATATTATTTGTGCACATGAGAATAGAGGTCCAAGATGGTTAAATGTGATTTAATTATCTTGTATATGAATAATGAGGATAGCACTATCCATATTAATCATATATATTATAAATACGATTTATAATGTATAAGAGTGATCTATTTGTGATTTATATTTGTTGATTAATTATTGAAGTGAATTGGATTGACATTGGATAATTAATTGAAAATATAATTTACATTTTGTTTTGGGATGTGAATGTGATTCAAATTTTTTCAATGGCCTTATTAATATTTTACAAGATAATTATGAATTATTTTTTTGAAATAACTTATAATAATTGTTGTTGTAAATCTTTGAGATATCATGAGTAATGAGATCTCGTGAGATGTTTGGTAGTTGTCCCCCATTTTTAGGGGATATGGTTTATCTCCTCATTATCTCCAAGGATAATTAGTTGATTTAATTTGAATTTAAATATATTTATTATCGATATATATTAATTTAAATTCTAATAATTATTGTTGTGTTTTCACAATAAAATCATGCCATTGAAAGAATCACAAATCAATCTCACCCATTGACTGTGTGATGACCATTGATTGGGATTGGAATCACAAATCAATCTCACCCATTGAGTATGTTCTCGTGGATCTCCGTCTCCTTCGTTGCGTCTCACTCGTGAAGAATACGTCGGATCTTGTGTGACGAGATCAGGAGATTCGCCTCTTGGATCATCAACATGGATTTAGAGAGGGACACATCTCATCAATGCACTCACATGCGTCTCCTCCGTTGGATCGGGCTTGAGATAGGAGGTCTCTTGGTTTAGAGATTTGATCGCAACCACTCTTTAAGAGGTAACTTTAATACCTATTGTGGTTTAGATTAAATGATCCGAGAAATGTTCTAGGACCATGTGGTTTCATAAATTTTTAAAAAATAAATTCCGCTGCTCTGAACAACTAGTGTGACTAGTCGCTCCCGACCGCATTCGATGCGATCCTCACGCTTCCGTGATGCGCTTAAGGATTTTCCCCATATCCTTCAGTTGACCCGTTGTTAATTGAACCAACCATCAACATGATTAGAACTCACTATGTGCAATCCAATATCACCCCAATTATATGATGACTCGCTATTGGGGTCTCTACGTGTAAGACCTTACTCCTCTGAGAAGAAACATACCATCCATGTGCACTTGTACACAAGAGTTGTAACTTCGGACATGCGTCTCCTACATACAATCCATGGCGATGGAATTTTTTGTCTTGATGGGATACCATGGATGTCACTTATGTGATCCATCGTATCCCAATCAAATTTTAATTAATTATATATGAATCATACACACGTAATTAATTCTTCCAATGGAATTATAACTCTATTCATAATAGAATTTTTAATAGGATACAATTAATTTAATTATATTTAATCAATTATCAATCCAATCAATCAATGAACAAATAATCTTGATTGTTTCTTAAAGGATGGTATCATATCAAAAATGCATATTACTCAAATCTTACAAATTATAAAAGTACCTCATGATCATTTCAAGCATTAAACTTTCCTTACCTGTTGTCATGTCCAATACGCACAGGATGTGGGACATACCACTCCGAACCGACCTGCTACCTCAGCGATCCCTGACTAGACACCATATCCGTCTTAGGTTAGGATAATGTGATTTGATCATTTTATATTTGAGATGATAATCAATCTTTCAAATGAAGTTATACCATATAATATTTATCAAACCTATTTTACTTAACATTATTAGGAGATTAGCTAAAAAATCATAAATCCTATTCAAGTAAGAAAATGCTTTGCATGTGGAGATTGTCCTCAACTATTATAGGTTGAACTTGGATTTTCATGAAACAAACATTCATTGGCCTATGATGATTAATTAATTTTTTTTAATAATTATTATGAATCATAATTAATAAAGGCAAATTCATAATTTTCAGGATTTCCATTGCATTATAAACACATTAAGTAAAGAGGTTCGATGATCTAAATATCTTCCATTCCATCTGCACTAAATAAGGAACCTCTAGGACAAACAGAGTCGAAATCACGCAAAATAAATTCGAGCAGTTTGATGGTTTGATTCTCTACTTATCCATAGTGTTTATTATATATTTCATGATTGGAAAATATTAATAAAAATACTCTTCTTACAGATCTATGAATACATGCAAAACAAGTTTCGTAGTGGGATGTTTTTGAATCATTTTCATATACTTTTGGTACCAACGTTAGGCATCTATTTTTGGAACATATTTAGATATTATAAATGAATTTTATTAACCGAAAAACAATTTCAAACAGTGCACAAATAGTAGGTTTTTATTTTACAAAAAACTATTCAAATCTTGCATCTAATGCAAAAACAATAAGTCTCACACATCCAAAACATTAACCTTGATCGTCGAGGTTTTCAGATCTTATGAAAGACATTGACCAAGGCACTGATACCACTCGAAGGTTATGGGAAGAACCTTACATGCATCATAGAAGCATGAAGATCACATTATATGCAATCGAGCGACTAGTCGCACTAGTTGATCAGGGACGCATAATTTAAAAATTTTAAATACGATGGAACCACGTGATCCAAGAATACTTATCATATCATTTCATATAAACCACAAAGGAGTATTAGGGCTAGCTATTGACGTGTAGTTGTGATCAAATTCTCTAAACAAAGAGACCTCTTATCTAAAGTTCAACCCGGCAGAGGAGACGTTTGCGAGTGTGTTGTTGGGACACAGGCTTCTCGCAATCCAAGATGATTATCCTTGTGGAAAATCTACTGATATTGTCACATGATATCCATTGCATTCATCACAAGCGATGCGCACGGAAGGAGATGGAGAACCACAAGAGGTAAAAGTGACAACACGATGACGTAACGATGATGGCGATTCTCTCTAAGGTACAAAGTGGACGGCTACTTAGATAGAGAGATAGGGTGTGTAGTATGAGAATGAGAGAGAGAGGTGGTTCAATTGTTATGTATAAAGAGAAGAGCTATGATTACCTCTTCTTTTATAGTGTTTTGGGAGTCCATGGATCAAAATTTTTATTAAACACAAAATCAATGGTTGAGATTGATTTGTGTTTCTATTAAATGACCAAGATTTTTGTTGTAAAAATACAACTACAATTAATTTAGATTAAATTAAATGTATTCAATAATCAAAATAAACTATTTTTAACTAAATCAATTAGCATAAAAGGATAAGGATGGGGCCGACCCATCTTCCTAAAATAAGGGGAACAACCAACCTTGAGAATAAGTCAAAGGAAGATTGTACACCATCCATTAAATGGATGGTGTTGGCTTTCTAATTTCATCCTTCATTTATTTTCAATCACTTTCGTTGTAAATTAATTCACTAAAAATAAATCCATATCAATTTTGTCAATATTACAATCAATCTATTAAATAATTGTAAATCATATTTACAACCCAAAAAAAATGTAAATTGTATTTCTAATTATTTCCAATGTGAATCCAATTAAAATCAACAATTAGTCTAAAGATACTATTTATAATAAACTCTCGAATGTATTACAAATCAGATTTATAATATATAAATAATATGTATAACACTATTCACATTATTCATATTCTTGACAATTAAATGACATTAAATTTTCTTCGATCATCATTCTCATGCATCTACATCTTATGAATCACATTCACATTATTCATGATAATTAAATCACATTTAATTATAAATTTCTCAATGCTTATATGTACATGGTTCATCAATGGAATTATTCTTGAACTCTTTCATGAATAATGTGCTTTCTCCACGTTTAATTGGAGATAAGGATGAGGATCTTTTACTTTCAATGTATAGTGACTTGGATAGAGATCATATGTCAAATCTAGATCTCGAGGACCTCCTACAACTGTTTGATTAAATTAAATTCATAAATCTAATCTTCTCATTACATCCAAATAACATTCAGATCACTATCCGACATTTGGACCATGATTAGATTACTTCTTTATTGAGAGGAGTCACTAAAATCTAGACATGTTTCATCACTCCCTCAGCATGGAAGTGTCATGATTATACAATCATTTTTTTATCACATCATCATCATGTATTCCTAATACATGTACATCCAGCATTCTGGAAGACCTATAATAAACCAAAAGATTTAGATCATTTTAGACTATCTTCTTCAGGGTTTTCTCATTATGTTTCTCATTTGATCATTTTGACTTGGTATATATCATACACTTTCCAAACGCATATATCATACCTTGGTAATGATCATATACTTTCTAAAAGCATATATCAAGCCAACAAATTCAATCAAGCTTCCGAAGAGAGACAACTGTGCTCGAAATTTAATCCCAATATCTCATAAGTGAGCTGATGTCTTCTGATTAGGTAATGAACCTGTATGATCCTTTTAAGCGATCGTATTGCCCATATGCCCTCATATGCACACCAGCTCGCCAAAGTATAGACCTCGATTATATCATCAACCAATCGGTCTACCAAATGTACATACTAAAACATATAGTAATACATCTATCTCTGGTCAAAGGATGTGTGGCTATGTCATGACAACATACGACAAAGGTCTCAGTTATCTTGATCTCGCTACGTCAAATTTTTAACCTAACTTATATAACACCTCTGAATCTCTGTTAATATGTAGAGGACCTAAATAAAGAGGTTGGTTTGATATCATTCTATGAGAGAAAGGAATTTGATGCCATCTCCTACTCAGGATAGAGATTATATCTTAATAATCATTTGACGGTGCTTGATGAGTCATCAATCTAACTCTTCATATATTCATCTAAGCACCAACCACTGTGATTTAACAATTGACTCAATAGTTGTATGCTCTTTAAGATGGTACTGTTACATAACCCTAATTGTACTTAGGGACCTATTATTCAAATTAAGTATTCATTTTAGATCAGGGAATTATATTCGCAATAACATTTATTACATAATGACTTGTCGTGGGCTTGCATGTCCAATATTTTGTAAATGATGATGTAAAGAAGAATAATGCATTTCCTTATATGAATACTCCTTTTCTTGATCTGTTAAAAAATTCCAAAAAATATAAAAATAAAAAATGCATTGCCATACCCTAGTGTTATGGAGATTATTGAAAATCTTGTTTTGAATTTTGCATTAATTAAGGCCATGGAATACATGATAGCTGTGAAGAAAGGTTTGAAAGAAGCATGAACCTTGAACCATTCGAGACATAAAAATATACACAATAGATGACAAATATACATATTAAATATGGCTACTATGAATGTTATCAGTGATCTCCTATGGAAAAAGGAAAACAAGGGAGAACCTTTAGTCTGATGAAAGATTTTTTATTAGACTTTCGATCGAACTCTTCTTTATAGTGTCTCTTTGACAAACTACAGATTCAACCTCTTAATAAGTCGTTTTAGTGTGTTGTAACTAGCCGAATCGGATGCGTCAAAAAAACCTTTTAATGAATATAATCAATTAAATCAAATGGTCCATTTATATTTTACTTGAGCAAGCCCAAGGTCGAGCTCAGGGACACGAGCCTCTTTTGTAATATTTGCATTTAATTCTCTATATTAAGTGTTGTGTTAAAGATCGTAGGTCAATGAGACACATGAAGACAAGACAATATGCATTAAGTAAACAAGAAACATGCATTTTGTATTTGATTTTTAATCATGCAAAATAGATGCGATGAAATGAAATGTAAATAAAACAAAATATGCCCTAATCATCGACAACTTAAGTAATTTAATCATAGGTCAAATCAGGGCTAATTAATGAAGCTACATTTATAGATGCAAAAATCAGGCATGTGAAGCATTACACTAAGGACATTTAGCTAAAAAAAAGCATTCATCAAAACTCATAGTGTCAAATCTATAATATAAGCATGCAACTATGAAAACAATGAAACGAGCTTCAAAATGCCATTGAAATCGACTCAATCGGAGCTAGGATGCTCAAGATATGCATGAGGGAAGATAAGGACATAAATGCAAGAAAACATAGAAGATAACTAGCAAGCAAGTCCCTGTGAGGGGCTAAAATGTAAATAAAATAAAGTGCGGGACCTTCCCAATAAATGGGCCACACACGCGGGGGTATTTCTACAATTATTAAAACCCTTGAGAGTATAAATGCAAAACACCCCAAGCGCACGTGGTTGGCGTGTGAGCGCTGGACCTGATTGCAATTTGGAGAACACAGCAGGGCCTCTATGAAATTTTCCCAGCCATCACGTTCTTGGGACACGTGAGGCCAGGCTCGGGTGCCGTTGTTGTCTCGGATGTTTCTTCGGTGGTCGGCATAGCTTCGAGCAGAGGATCGACTGGCTCGGGAAAGGCTCGGATGCTTCGAGCTTGAAGCTTCGGGGAGGAGGCTCGGAGTGGCTATTGAGAACAGCTGTGGACCGTTCAATCAAGATGATCGACGACACCTGTATCTCCTGGAAGAGGATGTCGTGGATCGATGATAGCCGTTTGATTTTCACCATCTGACATATCTCCTGGAAGAGGATGTCGTGGATCGATGGTATCCGTTTGATCTTCACCATCTGACATCACCTGTGCGTCGAGTTCGTTGACTCCGCCGCCTCCTGTGGTGGAGTTGGCAGTGCTCCGACGAAGCTCTTCTAGCTCTAACTCCTTCTTCTGCTTGATAGGTTCATCTGTGTAGGTCGTTGACGATTCAGCATTCATCGTTAACACTCGGGGAGGACGCATGAGCTTCTGTAGAAGTCCATCGAAGCTCGTATGCCGGAGACAAGGTATGCGAAATCAGCTCCGATGGAGCTTCGGCCATTGAAGGGCATTCGCCTACCGATTAGTTCCCAATAGCCTATGCTTGCAGGTGAGTAGTGCATGTGAGTGTGAGTGAAGTGGTCGGTCGTGAATGGTCTGAAGAAGGTGGCAGCCGTCGATCTTCTCCGGCGAGCTCGGAGAAGGGGGTCGGAGTGATTCTAGGTTGTGAAAGGCGAGAAGAGTACTCATAGATGAGCACGTGAATGGGGGTGGTGTGGCAAAGCTGGCTAAGTGATCAATGGAGAGAGAAGGTGCGTGTAGAGAGCTAATTAAGAGAATTATGGAGAATAAACAAGGGAGATCGAGGGAACTTACCTAGGAAGAAGGTGGAAGCATTGCCCGTGCTCGAGCTCCGGTAAGGTGCTCTGGTCGTCATTGTACCTCCTCGGCAACTGGAGGCAGCACAAGCGGAGGCAGAGCCGCCGCATGGCCGCCATGGACGATGCCGGGTCTCACTGGGGATGTAGGCCATCTTCGCTTGATCCTACCACTTCCCCCTGTCACAGGGAGGTGGAGGAGGGATGGACCTCACCCCTCGTGAAGGTGGACAGTTGTGAAGGGTGGAGGAGAGGGAGTATTTGAAGAGAATGGATGGTGACTCCGGTCATGGCATGAGTGGGTTGCGTGGAAATTGTGGAGCGATGGAGATGACATCGTGGGATGAGGGATGACTCACGAGGATTATGGGCGATGGGGATATGTCGTGGGTGGTTAGTGAGAGAGAAGGTTGACGTAGATGGTGGAGAAAATGGAAAGGGAGAAGAGAGTTGGCGAGGTGGGTGATCATGTGAGAGAGAGGGTCTGGAGGTAGGGGATGAAGCTTCGACCATCGGATCTTACGATCCGACGGTAGAGAAGAAGGCGCTGAAGAGCGGTTGGGATAGAGAGGGGCGGCTTGATCGGGAGGTGATGGAGCGTTCCATGGGTTGTGCTATAGGCGAGGCACTAGCTGGCTGTGATGAGATCAGGAGTGTGATCGGACGGTAGAGGAATCAAGGCAGGGGATGCAAAGACAGTGGGCCACGTGGCTCAACCAGAAGGAGCTATATCACCCTATCAAATTATTCCAAAAGAAAAATGAGAAAAAAAGGAGGAAGATGGTTGAACTTGGAAAAACTCAAAACATGAAAGTTGTAGATCTCAATGAGATCTACAATTTTCATGTTGACTAAAATCAGAGATGTGGTTAAACAAAGGTAGAAAATATTTTTCAGAGCATTTTTAAGGTTAAAAACACCATGAATTTTAATTTTGCCATTTTCTGTATTTTTTATTTATTCAATGACTGTGATAATTACAAGGGTTTGTCTGGTTATTATTGACACTTAGTATAAGCTAAGGGGATAATTTCAGTGAATTATGAGCATGAAACATGGTTTCATCACTCTTCTATAAACCTCATACGCTCTTCATTGCTTCATGAATTTAGGTTGGATTCGCTTAAACCCACTCATATGATAATTTGCAGATCGATCTATTAAAGCAACCCAGAGGTTTGTTAGAGGACGTTATTGTGACTATATAGGATATGCGCTTCCTATTGGACTTCATCATCTTGAACACGGATTTTCCTGCACCATTATTGCATACCTCAATTATTCTTGGTTGGTTGTTCCTTTGAACTATTGAAGCATTCATTACCTATGGCTTTAGGAAGATTATATTTTGCTCATGTAGTCCTAATCATAATGGACATG
This sequence comes from Ottelia alismoides, assembly GCA_037367405.1. NCBI lineage: Eukaryota > Viridiplantae > Streptophyta > Magnoliopsida > Alismatales > Hydrocharitaceae > Ottelia > Ottelia alismoides. The sequence goes on from JAZKJV010006292.1 coordinate 458,598, forward strand.
ATTGTCAAGCTGAAAGCCGCATTAGATGAAGGAAGCTAACATCAGCAATTGAAGACTGTGGCATTGTTGACAACAGGGATCAATAAATTTCTCTAAATGATGTTTTGACCCAGGAAGACTTCTCTTCAGAGGAGAACCTGAAAAGCATAGTCTTCCTTGCTCCATTGTCAATAGGGAAATTAATTTCATTGTTGATCAGTCGGTTCATAATAGTCTCTTGGCATAGGTACCAATTTTGTTGTTGATCCCTCGATTCTCCAATTGTTTCATAAGTTGAAAGATCTCGTTACTCCAGTTCCAACTCTATAGCCACCTGATTGGTCTCTTCCATTTTAGATCATCAAGGACACATCAGACTTTGTAGTTGGGGTTGTATTGGAACAAAGAAGAGACAAGTTGCCGTCCACTATTCACTATGACAACAAGACATTAGATATAGCACATAAGATTTATACAATTTACTGAGAAAGAATAGCTGGAAGTAGTTTTCACCTTGGAAAAGTTCAGATCCTATCTTCGTGGATTTAAAGTCATTATTTTTACTAACTACTCTGATATCAAATATTTACTATAGATGATTGATGCTGAATCATGTCTATTCAGATGGATCGTTCTCCTCTAGTTACTAAAATTGGAAATCAAAGATGAGCTTGGAGGTTAGAATGTGGAAGCAAATCATCTATCCAGAATTGAAACCCATGATACTTAGCACGGTAGTCCATAGATCACAGAGACCTTACTCGATGAATCCATTCTTAGCATTGGTTCTTTCCCTTGTTATGTGGATATCGTAAACTACCTCAACTATAAGGTAGTTCCACAAGATTGTACGAGAATCAAGAAGGACAATTTCATGTACAATATTTATTTCTACTAATTGGAAGATCCATATGTGTTTAGGGAAGGAGAAGATTGCTTTTGGCATCGGTGTATTCCTTTGGAGGAGTACACAAGTGTCCTCGAGCACTATCATCAACTTTAATCTGGTGGGTACCATTTTGAAAGTAGAACGACATTAAAGATATTGTAGCGTGGCCTGTGTTGGCCATTACTTTTTAAGGATGCCAATGAATATGTCAAATCCTACATTAATTGTTAGAAGATAACAAAAACTCCTTAGTTCAAAAGATTCTAAGCCCCAAAAATTCATTCATATTTCTAATGTGTTCGATTCATGGGCATTGATTTCATGGTCCCATTTCCTAACAATCAGGGCTAAGAATACATCATGTTTGTTGTAGACTATGTGAGTCGATGGGTGGAAGCTATCACTACTCGAGTTGTTGAAAGTCACACAATTTGTCGGTTCCTGAAAGATAACATCATTTCACTTTTCAGGATACCAAAGATTCTTATTTCAGATGGGGGTAGCCACTTCATCAATAAAGAGGTTAAGAAACTTGTCAAGGAGTACGACACCAATAACCGAGTCACGCTTACTTATCATCCTCAATCCAATGGCCTGCCTGAATTATTAAACAAAGAAATTAGTAAGATCCTACACAAAGTTGCATAGTTAATAGAAAGAACTGGTCACAACTTATGGATTCAGTTCTCTGTACATATAAAACTGCCTACAAGACTCCCTTGAGATTGTCACCCTATCATCTTGTTTATGAAAAGCCATGCAATTTTCCCATGAACTCATTCATAAATCTATTTAGGTAGTTAACTTCAGTGACCTCTACTCAAAGAAAGGTGGTCAGAATAGAAAATCGGATCTGAAAAAGCTCGTGGAATTTTGAGACAATGCGTACGAAAGCATATTGATGTACAAGATATGGTCAAACATTGGCACGATTGGCACATCAGATGAAAGACCTTCGAATGAAGACATAAAGTGTGGTTGTTCAACGTGAAGTTGAAGATTTTCCTAGGCAAATTGAAAAGTAAATGGAGGGCACCCTACAAAAACATAACTGTATGTGATAATCAAAGCATCCTCATAGTTGACGCATAAGCATTCATCGTCAATGATCAATTGTTGAATTCGTATATTGAGCATGATACAATCCTGGACGTTGTCGATTATATTCAAATTATTTTTGATGAAGATTTAATAGATGTAGCACCACCAGAGTCAGACAAATGCAACCAAAATTATCTGTGAGTAGTTAACTTCTTTCCTTGTCTTCATTTCTAATCTTCATATTCCTTCATTCTTCCATGTTGCACCCATCCCATTCTTCTTTGCTATGCTTAGGATATACTTCATCCTAGGTATAGGGAAGATGAGTGTATTGAAGTTATTCATGATTTTTTCTCTCTTTTGCCTCCCACCTTATTGATACGATAGTTATACTTGCGGACATTTCACCCTAAGTATAGGGTGAATAAGCCGAGCTAAGTGTTTTGTGCATTCTAGGTCCTCGATCAACCTCATTTTGTATACTATATACTATACGTAGGATTAGTTGATCCTCATTATAGGGTGGATGACTAACTTCTCTTTTTTAGTCATTGTAGTATATAATTTCCTATACTCAACATGAGTTATGTCTTCTTTTTTATCGTTGCTCACTATGATGACATTGTTCAAGCTAAGGGGACGTATATACATTGTATATACTTTAGCTATAACATGTATTTTCGTATTTTTGAATAATATGGCTAATGTACAATATGGGTAAGGGTATACGATTAATCGATAGTAAAGAAGACACCTTAGACAAGTATAAAAAATTGAAAAATTCTGAATATCTGATTAATAAATCGTTTTAAAAATATTTTGCAAGCAGATTTGAAAACAATTGAAAAATAACTTAAAAATAAATTGAAAACTATTTCAAAAAAATTGTAAATGGTTCTCAAATCTTTGTAAAAATCTTTTGTTAACAATTGTAAAATTTTGTTTCATTTCTTTGAATAAAATTTTTGAAAACTGATTTGCAAATGATTTTGAAAATGGTTTCAGAAATATTTTGAAAAATCTATCTATACTATTTGAAAAATACTTAAAAAATGATTTTCAAGTTCTGTAAAGTATATCTCAAATTATATATAAAATAAGTTTTCCAAATGTTTGTCAAAATATGTTCAAATTATTTTGACAACCTTATACATGATTTTATTAAATAAAATTCTTTTATCAAAATATTTATAACTCTTTCAAAAAAATCTGTAAGTAACAACTAACTTTTATATATATATTCATAAATCATACACCCAATTCATTTAAATAAACATGCACTATTGTGTAAACATATCTATATAATTCTTCCGCTAAGCTTTATTATAAAACCCTTAAAAATTTTCAAAATTTTCTAAAACCCATAAAACATTGCAAAATTTTGTCAAAAATTTCATAAAATTGATAAAATCTATCATCACAATCCACCCAAAAATAGCTTCACAAAAAGGTTTCCTTACATTGCATAGCATGCGTATTTTTTCAGAATAATGTAGACAATTAAACAACTCTAAATAAAGTCTGAAGAATGGAGCTTGGTCTAGACCTTAATCAACTTAATCAGAGGAACCCATTAAGAACTGGAATTGAGATGCTTCAGGTCAATTTGAGTCAATTATTTAGATTCTATGAGACTACATTCATGTATCGATTCAATGGGTCTAACTAGAACCCTTCATATCATCCATATGAAGCTTGAGACAGTGGCATGACCAGAAACCTTGCACTAAACACTAAGCTCAATCTAGAGGGATTGTTGAAAGATCTTGAGTATAAATTGGGACAATACTAGCTGCTTCGTCAAGTGTGGCTCAGGAGCCTTTCTTGGGGACTACCGAAATATATACTTCAACCCACTTCCTCCGGTAGCTTGGGCATGTAATGAATGGAGTCTGGAATGAAATAATGTTTTGGATAAGGAATGGTCTACTAGCACAACTCTTTCTAAGACCCTAAAACGTGAGCAAACTAAAAGAATCTATATTCACCAGGGCAAAAAAGAACGTGGAGCACTACAATCAAAGAAAATATCCAAAAAGAAGTCTATGCAAAAAAAAATATTGATCTTCCAGTAAAAGCCTCCTTATTGGTGAAGACTTGGTTGCACATGTTGAGTTTCATAAGAGAATGAGACTACACTGGTCCATTTCCACTTCTTTTCCCATTCTTCTAACTTTCCTCCCTTTCAGTTATGAACTAGCACAAACCTGACCTTAGAACGAAATATCCATCTCCCCGAGGACGAGTTGCCAGAGGAGGAGACTCCTTGATAGTTTAGTGATTTTTCCGAGAAGAGCTAATCCAATACACACAGATGGTACTTGTTATTTCAAGGTTACGAGAGTATGCGACTGATGAATCTCGATTCATCATTCTTTATTCTATCATTTTGGCCTTAAAAACTCCAGCAAATGCATGTAAATGGCATCAATTTATACATATTAGCATTCATTATTTATTGTATTTATTGTATATAAAATAAGGTTTTTAATGCCAAAATTATGGAATAAAGAGAAGAAAAGAAAAAGGAATAAAATATTGCAAATATTTTATGACCCTAACCCCGAGACCAAGTCCAGAATGGAATTGGTCGACAAAGAATGAAGTAGGGGGAGATAAGGGCGAATAATACAATAAATACCTCATTTATTTATTCATTCATTTATGCATTTTTGACACTTATTTAGTATAGAATTATTTATTCATCAAATACAAATATGTTGTACATGAAAGTTGAAGATAATAATGTGAATAAAATTACAAAATTGAGTTTGTACAAAAACGATACACAGTGTACATTTTATACACAAAATAAAAAGCTAGAATCTCAACTTTACAGACCCATATCTTGCAAATAAAAACTCAAAATCACCCTATAGCTTTCCAAGAACTATTTAATAAAATTGGTCTCATAATTTTTGGAGTTCATCTGTGAAAGTTAGGTTTTTGGCCCTCATTGTATATAGTACTGATTAAAATATTCATTCTATTCATTATTTATTATTTCTATAAACTTATATTTTTAGAATCTTGTAAATAATGTATATAATACATGCACATATTGAAATTAGAATAAAACCAAAAAAAAGAATTTGGAAAATAAAATAAGTCTATGCAACATATAGGCAAAATACCTATGTTCTATATGTGTATAAATAAAAGAGAAATACATTCTTTTATTATTTCATTCTTGCATATTTTTATTAAATTTTAAATATTTAATCTAATTTCTGAAAAATACAAATCCAAAATAAAAACAAACAAAATACATTAAATAAATAAAGTATATATAATATATAGGTAAAATACCTATAAGTGTACCTACATATACATATACCTATTTATTTAAATATGTAAATAAACTCATAAAAAGTAAACAAAAATATATCTACACTCACAAAAAAAGTTATAAATTTATAAATTAAGAAAATAAAATAATAAAATAAAATGTACAAAAATAAAATACATAAAATACATGTAAATACACGTATAAACACATTATTAAAATAAAACCATAATAAAATATATCAAAAAATTAAATAAAAATCATAAATAAATACTACATTAATTAATACACATTTTTTATTTTATAAGTAAAATTTAATAAATTCATTTATTAGGTTAAAATAATGAGTCAAATTCGGGCTGACATGGACCAATCACAGCCCTGCCAATGTTGACCGCGGTCAACTGTCCCCTCAGCCTCTGCAGCCAGTCAAATCTATCCAGCCTTGCATTTTCGCCAAATTTTCCCGATCATCCCGTCGCTCCAATGACATCGGTCCCTTCACGGAAATTACTCCCAAAACATTGTACATACACGCCCATAGCTTGTTTCCTTTGTATATAGCTTTTATTTCTTATTTTTGGCCGGTCAATAAGGGCTCCCATTTTGTTCATAAATAATTTCAGTCTCCAGCCTGTCAAATCTGTCAAATCCCCTGTCTTCTCCCATTTTTCCCGGGTGCCCTGTCCATCGATCACCTTTGCGTCCTTCATAAAAAATGTTCCTGGCATATTGTACATCCACGCCCAAGGCTTGTTTCCCTTGTATATATCACCGATTCCTTATTATTTGTCGGTCAATAAGGGCGCATACACATGTTTATAAATAAGTTCCCCCTCCTCCTTGGCCAAATTTGGCCAACTTACTTCCCCCAAAACACCTTGAATCCGGTCCTAGACGAGCCCTTGAGACAGGAGGAGCTCCATAGCACCGTGAATCGGCCGGAGGAGAAAGAAATTTTGTCACGGCGGAGCTCCGACGTCCGTCCTGCTCCCTGGTGGCCCCCAGGTATAAGAGCTGTGCATTTACTCATTTTAGTTAGAGCTTTATGTTAGCTTTTTATTAGTGCATTTAGATTAGTGTTTAATTCTTAGGTGTAGCGTAAAATCGAGTACCCGAAGTTCGCCGGAGCTCCGCTCCGGCGAGCATTTCACGATACCCCCGACGTTTTCACATACATCCCTTCGCCTCCCAGTGTTCGACCTTTACTTGTGCTTACACCTATACACATTTGCATGTAGAGTTATAATAAATTTTAACTCCACATTTTTGGATATTCATTGCATATATTTATTGTGGGTTAATTGTTGATCGATTTGGGATCTTTTGTCGGTCGCCTCAGCAACATCGTGATTCCGCCTTGTGCGGAGAACTTTAGACCGATGGAAGATCCCAGTCATCCGCCTGATGGTTTTAACAAGACTGTGAATTGAACTGAATAGAGGAGGATGGAACCTACGGGTTGTTGAGTCACAATTCCTAACCAAAACATGGTTCCGAACAAACCAAAAATCCAAAGATCTTAACTAGGCTCCAAACTTTGGTTTTATCAAGTGAGGTTTAAGAGTCTAACATTATTCCAAGTTATTTCGTTTTCTTTTCTTTATTATCTTTTTCTCCACTCATTCGCATAAGTGTTTGCTTGGGACTAGCAAAGGCAATAAATGGGGTGATAAATCTCCATTTCATTACCTTTATTCTTTCATTGTGGCCTTAAATCCCTAGTTAAATGCATGTATATAAAATTATTTGATACAAAATAATGCTCAATAATTAACATGAAAACATAGTATAAATACATGTATTTAATTGCAAAATAAAAGAATAAAGGAAATACAAGAAAAAAATGAGGTTTCAAAAATAGTGAATGACCCTAGACCCTGAGATCAAGCCATAATAATGACTTGGTGGACAAGGAATAAGTAGGGGGAGATAGAGAAGAGTAATTGTACATAATACAACTCAAAACACTAATTTTTATTCTTCAATAATAAGCCTTTTGGGACCTCTTTTATTCTTTATTATTTATACAATCAAATCTACAAACCCTCAAAATGAGTGTTGTACATAAAAATTCAAAGAAAATACAAAAATTAATTTCATGTTTAAATAATACACAACATGCCAGAGACACAAAGAACAAAATTATGCAAACAAAGCTTCATAGACATGTATCTCACCCATAAAGACTCAAAATTGTGTAAACTCGCCTTTATTGTTCATAAAATTTAATTAGTTGTTTAGTGAAGCTGATTTTCATTTAGCTTGGAGTTGAGATGCAAAAGTTCGCTTTTAGGATCCCTATTGTATTGTATGCATGTATATAATATTCAATATATCCATTCTTTATATTTTTATATATTTATAAATATTATACAAAATACATGTAAATAACAAACTTATAAAACCGTGAAAAATACATTTAAAAAAATGATTCATTAAACTATATAAGTAAACTATACGTATATAATATAGGTACATATTTATTTATTTTAGTGTATAAATAAAAAAGAAAAATAAATAAAAATATGTAAATATGTGACTAAATAAGTTATAAAAATAAAAAATGAAAATACTATATATAATATAAATTCAAAATAAAAAATACCTCAAATACATGTATATGCACCTATGTTCATACATGTAAATATTTGCACCTAACTATTAAATTTTTTAAAATAAATCAAAATCAGGAAAAAATGCTACCTAAAATTATAAATATATTTTATATGTTATCCCAAAATTAATATAATTAATATTTTTAAACTAATTAATAATAGTTTTTATCGTTATTTTCTGGTTGGTCTACGTGGACCAACCAAGATGCTTAATTTGTTGACATGACAGGTCAACTATTCTTTCCTTGGGCCCCCTACCTATCAAAGTCATGAGACTATGATTTTCTCCACATTTCAATGCTTCCTCCACTCCATCTTCCTCCTTGAGCACCTAGACTCTCTCTTCATCTGCATCCTTAACATTCACACACACCTTAGCTTCCACCTACCACCTCTAGATCTTATGCAACCTCTCCACCATATTTTTCCCCTCACATCCTCTATAAATGGGCCCCCAATTCTTCATTTTTTGTTTTGACCCCTCTCTACCCTTTGTACCCTTATCTTCTTGAAGTTTGAGTATCCTAGAGACAACAGGAGCCACGGTGGAGTGTTGGCACAGATAAAGAGTGGTCAGAGTAGGTGATCCAAGGTTCGCTAGAGCTCCTCCGGATGAGCTTCTTCTGCTCCATGTCTCAGGCTGGTATGGGTGTATCTTAGTTCTTGTAACATAGATAAGAGTTTAATTGTAGCGTTAAATCTTTAGAGTAGGTTTAATTTAGGATCTTTGATTGTTGGATCATTGTGCTCTAGCTCTAGTTCCTGCTACTCCGACTGTCTTCAACCCACTATTTCACTCAATCTTTGCTCCTCAGCATTTTCTTCATTGAATCCCATAATTTCACTGTAGATTCTAGATGAATACAAACAATCAATCTCCTCTTGATGCACCTCATCGAAGTTCCTCGTTCCACTCACCCACATGTGCATCCAACTTCTCCTTGCAAATGAGGATCATCGCCTCGAGCCAAGGAACATGTCTCTAATGAACTCATAACCTTGTAGCCACATGGAGCATGTATCAATGCTCAACTCAAAATCTTCAGTTGATTCAGAGCTCCAGGATCCTCCCGATGGAGCCCAGACCTATTCGAACCTCGTATAGATGCGAGGAGGTCCTAGGAGCATAGTGGATAGTGTGGTGTAGTGATTGGTGGGAGGAGAAAGGAGGATTAGAAGATCGAGTAACCACGAGGCTCTGTTCTTGATGTTCTTCGAAGTTGTCAGATAACGATCAGGGCCTTGATTTAATATTGGCCCTCAACTTCAGACGAATCATCACCCTTCATTTGCCATTGAGGGAGCCACGTGTCGTAAGGAGATTCACTTGATCTCATGCCTTATGTGATAAGAATTACATAGGCCCCTCTAATCTTTTTTTATTTTCTAGTTAGTCCTTTAAATGTAAACAATTAAAGACTTTTGTATAAATTGTAAGGGACCCCCTCCACTTATTGTAAATTACACTTAGGTCCTATGCTAGCACACCTCACGTGTATCCACACATGAGGCGGGCATTTTGCATTGTGCATCCACTTATTTATATTTGCTTAGTTTGGAACATATAAAAATAGTGCTGCATTTTGGACAATTTGCACATTATCCCTAATCTTCATTTATTATTGCAAAAAACCCTTCTAGGTTGTTTATTTTATTTTGTTTCTTTTTATTTCTATTAAATAGCTCCTATGCTCTATAATTTTTTTAAAAAAGTATTGTAGATCTTAACATGATGCTGGCAAATGCACATATTTTTAATTAGCGTTTTATTGTGTATTCACATTTATTAAAATCATTTAGGAGCAAAATAGTCATTGATTAGATATATAACTAAATTTTTAAAAGCAACATTAAAAATTCCCAAAAAAATATATATTCCAACTATAGACCAAAAATCATAAGAAAATATACGAAAAAATGCTAAAAATCAAAAAACCAAAAAAGACTACATAAATAAGTAAAAATTCTATAAAATTACAAAAAATAGTTTCTCTTGTATATTTTTATTTGTATTAAAAAAGTTTTGGGAATTTGTATACTTATCATGTATTTAAAAAAAACAATCCAAACTAATTATACAACTCCCTATTTTGATATAATTAATTCCTTAAAATAAAGAAAAAACTATTTAAAAATAAACAAAAATAGAGGAAAATTTAAAATACAAGAAAATTTTATTTTGTAAATTTTGGCTATATAGTTATATTTAATAATATAAGACCTTATAAAGACTATATGTATATTATATAATACTTATATAATAATAATATTCTTAATTCTAAATACCTAATATATATTTAACCCTTTAAAAGTAAAAAGGAATAATACTATGTATACTTCCTACATTTTTATAGATTTATTTATTATAAATAATATATAGTATTTTAATATACAAATTATTATTACTATACATATATATTAAATCATTTAAAAATAAGAATAAATTAAAAACTTTAAAATATAAAAGAAAAAATAACTAACTCTAAAATATAAAAGAATAAAGAATAAAAAATCCAATGAAATTTAATATAATAAAAAAACAAAAAAAATAGAAAGGAAAAAACTACAAAAAATAATTATTATTTATTTTTATTTATGGATTACAGTTATAACTATCTCTTTGCTCTCATTAGTTTGAGCTGCAGCAGTTGTCATTGTAGATCATTTGTAAGGAACACTAAATTTCACCCTTGATCTTGTCCATTGTTTATTCTATATTGTGTGTTCATTGTTGTCTCAGTTTACTGTGTGAGTACTGAGAGCTGAGAAAGATGTCGATACACGGATTGCCAGATCCTACATTTTAGACACCGCATGCCCTCCAAGACCAGATGCAATGTACCTCACATCGGTAACCTAAACAACTGTCTTTGACTTCCTCGTTTCTACGAGATGTTGCTAGGGACCTATCACAACTTAGGAGTGCTCAATGATCACTAGAGAGGAGAGCAAATGGCCAACGATCCGAAATCGAATGAGGTACTAGGAACTGTATAAATGAATGTGGGCAAATTTTTGAATGAATAAATGGCATGCAAAATGATGTGAAATTGTTAATGTAGGATTAAGTTTGGTCCGATGATCCACATACGCTAATCGAGCAGAAAAATCAAAGAATATGAATGAGAGAATCGAGTGCAAAAAATACGAGAAGAAGGTAGGTTATCATGTTAGTTTGGTTGGTAAGGGGAGGAAGAGCAGTTGACCAAAGATCGACATTTTTATATGGGCTAGTCAGAATAGCCCGATAATAAAATATAATAGACTGGATGACAAAATAAAAATATTAAATAGAAATAAGTGGATATAAATTAGGAAATATATTTAATTTTAATGTTTACTAAATTAAAAAATGTTTATAATTTAATAAAATATTTTAATGGTTTTTAATAAATTTAAAAAATTAAGTAGTTATATTATTAAAATACATATATTCTCATTAATTAAATAAACTATATATACAATGTATACATATACTTAATTATTAAATTATACCAATATATACTATTTTATAATTTTATTTAATTTAAAAATATCTTAAAGATTGTATAAAGATTTTATTTTTTACCAATTAATTTAATAGTGTAAATAAATATAGTCATGCACAATATAGATGAATGATACCTATACAATATATACAATAATTTGTTTTTTATAACTTTTTAGTAATTTATATAAACAGGATAAAATATATTCAAAAAATTAAAAATATAATATGTATAAAAATTTAATGAAATATGCAAATGAATGACTCAAATACAAGTATACATGTACAACCATATTCTAAAACACTGACATTCACATATTAACTCCAAATTTTTGAAACAACTTTCATTTTAATGTTTTTTTTAATTTTAAGCTCAATGTAAGTGAGTTCTCTTCATTTTGAATTAATATGGACTAGTTATTGGTCTTTTATTTATGTTTCCATGGCATTTTAGAGTTTTATCCCTTTTATTTTGTACATGATTTATATTTACAATATTTTTTATTATTTAAAACAAATTTTTATGCATAAATTTTAGGAATAAACTATTTTATTTGAGATTGAATTAATTATAAATAAAATGAGTGAATATATTTACATAATGAAAGAAGTGGATATGTAAATTTTGAACTTTATTTTTTGATATTTTTATATGTTAATGACCCTATCTCTTCCTACTTTATTCATTGTCAACCGTGTCAGTGCTAGAATAGATCTGGGGTCCCATACAAGTTTGTTTGTATTAAATATATACAAAATTCTTTTATTTCTTTTTCTTTATTATTTTTTTATTTTTTTATTTTGGTAACTGCTAAATATATAATATTAACAACTTATGCCAGAATGTAAATTTGTTCGAATTAATGTTATTTACATGTGTTTTATTAAGGATTTTAAGCCATAATGAAAGAATAAAGATGATGTATTTGTGCTCATCATTCCCCTACACTTTACCTTTGCCAGTCCCTTACTAATCACTTATTCTAAGAATAAATGAATCACAAAAACACGAAAAGAAAAAAAGAAGAACTGAGAACAATTTTGATTCTTAAACTATTGTTCATAAAATCAAAGTATATAGCTTTATCAGAACTCTGTAATATTAGTTTGTATGAACTTTATTGGTAATAAAATTTAAGGCCTAACAACCTTTAAGTTTTACAATTCTCTATTCAATTCACCTCAATAGTTATGTCAAAAGAAGTCTTCACACAAAAACTATTATAACCATGAATCTTACTTGCATGGTGAATGTGAATGATAGCTCCCTACGTCTAGAATAACGAAGAACAACCTTCTCTAGCAAGATGACCCTGATTCCTTAGTCTGGCTAGTCTTTCCTCAAGGAGCGGAGTATTCCCTTATAAGTTCTAGTTCAACCAACACAAGAAAAAAAGGTAGAGAATAGAATGGATTGTGAACAGTGTAGTCACATATCCTTTGGATCTTGGAAAGTATAGCTAAGTCTCCAGATACAGGATTTCATGAAATCTTTGACTTTGAAACATATGCCTTATTGATATTTTTCTCCGATAGGAATGATTTTTTTATTTTCTTTTTGCATGTCTAACTTTTTTGGAGACATTATTTCATAATTTTATACATATATCTTTGTAGAATTTACATAAGAAGTTTTTATTTCTGAACCAATAGACTATCCGCCTTTTGAAGCTTTATTGCAATGCACAACAACCTGTGTTTAGACGTCGGCGCCAATGGACTACGTTGGGAGGCACTGGCCTCCAATTGGGGATATACTTGTTTCCATTGATTTGCATCTTAATCTAGAGGATTCTATGACTCACCACCTCATCTGTATTGATCTACGTGCGAAGTGCATGTCCAAGTTAAGACACTACCTGAAAAGGGTCATGCGTGTGTCTAGAAATATTCAACTTAGACAAATTCAAGATGACATGTCAACCTAGTCTTCCAAACCTAAATAATTAAGTCACTGGCCTAAAAAATATGAACTCTAGTTCCTATAAGGTTACTCTAAAATTAATTTGATTAAGGATTTAAGCAATCTCCATTTTTCAGACTTTACTCTAGGCAAGTTTAATTATCAAATCATTCTGACAAATGCTAAAGCAAATGCAATATTTTTCATTGAAGTGCATTTTATGGTTTAAGCTTTTTATGTGGGTTTGAATGAGATTTGCATGTTTTAATGAACTTCATACTTTTTGAATTTTTATGTATTTTATAAATAATTAGAAAATTTAATGTATTTGCAAACGTTAAGAAGGACTATGTACACATTCACAACAAATTTTATATAATAGTATATACAAAAACTATAAAAGTTCTATACTAGATTTTATTTACAAAATATGTAGTTTATGAATGAATTATATTCACATAAAATAATTTTATATTCTTGAATTACAAGTAATAGAAATTTTTTATTTACATGAATTTTATAACGCCGTTTTTTTACATATAATTTATGTGCATGTTTGAAAAATACTTTGACAAAACTAGTTTGCAAAAGATTTTTGCAGATAATTTACTAATCCTTTTCAAAATAATTTACAAAAGATTTACAAAAGTTTTACAAACAATTTTACAAAAACTTTCTACAAAATTTACAATTGAGTTTTTGAGAACATTTTTATTTCAAATAGTTTACAATTGCTTTACACAATCATAATTTTATACAAAAATTTTTGTGATATACTTTACCAGAAACACTATATTACAAACTTTTTACAACAATTTTTATACAAATATTTTAGAACATTTTTACAAACTTTTTTATAATTGTTTTTCCAATTTACAAAATGTTTACCAAACAATTTTTCAAAAGAATTCTTACAAACAATTCACAAATATTTTTACAAAATAGTTTTATAACAATTTTATAAATATAAGACATTATTAAAACACGATAAAATATTAGCTTCGGCTTCTAAAGTGTAGATACAATATATATGAGACTCCCAATACTTAGCTCGAACTATGTCCTCATAGTGACCAAGAAGCGACAAAGGGAGAAATAACTCGTTCTAAGTATAGAAAAATGAAAAACACCTATAAAACAACGAATCGAATATAAAATGTAATGAATATAAGTATGTCATCCCCCTGTACTTAGGATAAAATAATTCTATCTGTAGAATATTGTAAAAATAGGGATAATCAAAGAATATAATGTACAAACCCAATGACTCAGCCTGCCCCCCCATTTAGGGTAAAAGACCCCAAAGTATAAAGAAGAAGAGCATTAACAATTGAGGGACAGAACAAACTAAAATGAAAATAATTAAGAGAAAAAGAATGATAATACTCCCCTTATTATTAGGGTAAGGGGTCTCTAAGTATAAGAATCAACGGAAGCAATGAGACATAATGAAAATAGAACCACTCGGTGTCTATACCCCCCTATACATATGGGATACACTCCCAGAAATGAAATCGAATATAGAGAACACAACTCATGCAGATAACCCTCGGGGAGATAAGAAAAATCAATAGTCTGACTCGAGGAAGAAAATGAATGGTGAAACTCAAATAATGGGTTATCTCTATAATTCAGAGAAAAGTCGTCTAAAGGACTAGAAGGTACAAGTTCAAAGAGAGTTGATTCATGATCAAAGAAATCATTCTCTTGCTAGAATAGAGAGAGATGGACTACGTCCAAAGAATTGCTGAAAGCTAGGAGAAGGGATCTTCGAACTCACATCACGATTAAGTACATAAATGCATATATGAGTGTGAGGGGGATAACAAAAAAGAAAAATAGAATAAGTAGAAGAAAAGGGTGATTGATAATAACCAAGAGAATAACGAAACAAACTCAACATCAAGAACAATCAAACACCAAGCAAACCCCAGTTCACCAACTCGACACAATAAAGACTGTGAAAGCTCAGTCACTTATCTTTTCAATTTTTGTATTAGGTGGTAACACAATTATTTACGTCAGACTCGCAAGTGGGTCGCCATGTGACCTAGCGAACGCCTTCACACTCCCCCAAACAGTGGAACCATTTGCCCAAGCTATTGGGTTATATCATGCCCAAAGTGATATATCAAGTGGAGCACACTAAAACAACTTTCTATGGTTGGAGGCGGGTGCTTACAGCTCTACTAGTTTCAAAATTTTGTGCACGGGTATCTAGAGTACAAATCTAGGGATTTTTCAATGTAATCCTTAAATCTACACCCTCACCCGCTTTACCGGGAGGTACGTGCCTACAAGAAGGAGGGAATTGATCTCCCCAAATCAATGATTGAAAGTTTGTTGATGATTTTATTAGTGTCCATTTTATTTTACAATCATTTTTAAAAAATCTTGGTTTTCACTTTTTTTGATATTTTTCGATCAATAAATTTCTAAAAGGTTTCTCCGATTCCTTTTATCCTAAGCATAAGAAAATGGTGGAGAAAATCAGAAAAGCTGACGCATGAGAAATATGGATGCCTGTGTAAGAGATAGAAGATGTACCTTACTCAAGCTGTCTATATAAAATATGATCTACGCATATAAATTTAAACTAATATATATGATGCAATGAGGAAAGTACCATAAACAGAAACTTATATTGTCATGAAGCATATGTTTATTTGTCTAAGTACGATCGAATTCTATAGGAATATATATTCTATTAGAGACTTGGACCTAATATTACCTAGCTCAACCAAATTGAAACTTAAATCTGAGCATCTCAACAACACGATATAAATAAAAATAAAAACAAAAATCTCAAATATTAGGAATCAAATAGGAAAAATGAGAAAAATAGGGGGTAAAGGTAGAAAGGGAAGAAAACAAAAACCTATGAAACCCCCATGCACCTATGCTAACAAAATATGATAAACACAACCCAAAATAGATCTAACGACAATATAGAAGACATAAAGAGGTTAAGTGCCAAAAATATTACAAATTAATTACAACAATGCATGAATAAAATAAACTAAATCTAAAACAAAAAATTGGTATTTTACGACTCTTGGTCCTCCTGGATCGATCTCTCCTACCAATCGGTAAAAAAGGACCAGCCTCTGATTTTTTTTGTTGCATTGACTCTCCTAAAATCGCTTGTCGGGACCTTGCAATAAAGGTGAAATATAGAGATATGTCAGAACATTTTTTATCAAAATATATGAATGAAATAAAAGAGAGATAAAAGAAAATATAAGCTAGAAGGTAGAAAATAAAAGAAAAATCCAAACTACAATAGTTGTACCTCCATTTAAGGATGTAATTTGATTGTTCACAAGAAATTGATTGGTTATTAATTATATGATGATAAACAGGGATACGAAAACACAACAATCCCTGAATCAGTCAAAAAAATTATTCGAAGTAAATAATGTACTAATTATTAACCTAGTATAGCTCTCAGGGTTGAACACAGGCAAACAATTGATTTTATACACAAGGGTTTTGTTAATCTTTCAAAAAGGTTTGAAAACAATTTTTAATTGAAAACATTCTAGGACTTTTGGTATTTTAAAATTGAAAATAGATAAAATAAATCTGGAAAGTAATTTTATATAAAAGAGTTTTTACTAAGTTTTCAAAAAAGACTGAATATATATTCTTGTGTTTTTCTATGATTTTATATGATTTTTTATTTTTTTTCTATATAATCAAACTTTTACCTTTTTTGATTGAATTTTTGTTTGATTTTTTTTATATTAAAAATATATTAAATTATACCTATAATATTTTTCAGATTTTTTCAAAGAGTTTTTAAATTTTATGATTTTTTAAATAATAAATAAGGAAAAATATATTGTTTTGTATTTTTAGTAATAATAAATGAAATTAATTTTTCAATACAAAATTACATGTGTTAGATCTATCTTTTAGGGAGTCAGCCTAATTTTTATTGTTGTTTTAGAGAAATGGAACAATTTAATCAAATTAATATAACAAATGGAATTAAAGTTCATTATACTAGGGACCAAAATGTAATTTAACAAAATTCTGAACAGTTTTATTACTTAATAAAGTGTTCCAGGGCCTAAAAAGAAAATAACGCATCAATTATGTAGTGTACAACATGAAGATGGTCCGACAAGAATAATAAGTAAAATAAAAGAAATGCAAGGACTAAGTTGTAATTCTAAATTTTATATAAATATGAAAGATTAAAAACAAAAATCATACTAGTGAAATTTTCACCAGCAGCTTATGCATAGCACATGAGACTATGAGCAACGGGCGGTGCGATCCAAGACGTTGATTACGGTCAAATCGGATACTAGTTGTACATTAAGTGCGTCCCAAATTTTTGTTCAGACAAAGGCCTTCAATGCTCTTGATGACCATAGTCGACGCTTTCAAACTACTGCTGCTTTGGATCTTCTAGATGTGAGTCAGTCTCTGTCGAATGTGTTGATGGCAAATCTATCAAATGGCTGGGATTAGTACTCATGCATATCTCTCAACGCATGCAATGGATCTGTGATGCTCAAATGGTTTGTTGGATCTGATCTTCAAGTTGTTCCTTGTAAACAGCAATGCTTCATGGTGAGTATTGATGCTCCAGAGTTGATAAAACTCGACCAGTTGTTACATATAAATTAATTGATTGAATGGAGATCCTCGATTGGAAGTGGAGGAAGATGATGGATCTTCAAAGCTTAAATAACGCTGGCATGGTCATGTCATCACAAGAGAAGTGAAGAAATATATAGTCTATATAAGATGGAATGTTGTGAATCGATCAAATCAAATGTCCAATAAATTATTGAGAGGAGAATGAGGATCCGAAAAGGAGAAATGAAAGAGAAGAAAATTATGAGGGAGATAATAGGATTATACCTAAAATGAATGCGGATCGATTTTCTATGCTAGAGCTCAGCAGATCTCCGAGTCATGGCCTCGATGCATTGGTATTGCAGATGCTCATGCTCACACCTAAAGTCCGAGCAATGAAAGAGTACATAGAATAAGAGATCACCTCTAGCTTCCTCACTTCAACTAGAAGTTTCTAGGGACCTATCACGTCCCTAGAGTAATCGGAGCTCACTTGATAAGAGAGGAAATCGCCAAACATCCAAAATTGAATTAGGTTTGAAGAACTGTATAGATGAATGGGGGTGAGATTTTAAAGAAACTACGGTGGGCAAAATGAGGTGAAATTGGTGGAAAAGGGATTGGGCATGGATCTATGATCCATGAACGTTAATTGGGCGGGAAAATCAAAGAAAATGGATGAGAGAATCAAGTGCAAAAATTGTAAGAAGGCAAGTTATCAGGTTTGTCAGGCAAGAAAGGGGAGGAAGAGGAGTTGACCGGAGGTTAGTGTTTTTATATGGGCCAATCAGAACGACCCTATAAAAGATAAAATAGACTAGATGTCAAAATAACAAGATTAAATAGAAATAAATTGATGTAAATTATAAATTGTTTTAATTTTAGAATTTATTAATTTTTTTTATAAATTACTAAAAGTTTTTTATTATTTTTAAGTAATTAAATAAATAAATTTAAATAGTTAAATAATTAAAATACATATGTTCTCATTAATTTAAAAAAATAATGTACAATGTATTTACATTTTTATTTATTAAGTTATACAAGTGTACATATTATTTTATAATTTTTATTTTAACATTAATTTAAAGAGTATATGTAGATTTTTTATTTTATTTATAGGAATTAATTTAAGATTGTAAAAGATTATAGACATGAACAATACATATACATTGTACCTATACAAGAAATATAGTATTTTTTGTTATTTTATTTTTTTTATCTTTACTTGAAATTTAAGTAAATGAGATAAATATTTTCAAAACAACATAAAATATAATATCTGCAAAAATATATATAAATAAGTAAAAAAAATGACTCAAAACTAGTACACATGTAAAACCATACTCAGATAAGCTGACTTTCACATCTTAACTAAAAATATTATGAAGCCTCCTTCATTTTAAAGTTTATCTTATTTTAAATACAATGAATGTGAGTTTGTTTCATTTTGAGTTCATATGGAGTAGTTATCGGTATATATGTTATGGTTCTATGACTTTCTTAGAGGGTTGTACCTTTTATCTGTACATTATTTAAAACTTATTTTTATATACAACTATATATGCATGAAGATGATTGGTGGGATAATATCCTATTCGAAATTTAACAGAGTTTTGTGTTTTAGTGTCTAAGAATTTATCTAGAATTTATTTTCCACTAGTCAATTTAGCAAGAGTATCCATTAATTTTTTATTATCATTTTCTAATATAATAATATGAACTTATAAATAGCTCGATTCTTTGTGGTAATAATCTTTTTATTCTTTACAAGATTTCTTTAAAACTTTATTTATATTAATCAAATTTTCAATGATGCAATGAGATTATTAAAAAAACAATAGCAAAGCCTTTTCCGACAACTGAGTAGGTTCAGCTCCATGGATTTTTTTGCCTCCATTCATATCTATTTTGGGTCCTTCTAAGGCTTAAATAAAAATAACAAAGATCCCTTCAGATAATCCCATTCCGACACTTCTTGGGCCTTCCTCGCTCTCTCTTTATCTGCTCAACACTCCCGGGCTTAGGTCCTCGGTCCGTTATCGAGGAAAACTGGCCTGACAACTTGTTGGGTTCGAGCCCAAATGGACCCGTTGACAACCACCCTAAATGCTTAAGCCCAAGTTGTCAAGTAGTAATCCCCAATACTTATATACCACACCCACACTTTGTGAGTTTTCCATGTGGTACTATGTTTGGGGTTAGGGTGTTACAATCTCCCCCACTTATATTCGCAACGTCCTCGTTGCGACATGGCCCATCACTTATTCCCAGTGATAGTGGCGGCTGCACGCTCCGGGTAGCCATTTCCTCCAACCTCTTTGTAGGGGCGGCTCCACCTCTCGGGTAGCCCTTTCCACTGTCAGAGGGCGTTCGGCTCTGATACCATTGGTAACGTCCCGGGCTTAGGTCCCCGGTCCGTTATCGAGGAAAACTGGCCCTGACAACTTGTTGGGTTCGAGCCCAAATGGACCCGTTGACAACCACCCAAAATGCTTAAGCCCAAGTTGTCAAGTAGTAATCCCCAACACTTATATACCACACCCACACTTTGTGAGTTTTCCATGTGGTACTATGTTTGGGGGTTAGGGTGTTACATGTATCAATCGAATTTCTTTGCAAATGTCCAAACCATCTTAAGTGGTTTTCTCTCATCTTATCCTCGATTGGAGCTACACCAATTTTCATTCTGATCGTATCATTCAGAATCAGATCTTGTCATGGATGATCACACATCCACTTTAAACATTTTAATATTTGCTACAATAATTCTTTGCTCAAATTCTGTGATTTTAATGGAGGGATTTTGCACTGGTTTGCTAGTCAAACAAGATCAATCATCGTTGAAATGACCAAGTGTAAAAAATTAACCTAGAATGAAACTAAGCGATCAAGAGTGTATGGAATTTATTATAGCTATAATAAATGTGTCTATAAGTTAAATAGCCAGAATTTTGAAATCAGGGTAGCAAAATGAAGATAGATGAAATAATTATCAATATAAGTTTATAATAGATTTTTGGATTTTTCTTTCTCTTATCTCTGTTTCGTTTTCTGATTTTTATGTTTTTATAGGTTATAACTATATTAATTTTTTATGATTTTTAGTGTTTTATATTTTTTTAATTTTACAAAATTTTAATTTATATTTACTTTTAAAAAATATAATAATTAAGATAAAAAACATATATACAATATTGATAAAATAAGGAGAAAACATATTTTTTATTTTAAAAATAAGATTAACAAAGTTAAAAATAAAGAAAATAAAATATTTTTTGGTTGTATATATTTCTCAATTTGTTTATGTTTTTAGAGTATTTTTATAATTTTTATGGACTTTTCAAGTATAAAATACACGAGATATGGATATTTTAATTCCAGGAACTTGTTTCGGGTTTAAAAATAGATAAAAGTTCAAAAAATCCCTAAAATTAATTAATATATACATATATGATATAAGATCCTTAGGAAAAAACACATTTTTTTATTTTTATATATTTTTTGCTAATTTTTATAAGTTTTCTTATGTTTTGAGATTTTAAGGTTTTAGTTTTGAAACTTCAAATGAATTTTGGTCTGATGATAAAACATAAAAAAATAAACCCACTAAAATTTGAGGATTTTGAAATTATTTTATAAATTTTTATTTATATATCTAAAAATGAGAAAATTCCATGATTTTATTTTAATAATATGAAACTAAATTTTCATTCTCTAAAATATATATATATATATATGTGTGTGTGATAAACGCGGGTTTCTAAACACTTAATATAATATTCCTAAAAATTTTCATCTAAACAAATTATTTAATAAATGAAAAATACAATAAATAAAAATAATAGAAATAGTTGGGACCTTATTGTAATTAAAATAAAGTTGTTATGCTTTTCAGAAGTCAAACAATAAATCTAGGGACATACATGCAATGTTTGTAATTAAAAATACAAAATATTTGTGTCTGCTCGGGTGTAAATGCAAATCAAAAAAATTGCAGATCCAAGCATGCAATTTAACATAAAATATTGCTCATATTTTACAAAATACGAGACCAAAAAATAAGCAATGTTGGAGGGGGTCCCTTGCAAAATACCAAGCATCTCACATGTAGAGCAACATGAGGTGACCTAGCACCGGACAAAAGTGCAAATGAAATATATTACAGTGTCCACATTCAAATATTACATAAATATTATACTATAAATTAAAGTTCAATATTAAAACTAAAAATACAAAATGCAGGGGTTGCCATGTGCATGATGACGAACGATGGATCTCAATCCACAAAGGCGATAGATAGTCGAGATGCACGTGTAACACTTCATGGATGGATGCCTCTGATTATATCTCAAGGAAGATTTGATAGTTTATGCGGAGCTCGATCCAATGATGCGTATCAAAACTTGAGCGGGCTAGTGAGACAATGGTTGTTGCTCTTCTCCAAGAATGAGGAAGAACAACCGCATGGATTTTGCTTCGATCAACTCTCTTTCACAGCTTTGATAACCTTGGTGCTCCTTCTGGTCTCAAAATGGAGCTGATGCTCATCCACAATTATCAATAGCTTTAGATGGGACTAGGCTTCACTAGAAGAGGCTTGGAGGCTCGTGCTTTCTTGGCTACTTGGGAGCTTGATGTCCAAATTGAAGGCCACCCTAGTTGGGTCCTTTTCTCTCTACTACCTATATGATTAAAAAGGGGGAACCGAGGCAAAACATCATTTCCCTTTAGTGGGTGAAGTATGATAGTAAATGAGGGGTGAGGGATCTATGATGAGCGGTGAAGGAAGAGATTTGGGAGCTTGATTCCTGCAGAACTACGGAGAAATCGATGCATTGAAAGATTGAGACGATGAAGGGGAAAGAAATGGAGGTGGAGATCGTTCGAAAAGATGGATCAACAGAAGTAAGATAGTGGTCAGAGCATAGATCTTCAGCAATGTACTTTCCTTTTTTTAAGCAAACTTAAACATAATCAAATGAAACAAAAGATAAGGATACACTAATAAATTACTCTATGAGTTGAAAAGACATAAAAAGGAGGCTCTCTTGATAGGAAATGATTGGGAGCAGAACCATAAGGAGCTTGGCTTTTATGATGGTGAAGCATGATTCTCCTCCTTCTCTTCATCTTGATTCACAAGGGGAACACCTCCTATTACTAGGGCTCCCTCTCCTGGAATGAATATTGGGGTTACAATAGGTAAAAACTAGATTGAGTTTGACTAAGAGGAGGAGGTGAAATTTTATACACATTGATTGGGAGTCTCACTTCACCTACGGTTTTTACGCAGATTGAAGGCTAACCAATGAAGAGCATGGATCCATGTGAAGGTTGATCATGTTGCAAAGAATTATCAAGAAAAAATAGGGTAGATAGGATTGCTACATCAGGTGCAAGAAATTGGTGTAAAGTGGTAAAAGACATTCCCAGGACCCGATCCATTGGCTGAGGTAGGGAATTGACATAAGTTCATGGGGGACACTCCCCATTGGTTCACACGATCCAGAAGAAGATAAAGTAGAGACGAAATTAGAAATAAAATGATAATAAAATAGAATTGATTTTATTAAATAAATCTTAAAACATAAAAGTTGTTTCTTTTTTATAAACTATTTTAGGTGATTTTATTCATTTTTACAACATTATTATTATATGTTTATATTTACGTGTACATATATAGGTATATATACCTATATTTTGCTTATAATATTTTTACTCTGCATTTCATTTGTGTAAAGGTATATATACTCTACCATGGTTAGTTCCAAGCCCGTATAAATGAAGAGGGTTTCATTAGGTATCCAACAGGCATCGTAAAACAATTGGAGACAACATCCTAAATAGTATTTTTTTAAAAAAAATACTATTTAGGAAGTTGCCTCATGACAGTCAGATCTTTTCAATATGGATTTAAGCAAACATTTAGATTTTGTTGGGGCATTCCCTACTTGCGGCATGTTGCATCACCTGAAAGAAATAAAAAATTGGCAAGGGCCTCTATGTCGCAGCATGGATGTAATTTAAAATTTGTAAGGGTTCTTGTGAGAGGAATGTATGCGAGTAAATACATTAGTTTTGCTGCATCACCACCCAGATGTAGTCCAAAATTTACAACAGTTCTCACATTATGGACGCATGCAAGTAAAGAAGTTAGTCCAAAAGAGGTTGCAAAGGGAAGTTGCGGTTTGGTAGTTCGAATATTGTCACTTTAATAGGAAAATTGATGGAGATAGTGGATACTACGGAAAGAAGTAAGATTCATATTCTATGTCTTCAAGAGACTAAATGGGTTGGACAGAAAGCAAGGGAGATCAAGAAGATAGGCTTTAAACGTTGGTATCTCCTTAAAGATAAGGGTAGAAATATGTTGGAGTGGTTGTTCATAAGGATTTGAAGGATTGTGTGGTTGCGATGCAAAGATTCGAGGATCAGATTATTTTTTTTATATTAGCGCTTAAAGAAGAAATTCCGAATATCATCTTTGTTTATGCACCAAAAATTGGTTTAGATGGAAGCACTAAACAAGATTTTTGAGAGGGATCTGGATAATATTTTACAAGGAATTCCACAAAGAGAGATGATTTGAATAGGTGGAGATCTTAATTGACTTGTGGGAAAGGATGCTTCAGGGTATGCGAGTGTTCATGGAGGCAAATTGTTTCAGGAGATAGGAATGAAGAGGGAAAAGTCACTCTGGATTTTGTAACAACATATGATGTCATAGAAACACTCTTTTCAAGAAGAGGGAGGATCATTTAATCAGTTCTAAGAGTGGCTGATGATCACCATTTCATAACCTTTATTCTTTCATTTTGGCCTTTAAACCCTATTTAAATGCATGTAAATAACATTATTTCGCATGAATTAACTTCGTCAATTATTGTAAAAGATATTACATAAAATACATTTTTTAATCCAAAACAAAATATTAAAGAAAATAAAAGAAAAATAAAATAAAAGTCCAATGGTATTTCATGACCCTAAACCTCGAGACCTAGGCATCATGATGTCTAGGTTGATAAGGTTTTGACCTATTTTATTCTTTATTTATTCCCTAAATAGAAAGACTTCATCATGAAAATTGTAGGCAAAAATATACAAAAAAATACAACACATGATTTCACATTAAAATGATATATAGTATACATTCTATAATTAAAATATAATTCGAAAACCCAAACTTAACAAACCCATATCTTCTCCTTATGAAATCAAAATGCACCAAAATCCCCTTTAATTGTACAAAACTTTTTATTAGCTATTTAATGAAATTATTTCATTTAATTTGTAATTAAGATGCACAAGTTAGCTTTCAGGACCCTATTGTACTATATACCTGAATAAAATATCCATTTTAATTATTATTTATTATTTTATAATTTTGTAAATATTGTTCATAATGTATATGCATTTTTATAATGAAATAAAACATAAAAATACTCTATAATAAAATAATATACAAAATACAGATGAATTAAATTTACTTATACCTACATAATAAATAGCCTTATTTCTTTAAGTGTATAGATTATATCAGGAAAATATAACAAAAATATATTTATGTATATTTAAATAAATTAAAAATATTTAAATTAAGTTTTTAATATAATAAAATAAAAATAGATAAGAAAAATAAAATACACATAGCATAAGTAAATATACCAATAAATGAACCCATAAAAGTAAATTAGAATAAATTAAGTCATAAAATAAAAAACAATAGCCATAAAATACTATATAAAATAATAAATATTTTTCATGTTTTAAATGAAATTTGAGTATATCATATACTATTATATTTCTATTTATTTCTTCTTTTTAATTTCGCTTTTGTCCTCTTGTGGAGGATGTGGCCCAATCAAGGCCCGCCGTCCACTGATCTTGGTCAACTCTCTGACCAAGGCTCTAGCTTGCGTAAGATCCCATTGACCCCACCTTCCTTCGATTTTCGCGCCCGATCCTTACACCCTTTTGGTTAATGCCTTCAGATCTTTTGAACATTCATCCTTGCACTCTCATGTTAGAATCATTCCTCGATCAATGGTCTATGGTATTGAGTGTCATTCCCCGATGCACCCATGCATGTACATAATTAAATCCTCTGACTTCCTCTCTTCATTGATCCTTCTTCCACCACCAAACCCTAACCCTTTCGCGCCTAGGAGAATCTCGATGATAGCATGAATCCTTAGGAGGGTCCATCGACTTACATGGGGCATCAAATCGAAGTGATCTTTCTCAACCACCTCCTTCATCGCGAGCTCATTTTTTGTTGGTCCAGGTCAGGTAGAGCTTATTCATCTTGTGTTCTTTTAGTCATAGGAGCGGAGTATAATAGGGCACCATTTTGTTTTCTATTATTTCTTTTATTTAGTGTAAGATCCAAAAAAATCGAGTCACCAGAGATCCAAATCCACATATTCCCATCATCTGCCCTTCGCCTAACACACCTCCGCATACCCTCATCTTTCTTAGATCAAGCGATCACCTCCTTCCTCAGCTATTCGCTAGAGGGCTCTGCTCGAGTTCATCTCCACTTATCCAGACTTGGAAAGACCCCCAGATCAACCCTCTTTCAATGCTCGAGGTTCCTACAGATTTTAGAGGGCTAAAGGACCCCTCTTGGATTTATTTTGATGAGGCGCTGGTTACTTGGATCCCACTTCTTCCTCGACCTGCTAGGACCTCATCGATGGGTCTTGTATCGATAAGAAGGCTTTTGTCAATGCGGAGGAGTCTGAGCTCCCTTTACAGCCCGTTGCAGCCACTTGAGACCACCAGAGAAGGAATCTTGTACCAATCGAAGCGACCCAAACCCTCAATTCGTCCCTATTCTACCAAGGGACCCCATAATCATCCCATGAAGAGATTCTCTTAGTTCGTCCAATTGGCATTCGATCAGGTGCTACTCCACCATCAGATCTCCTTTAGAGATCACATCGCAGCCATTGTAGGTGAAGCAGTACACGTCGTCCAGATCTTGCCATGTGTTAAGTGAAGGACATTGGCTGTTGGATCACATGCATATGGGTAATTGTGCTCGATACCCTTGCCCTTTTATTTTATTTTCAATCCATTAACATTTGTCTGTGGCATAAATATTTTTATGAAATTACATTTCAGTCCACATACTTTCCTTATTTGCATTTTGGTCCAATCCACGTCACCTCATGTGCTAGTGAGTGTGAAGGGAGTGGGTATTTTGCACCTATATCCCTAGGCTTTTGTAGTTCATTTTATTCCTTATTTTTTGGCACCTAAACCCCAATGGGTATTTCTGCATTTAATACATAGTTCAACATCCAGATGCATTACTAACAAATATGCATCTGGGATGTTGAACTATGTATTAATTGCAGAAATACCCATTGGGGTTTGATTATAGATATATTTTGGAAAAAAGTGCATTTTCATGTCTAAATTTTTTTGAGGGGTTTGCCAAGGGTCCAGAAACATTAAATATTTGCATAAATATCCCTATCAATGTATACTTTCTTTTTATATATTTTTTGTTATTAAAAATAGCTCCATGCCTATAAAAAATCATGGTAAATTATAAGAAATTCCTGACTCATATACATAACATAGATTTTTAGTTAAGTATAGTAAGATAAATTTTTTATTTATAAAAAATCCAAAAATTGGCTATTTATCCCTTTTATTTGAAAAAAATACAAAAAATGCAGAGATTTTTAGAAAAATATAAAAAAATAGATTTTATTTATACTATATTTTGAGCATATAGACCAAAAATTGCTAAAAGTAGAAAAAGGGAATATAAAAATTAAAAAGCACTAAAATTCTTCTAAAATTTACAAAAAATATTAAAAAAATATCCATTTGTGTTTTTGCAATTTATTTACTTATTTCATATTATAAATAGTTTTGGAAATTTTGAAGCTTTTTACTATTTTTAATTTAAATAATGATCCAATCTATTATCTTAACTACTATTTTGCTTTATTAATTCATCTAAAAATCGAAAAATATAGTAAAAAGTATAAGAAAAATATCAAAAATAAAGAAATATATAAAAATTAAATAAATATTTTTTGTGATTTTTACTCTTTATTGATTTATTAATAAAAAACTATCTCTACTTACATTTTTATATATACCATTTTTTCTTATAATTAATTTAAAAAATGCAAATGTGAAAATATAAAAAGGAAATAAAAATTATAAAATTAAAATTCAAAACAATATAAAATCAAAAACTCAAAAAATAAATAATTAAAACCCCAGAAAATTCATAAATACTCAAAAAGCCTAAATCATTTATTGTCTTCTATTAGCCAATCTTGATTGTATATTCTCTATTGTTCCCTATGTTCGATCGCTATTGTACTTGTGTACTATACCTTTCGTTGTAGGGTATAATAAAATTTGTCCCCTTGGTTTATTGATTTATTTCTTGTGTCAGATAATTGTTAATTGAATGTGTTTATTAAGAGTTCGTCATAGGGACTGAGTCCTCACCTTATGAGTCTCATTTTAGAAGGGATTGGTTGTATTGTAAAGACTACAAAATAGTTATAGAGAGATTGACAACCCAATATCGCTTTCTAGTCATGGATGTGCAAATAAAATGGCTGGTAATGAAAAGGAAGATTCCCATGATAACAAGAACAGGATGGTGGAATCTTGAACTCAAGCAATTAAGTTTCAAGAGAAGGTTTTAGACACTTACCGTGAGATTCTAGTGGAAGTGTAAATGAGATGTGGGTGGTGGTAGT
The DNA here is from genome assembly GCA_037367405.1 of Ottelia alismoides. Classification (NCBI taxonomy): domain Eukaryota; kingdom Viridiplantae; phylum Streptophyta; class Magnoliopsida; order Alismatales; family Hydrocharitaceae; genus Ottelia; species Ottelia alismoides. Next base: position 487,136 of record JAZKJV010006292.1, read on the forward strand.
ATCTTATATCTGATTGGTAGCCAAAGAGATGCTAGAAAAGTCAAAGGTAGGAGCTTCAGGTCAAAAGGAGGCTTGGTGGTAGAGAAAAGGGGTGAAGGAGAAGCGAAAATAAAAAGAGAAATGTTTTAGAGCTATATCTAAGGATAAACAAGGGAAATTGTCAAAAACACAAAATAGGGTAGAAGGAAGCAAAGAAGGATATCAGCGAAACCAAGTTAAAAGATCATAAAGTTTGTAGAAACAACTCTAAGGAGGGCTAGAAGGATATATTCAGGTTGTCCAAAGCAAGAGAAAGAAAGACCAAATACTTTTCTCAAGTGACATGCATTATGGACGAGAAAGGTCGCATGCTGTTTCACAAAAAGTATAGAGACTAGATGGTAGTAGTATTTCCATAAACTTTTCATTGACGAAGGAAATAAAGAGATCACTTTGGGTGATCTCGCTAGCAGTCAAAGTTACTTAAATTGTGCAAGCTTTAGATGAATAAAAAGAAAGTAAGTAAATAACACTTTTATGGCTATGAGATAAGGAAAGGTGTATGATCGGATGGCATCCTTGTAAAAGTATGGAGAGTTTTAGGTGAGTGTGTTTTGAATTGGCATACAATTTTTTTTAAATATTATTTAGCGAAGCAAGAAAATACTTGAAGATTGGAGAAGGAGTATCACGGTGCCTCTTTATAAAACAAAGAAAATATTCAACATTGTTAAAATTATAAAAAAAGAGATATCAAGATGATGAGTCATACTATGAAAATTTGGGAATGTGTGAACTAAAGTAGGTTTAGGCAAGTTTCCAAAGTAAAGAAAGCCAATTTTGATTCATATCTAGTCTCTCATCTATTGAAGCCATCCAATTAATGAGGAGAATAATGGAGATTTATAAGCTGAAAGTACGAACCACCATATGATTTTTATTAATTTGGATATGGTTTATAATTATGTACCACGAGAGATATTGTGGAGAGTATGAAGAAGAGACAAGAATATGTCCTATACATTAATCTCATAAAGGATATGTATGATAGGGCATTATCTTGTGTAAAGATTCAGTCTGGAAAGATTGACTATCTCGATATCAACATTGGTTTACATAAGGTTCAACTTTAAGTCCATTTCTTTTTACTTTCATTTATTGATGAGTTGACAAGTCACATTTAGGATGAGATAACTTGGTTATGTTATTTGGTGATGATAATTGTATTGATTGATGATGCTAGAGGTGGGTAAATGAGAAACGTGAGATCTGGAGACATGCATTGGAGACTAAAGGATTTCTTATATGTAGGCCTAAGACTGAATATATGGAGTGCGCCTTTGATGGAAGTAGTGGTGAAGGAGTCGAGGTGAAGATTGGTGATGATAACATTTGGAATAGAGATTCTTTTAGATATTTAGGAGCTATTTTGCAACATGATGGGGAAATTAATGGAGATGTTACTAATAGAATAAATGCATGCTGGCTAAAGTGGAAAGTAGCCTCTATTGTTTTCTATGATAAGAAAATTCCTTTAATAATCAAAGGAAAGTTTTACAAAATGAGTTGTGAGACATGATATGCTCTAAGGAACTGAATATTATCATGTGAACCATAAACATATGTAGAGAATGACTGTAGTAGAAATGAAATGCAAAAGTGGATGTGTGGGCACACACATAATGATCGGATCTGGAATGATGCAATCAAAACGAAAGTTGGTATAGCTCCGATTGAGGATAAGATGCGAGAAAATTACTTAAGTGGTTTGGTCATTTGCAAAAAGGGTCAAGGATTCACTAGTTAGAAGATGTGAGTTTTATGAATGTTGAGCCATCTGTGAGTGTGTGAGTATGACCCAAGAAGTGTTGGAATGAGACTATAGGAAGGGATCTTATTTTTTTGGATATAAGCCCTAGATTGACCCAAGATAGGTATGAATGGAAGCAAAGAATCCACATAGCCGACCCTACATAATTTGGGAAAAGAATTCGTTGTTGTTGCCTTTAATATGCACAATATGAAAATTGTATTTTATAAATTTATTTATTATGTATATGCATATTTTTATTTCTTTATAATTTAAATATATGTATAAATTACCACATAATATTTTATTTTTATATTTTTATTTATATGTATATATATAAGATTATTTAAAAATATAAATGAAGTAAAAATAAAAAGAATTAAATAAAATAATTATTATATATAAATGCCCTAGTGCAATTGTGACCTAAAAAGTCGGTTTTTATATCTTTATTGACATTTTCAATAAAACCACCTTCATTTGAATAGATAATTTAATTGAATTTTGTACATGCTTTCATTGACTCCTAATTTTTATTATTTTCTATATGATATTATGTACAAATTTCATGTTGAAATTTTTTTATTTGGGGTGTGTATAATGAAGAATAAAATATTGTAAAACTGAAATATTTGTATAATATGTTGTGTAGGACATAATCAGGGTTTTGAAACATTTGTACAATATATGGTCCTTATCTCCCCTACTTTATTCCTTGTAAACTTAGTCAACATTGACTTCGTCTTGGGGTTTTAGCGTCATTCTATATAATTGATGCTTTCTTTTATTTTTCTTTTCTTTTATTTTATTTTTAATTTTGGGTTTACATACATGTATTTACATGTTAATTATATATCAATGTTAAATGTTAATTCATGCAAGTTAATGATATTTACATGTATTTAACTAGGGATTTAAAGCCAAAATAGAAGAATAAGGGTGATTGGATGGCTATTCATCCCCCCCAATACTTATTATCTAGGGATGGAGGTTCTTGCTTTCAGCTTTATACTCTCCATAATATCTATCGTGGGACAAAATCATAAGCCTTATCCAAATAAATAAAATCATATGGAGTTCTTGCTTTCAACCTTATAGTCTCCATTATTCTCCACATCAAATGGATGGCTTGAATAGACCTTTGCTAGTCCCTAGCAAACACTTATTAGTTTAACGAGTAATGAAAGGGAAAATAAAGAAAAGCAAAATAAAGAACTTAGAATTATTACAACGTTTAAACTTATATTCAAAAAATAAAAGTTGGATTCTTAATTAATCTTTCGGATTGTTAGTTTATCGAAACCTTATTCAGAATATGAATTAAAACTAAACAACCCGCAAGATACATAAGCCTCTATTCGGTTCGCCTCAATAGTCAACTGAGAATGAGTCTATTCATTGCAAACTTGAAGAGACTCACTATACTGAATGTACTCACATTCTATTTAGTAAAAAGCAATCCCTTAACAAGGAACCCTAATTTCCTAATTCTAATCTCATATTCTTCCTTGAGAAGTAGGGTTTTGATATCTATGTTCAAGTGGAACAGGCGGAAGAAAATGAGGAAGATAGAAGAACGGATTGTGACCAGTATAGTCACATATCCTTTGAAGCTTGGCTAGTGTATTCATGTCTCCAGCTACTTGAAACCATTCAACTTTGACTTTCAAGTATAAGCCTTGCTTATTGATACATAAATCTGACGAGATTGATTTTCCATTGAATTTTCTCCCATATATTTTTTTGAAGTCTTTATCTCATACAAACATTTATTTACACTATATACATCAGCATTTACATAAGTAATTTTTCTTCTTGAGCTAGTAGACTATTCACCTTTGAAGCTTTATTGCAACCCACAACATACATCTTTAGATATCAATGCCAATAGATCAGATTGGGGCGCACTGACCTCCTATTGGGGGTAAATGTTGATGAATTGTGATCCATACATTGACTCTTCTATTCTATCTTTAAATCCCTATAAAACAGTTGTAAATAATTGCTAACTTGTACAAATTAGCATTCAACATTCATCTATAATGAATACATTAATTCCTCTATTTAAATCCAGTGATAAGAAAAAAGAAAATAAAATAAAAAAATTGATGTATCAAAGAAACTAAATGAACCTTAACCGTGATACCAAGTCAAATGGTTCGGTCGATTAGGAATAAAGTAAGGAGATATGGGCTAAAATACTGTAGATACCCTAATTCGTTACACTATAAATAAATATTTCACACCATTTTATTATTCATTATACACAGCTCAAACAATAAAAATTTCAACATAAAACTTGTACATAATAGTATATTGAAAATTACAAAAATAATGGCAAATACAAATCATGCATAGTGCAACTTGTACACCCCAGTAAAAAAACCTGCAAACCCAACTTCATTGATAAATATCTACTCCATATGAACTCAAATTAAACCAAACTAACCTCCATTGTATTTCAAATTAAATTATCTATCAAATAAATTAGTTTTAATTAAAATGAAACTAAGAGACAAGAGTCAGTTTTTGGGGGTACAAATGGATTAGGCATCTGTATTTAAAATTAATATATAATATATTCTATAAATTTTTTCCCTATATATATTTATTAAATATATATATATATTATCTAAAAATATTAAAAATATGGACATAAATAAAACATTTAATACACCTCAAATAAACAGTACCTTATGAGATAGGTAATGTACACTTATATGTAATTATTTATCTATATAAATAAAAATACCAATAAAATATGTAAATAAATATATAAATACTGTTATAAATATATAAATATTTAAATATAATATTATGTACATAACATACAAAATATAAATAAAAGATACAAAATACAAGTTTATATACCTATATATATACATGTAATTATTAACATCTCACAAAAATTGTGGTACAAATAAACAAAAAAACAAAAAATATTGATAAAATTAAAACATCTTTGTGTTATAAGTCTTATTTAACAAATTAATTTACTAATTTTATACAATTTATATAGATTTTAGTTCTATTTGTCCTTATTGTCCTACGTGGGCCTATAAGGGCTATTCCTTTGTTGACCTCGGGTCACTTGTACCACCAAGTAGCTTTTGACCCTATCAAAACGA